>CM053791.1:496286249-496821249 GCA_028749045.1 Cupressus sempervirens | reverse complement strand
CCTGGTGGGTAGCCTTCACTAGCACCTTAGGGTTTTGGTGCAATGATTGGTACCAAAGATTACATATCCTAAGGGTTCCATGAAATTGAGTCACATATATAAGTTTTATTAATACTAAAACCAATACATAACAAAATCCACATCATAGAATAACCACCAGTACAAATCTAATTAAATAATATATAATTACATAAGATGCCACCTATCATAACAAGAATGCATAATCATCCATTGTACAAATCATAGGGTATGAAAATCTCAAATAATATACATCATGCATGAATACAACATCTCATAAGATCCCCAAATAGATCAAGTACAGTACAATAGAATATAACTATCCATCATAAATACAAGATCATAATGATAGGAACAACTGTATAAGCACATCCAACAATGACATCTAGTTATCAAATATCAATGGTATAAGAAATACTACCACTATTCTTATGGAACCCAAATGACCCACTCCATTGTGTTGAGGAGATAATCTCAAGTCCCATACAGATATCAATCCCAAAAGTCATAACAAATGTCTAGGTCAAGGAAATCCTGATAGCAATCTATCTCAAAGGTACCAAGACACAAGTAACATCTAATCTCAGAGGCAACAAGACACGTAGGAAATATAATATGTAAGTGGGCAAGTGTCATCGCATGAACCAACTCTAAGGTTACTCTAGCAACCTCTCTAGACTTTGGCCTCCTAGTAGCTCTATGCAACATTGATATCCTTTCATACAGACAAGGCATACCAATGAGCAAGGTCACAACCAAGCATCCTCTCTACTCCCATCCTATCCTATACTAGCACTCGAGGCATGGGCAAGGAAAAACTCTAACTCTAATTAATTCATTTTAAACCCATTTAATGAAATATTATCACTTGATAAAATATCTTACAATGGGTTACCTAGGCATCCTCTTTAGGGCTCTAACCTCCATTGCAAGCCACTTCCCAATATACACATAGATAGCCTATCCTAAGCTCATTAAAAGTACAAATCATAAAATCATAATTCTCACCTCAATCCTTTACAAGAAATTAGAAAGCACCTAATAATAAATCACAATATTCACCTCAGTCCTATGCAAGCAAGTAGAAAGCACCTATAGATAAATTACAATAATCACCTCAGTCCTATATAAGCAACTAGAAAGCACCAAAAGATAATCGATTGAAAACTCAAAGGTTACAACAAGAAAGTCACAATCATCACCTTGGTTCTATACAAGCAACTAGAAAATGCTAACAAACATTTGATCAAAACTCACCATAGAAATATGTAAATACATCACCATGTTTGGGTATAAAAGATCATATGCATAACATCATCATAGAACAAAATCCCCTAAGCCTCTAGTAAACATCCTAACTAGTCAACATACTAAGTCAAACCTAAACCCCAACATGAAATACAACATACATCTCATCAAGAAATTTAAAAAGTCTATTTTTTTCATAACTCATTAGTTTTTTTTTTTTTTAAATCATAAAGGTTCAATTTTCACAATTGCAATTCAATTTTTCATTTTTCAAAAGTAATCATAATCGATAAAGGTTTTTGAGTTCTCAAAAGAAATAAAAATCAATTTTGTATAAACTGAATCCATCTTTTAAAATAACACCTTCAAATTTTAAATGGAAAGTTCTCTCTCAAATAAAAATTGAAAACATGTCTATTCTAGTTATTTATAATTAAAAAATTACAACACTTTATAATTAAATACTATTATTAAAATTTATTAAGTATTATTAAATTATTAATACTAATAATTATTAAATTACTAATAAAATAATATATATGATTTATTTATTAGTAATAATTATTATTAAATTAACTAATATAATTATCATTAATAAAATAATAATAATAACAATACTAATAGTGATAATATTAATAATACAAAATAAAACATTAAAAAAAAACTATTTTAAAATAATTATAATAAAAAAAAACCATTATATATATATATATATAAGAAAAAAAAATTATAAAAAAAAAAAACTTTTCCCTAAAAAGGTTAGCAGTCGTAGTGTTGTCAAGGAGCTATTGGTGTCCTTGACAGTCTCTGCTTGCATGTTGCATAAAGAAGGAAAGAGTGGGCTGAGGAGGCGGTGGGCCCCACCCATCCAATTTAATATTTTATTATTGATTTTTCTTTCCTTTCCAAATTCAAATTAAATTTTAAAATACTTTGGCAATATCTTTCTAGATTTGACTTCCATCAGGACTATATTAAATGCATTTCTTTTTGTATGTCTTCTGTTCATTTCTCAATATTTGTGAATGGAGTGGTCTATGGTTTTTTCCAAGCTACTAATGGGTTAAAATAATGTGATCCTCTATCTCCATTTTTATTTGTATTGATGGCAGAAGTTCTGGGAAGATTTATCAGAAAACATGCCACCCTTGGTAGATGGCAAGGGATTACTATACACAACAACTTGGAGCCTTTTTCTCATTCCCAATTCATTGATGATACAATTCTATTTGGGGAGGCCACTGTTAAGGAGGCTAATATTATCAAGGACATGTTATACATATATGAAAGGGATTTAGGCCAAAGTATGAACAAACATAAATCGAGGGTGTTCTTTCTCAACACCAGTCATAGAAGACGATCAATTATCTCTACCACCCTAGAATTTGAACAAGGTACATTCTTGATTGTCTATTTAGGGGTACCTTTATTTTTAGGATGGGTGGAAGACAAATTTTGGAAGGATATAATAAATAAATGTTAGGTGAAAGCCTCAGCATGGAAGAATAAATGGCTCTCCCAAGAAGGATAGATTCTCATGGTTAAATATGTGCTATCAGTCGTACCAATTTATTATCTCTCAGCCTAAAAACTACTTAATAGAGCTTGTAGTGGCCTAGAAGGTATATTTAAAAAGTTTCTTTGGGAGGTATCTAAAGAAGAGAAGAAGATTCCCCTTATCAGTTGGGATATTGCTTGTTTGGAAAAAGAGGATGGAGATGTTGGACTTTGAAAAATGACTTTGTAGAATCAGGAATTGGGAACAAAATTGGCATGGAAATTGTACAAGTCACCAAAAAAATTGTTGTGTCAAATCATGGTGGCAAAGTATCTAGACTCATGGACCCAGATAGAATCTTGATGATGGCCAATGCCTCTAGTGGCTCAAATTTTTGGAGAAACAAATGGGAAAGCCATAAGATTCTCATAGAGCACCTCATATGGAGGATTGGAAATAGGTAGAGGGTGAGATTTTGGAGGAACTCCTAGAACAAGAAATTTCATATTGACTCGGTCTTCTCAGAAAAAGATTGGGTTGATCAAATGGAAGCCACAAAGGGTCAGTGTGTCATGTACTAGATGTTGTTTGAATCCTTGTCCTCTTCTAGGGCTAGTTGGAGGATCATAGGAGTGGATTCTTCTACTAATAGTATTACATTGCAAACTCTGTTATCATGCAAAATTGTGCTTCATTTATCATTTGAAGATTTTTTAATCTGGATGTTGGGGCAAAGGGATGTTACCAAAGGTAGGAGATTTTCTTTGGGTTTCTTTGCATGGTAGGATCCTTACTATGAGTAGATTGAAATCAATTGGTATTGCAGGTCTTAACTGGTGGATTCTCTGTAAGCAGGCAAAGGAGATGATAGATCATTTGTTTTTTGGTGTCGCTATACATGTGAATGTTGGGACTAGCTATTAGATAGGATGCAATGGTTTTCAGTTAGAAATCTCACTTAATTAGCATTACTCTCCTCATGGCCCATAGATAGAGTAAAATCTAAATGGGAAATTCTTTGGATAATGTTCCTATCAATTTTGGTTTGGCATATATGGAAGAAGCGGAATCGGAGGATCTTTAAAGAGGAAATTTTGGTAATAAACAAGTTGAAGCCTAATATTAAAGAAAGCATTGAGGAATTAATCAATTCAAGATTTCTTGTCTAGCATTATCACTTACATTCGAGATGGAATCTTGACATGGAAACAATATGATAGTTTAAACAATGTAGGGATCACATGCTCAAGAAAAAATCAAGGTCAAAGGATCAATAAGGTTTGGTAGGCTCTGTCGATTAGATGGAAGAAGTTGAGCTTCAATGGTGCCGATAGATGGAATCTTGACATGGAAACAATGTGATAGTTTAAACAATGTAGGGATCACATGCTCAAAAAAAATCAAGGTCAAAGGATCAATATGTTTTGGCAGGCTCTATCGATTAGATGGAAGAAGTTGAACTTCAATGGTGCCAATAGATGGAAGAAGTTGAACTTTAATGGTGCTAGTAGATGGAAGAAGTTGAACTTCAATGGTGCGAATAGAGGGAATCTGGGAAGAAGTGGTTTAGGAGCTATTATTCGAGATGAGCAAGTTATAATGTTGTAGGGAATTTCTAGGAATTTGGGTGTCACTACAAACAATGTGGTTGAGATAGCTATTCTAGAGGCATGGCTAAGATGGTGTTCTAATAATGGCATAGGTAAATTATTCATAGAGGGGGAATCACAAATCATACTCAATGGTGTGGCTAGAGCTGAGCTCAATAACCAAAGATTGACCAACTGGCTATCGCAGATTGAAGAGGCTTTGGAAACCATGTCCAAATTTTGCATTCAGCACATTTTCTAGGAAGGGAATAGATCAGAAGACCACTTGGATAACCTAGGGATCGACTTTGAATCTAAGTTTTTGTTTGGATAGGACAATCAAATCCCAATGGGGCTATAGGAAATCATTTTAGTTGAAATAGCCTCACTCCTAAGAATAGGGATCAAATAGCAAAGGTAGGTTTTGACAGCTCTATAGGAGGGAGGTGGCAATCAGGCATAGAGAACAATGCCTTAGTACTAGTCACATGACCCTCAAACTTTATTTTTTAGTCCTTCATATCTACTTTACTGATTTTTGTAGAATCAACACAATGTAGGGACATCTCCTAGCATATTATAAGGAAATCATGCCTTCACCTTTCTCACAATAGAAAAATAGAGAGTTTCATGGGAATCAACTATCATTACAAATAGGAGGAGTCGCTAGTTGAAACACCAAAAGAGAAGCTCAACTACATATTCAAACATGCCAATAAATGGGAGAAGGCAACCATGATAGTCATACTGGGGGTTGAATACTGGTCAAGCAGCCATGTGCATGATAAGAGGCACATAGCAGACCTCTTTTAGCCCATAAGTCAAGTTTTGGGTAACCCGTTGACTGCTAACGACATGATTCATAGAATGGAGGCAACAGCTAGGGTGATCTCCATGTAAAGGGATTGGTTATTTGTATCATTGAGCTTGGTGGCCTAGCTTATTTTGTAATTGGAGAGATATCTCCTCCTTCCTATGTAAATTTTATTTTGGCAATATAATTGGTACTTCCCCCTAGGCAGAGCTTGATTTCAAAAAAATAAAATGTAAAGATTACCGTAGTAATTTTATTACTGTGGTAATTTTTATATTATATATATATATAACTTTTCTTCACCTTAGATTGGATAGGGTAAAGAATCTTAACCAATCAAAAAGTAAGAATTTAAACTGGTCTTCTTTTCAAACCCCATCTTGAATTCCCAATTTTCTAAAATAAACTCATCTTCTAATAAGAGTATTCAATAACGAAATATTAAGATTTCTCATACAAGGGTTTCATATTGAAGTCAACCATAAATGTTTTTAAAATGAAGAACAATGATTTCAAAAATAAGGGTTTCAAACATAGCCACTTCCAAAACAAGATTCTCAAACAAGCACAAAGATGACAGAGAGAAATATGAAGAGAAATTACTGTTATAAGTTCAAGCAACATTCCTACCTCGATTTGATGCTAACCAGACACGTGCTTGGAGATTGCAAGAATTTCCTATTTTCACAAAAAACCTTTTTTCTTTAAATTTGCTCCTCCAAACCTATGTGGAGACATGAGTTCTAACTTCTTAATAAAGAGCTTTCTCCTTTTAGGGTTTCAGTTTTACAATCACGCGAACCCTTTTCTTTATCATTTATTTTTTTTAATTTCATGTGCAAACTTTTTACATTTTAATTAAAATAAACTTTATTAAATTTATTCTCTCTCTCTCTCTCTCTCTCTCTCTCTCTCTCTCTCTCTCTCTCTCACACACACACACACACACACACACACACATTAAATCACAAGATGTCTTTAATAATATATTTATTAATCCAACTAATCATAATATTTAGATTTTTTTTATTAAAATGAAAATCCTAAATAAATTATTATTAAATTAAACAAATATAATTACACCAAAATTAGAACTTTAATTAAAATCTTTAAAATTTAATTATTTTATTTAATTAATTTCTCAATTAATTAAATACAATTAAAATTATATTTTTCTTTATAAAAATTTTGTTAAATGAAATCATTTAATAATCTTTCACTTGACTTAATTATAACTAAAAATCACAACGTATCCACAAATCCAAATAAGAAAACTCATCTAAAGGCAAAGTACTAAATCAAACTCAAGGGTCAAAATCATGAATTCACATCATGTGACAAATTTAGAAGGTTAAATAACTCATATACTTGTCCTAATTTCTAGGACAATTGGCTTAGGGTTAGGATTAGGACTCAAGAATTATCTCTCCTCTTTTACCATTGAGATATTGTGATAGGGCACACTCATCTTGGCAATTCAAGGAAGTCAATGCCTTATACCTGCAATTTGCATAAAACCCAAGCATGTACATACATATTAAAATCTAAACTAAATAGGCAATAGAAGGGAGTGGTGCATCATGTAGATCCCAACTAGCAAGTGACTAAGACTCCCTCCCTTAAACACATTAGAAATGTCAAACATAAAGTATAACATACAAGTACACCATACACATACAAGTATGGGGTAAGTCACCATTGAAACTACATATAAATCATCCATCTAACTATCATCATGAAATAACTAAAATCAATATATGAACATATGTGTATCATCATCAGAAGAATAATCCTGAACACGTGAAATAAATAAGTATCAAGTAACTCATCAAATAAATAAACTGAGTATGAAATAATATCTAACCAATTCAGTAACCAAGTACTGCTAATCATAAAACATAACCATAAAAATAGCCTGAAAAAATTCAACAATATAACAAGAAAAGTAAACTAGGGGTAGACATTACAAATTTTCTTTCACTTCTAGTGACTTAATCTATTAGGAGTAATACAATTAGATCTATAAAGATCTACCTTTCCCAAGGATTTTACAACACAATACTATGTGTGTACTTTGTTAAGAAATTTATAACCATATTGTTATGTCTACCTTGTTAAAGGATTTTACTACTATAATGATTAGAAAATGATAGTAAAACTAATCTATATAATTGCAACTTACTTTTCTTGATTAAATCACTCTTTTTATCAATGATTTATCACCTCCTGTGATTGATATGTCGTATCCTTGCTTGTGCTTCTAGTAGAACTTGCTCCTTGAACTTCTAGTATAACCCTGTCATAGAAAATAGTTTCAACAACAACAATATTTGTAGCATCAATAACACCATAATTAATTTTAAATTGTTCCTTATACATATCTTTTTCCTCTTATGATCTTTGACCTAATTAGGATTTAGGAATGTTATAGAGATCACACTTGATCTAAATCAACGATCTAGAATCACTCTTGTTCCATTCTTTTCCTTACTTTTATTTCATTGGCCTCTATTTTTCCTTGGAATCATAAATAGTCAAATCACATCTACCAATGAGTCTTATCCAATCATTTTCTTGATCTTTGTAAATGTACTTTTCTATTTGGTGAGATTTTCATACATAAGATTCTTTTTTGCCCCCATTTAGCCCATCACAGATAATCGATCTGAGAAGACATCAATGAGCTAGATTCTTTGAAAAGGTTAACACACTAAAATCTACGACTAACATGTCATGTTATCCACATTTTTCTATTTCAAAATCTCACTTTTCTGCCCTTTGTAAAATAAAAAAACCTTCCCATCCTAACCACTTTTCACTATTTTGCAATGCTTCCTTTTTCCCTCTTGCAAAACAGCACAAACCATCAAATTTGAAGATTTTCTTCATCAACAATTAGGTTTTAATCAATTATTGGGGCTCCTTCTACTTCATCTAGTCCATCTATTCAAATAGAATGATATTCATTGATGGTCATCACTTTTTTGGGGAAGATCAAATCAATTCCATATTGGTAAACTTTACAAGTGTACGTAGGTGGGTTAACACTATGTGTTACCCCTTTACTTTTTTTTGGTAATGACACAATCTGATTTCTTGCATCCACAATACACTTTGAATGCATTTCTTTAATGTTGAGTGACATTTGGGGCCTTTTTACATGATGCTAATGTATTCCCATGCTTGTTTATTGCTTCTAATATTTAAGTCTTTTGGATTTATCTTTCTATGTGTTGGGTGTATTCATTTGGGTCTTTCCTATCACTTCTATGGGAAAGTTGCATATCATGATCAAATTTATTTCTGATTTCTTTTATTTATCATCTTTGCAATCTAGATCCACTCTGTTTTGGGTTTGAACTTCAAAGTTACATTTGAGTTATGCTTGAACTCTTTAAAAAACAAGTTTGTAAATAATTTCTAGGTTCTTCTCTAGATGTATTTTGTAGTAGCAATATGCTATGTACTTGTAAATCCTTTTTCCTTTCATGAATGAAAATGTTAGCTTTACCCATCTTGCTAGTTTGATATATTGTGCATCTTATGCCTTGTATGGATTATTTCTTTTTTTTCCCTTTCAAGTTTACATGTTGTGTTTATCTACTTCTGAATGTTGTCTCATGAACTTATTTCCTTGTAGCATTTCATTAGTTTTACCTTCATGTGAATCCTATAAAAGTAGATTGGATTCAATATTTTTGTATTGAGGTTCTTTATTCATACTTTGTGCATTCATAGGCAAAGGTGGTAACCAAGTTACAATATGGTGCATCACTACTTTTCCTTTTAGAAATTTAATCTCATGTAATCCTTCTCCCTTTTCTCTTAATGTTTTACTTTAGATGCATCTTGATTGTAAAGAAGCCAACCTTCTCACTATATTCAACCTTAGAGCAAAAATCCCACACTTGGAGGTTATTTTCATTTTACAAGAGGTCTCTTGAGGGTCATACCTCAAGAAAGGGTGCATAATTTTGTGTCAATAGTTTGTGGTACACCTAGTGGGACATACAAATTCAACTACATAAGTCCACTACTATCCATTTTAATATCCATTCATTGAGAACTTGGGTGTTTACTTATTGAAATTATCCTTTAGAGGTATAAAATCAAACACCATAGTAAATCTAAGTTCAGATCTACTAGCTTTAGTAGAAACAATGCTAGTATGTAAAGATCACTCTTGATCTTTTGTGATTTTCAAGATTTCTATGAATTTTCAACTTTTATGAAGTTATAACCATGGACCCATTTCATAGAAATGACTAATAATCACCCCCCCACCCCCCCCCCCACCCCCTACCACCATATCATGAGAATTTTATTCGTCAACCCTCATATTGTCAATTTCAATCTCATCCTCAAGCTAGTTATATCTAGTGTGCTCAGAATTATTACTCTCCTCCTATCTCTGCTCCACCAGACCCAAAATACCCATATAAAAATCTTGACAACATAGTGTTGGAATTCAAATGGAAGATTGACTAGAATCTCCATATAAAAATGAGGAAAATGGACTTAATATTTCAAGAATAGACTGGGCATTCCTTGACTTGTTATAGGTAGCTTGATGAGATAGAGAGATGACAAGAGATTTATTTATAGTAGGAGGAGATGGCATACCAATCTTATCTCCAATAAAAAGAAGAAGAGATGGAGAGATAGAGACATATTGAGGAGAGACTTGCTAGGAAATTTGCAGCTGCAAAAGTGTAGGAAATGAGACTCACGTTAGTTCATCCTCAGACCAAGGAAGAGTAGGCACCCCCTTCTCCAAAATTTGTTATTCCAAGCTTCAAGAAGCCCCCTACATTACAAGAGACTACTACTATAACTTCTCCACTTCCTATTCAAAAGAGGTGATCTTATCATCCTTTTGTACCTATTCCCATTTCACTCTTTGAGGGTGGACTAGTTGTATGGACTCTAATTGTCCAACCATGTCATTTTGAGAGAGTGAAAAAAAGCCAACAAAGCTACCATGGAGGAGTTGTAGCCTATTGAGGAGGAAAAAGAGATGGAGGTTGAACATAAAGAAGAGAATCCAATCCTCTTATTTGAAGATCTACTCTCTTTTACTAAGGAAGAAGATGAAGACGTCATTTTACCTTTTCTTGAGGAACAAGTTAAATGATGGATTTTGGGCCTTTAGAAGAACGTGAGAATCTACTGCATGTTGAGCAAGAGGAAGATCATTTATTGTAGTCGATAGTCCTCCATGATATAGAGGACAAGAAAGAGGACACCAATAATAGCTCCATCCTAGAGGAAGAGCATGTTGATATGCATGAGGTTTCCTTTCAATCTATGCATATTACATCAACAGAGTAAGAAGATTCTAAGGAAGACAAATTCTAGGATGAGATGGAATTATTCTTTTCATCCATGGATGTCAAGCGATCTTCTCCTTCATCAAAAGATCATGAATTATAATAGAAGCAAGTGGAGATTCACACCATATTGGTAGCTACCAAGGAGGTGGCTCATGAGCATCATGAGGAAGAGGTGGAGATTTTATCTTAACAAGTTAAAGTTAAGCCACTTTCAAACCAGCAAGACACTACCATTGTAGATAACATCAACATGGTCAAGGTTGATTTCCTAGACCCAAACCCATAAAGAGGATGCATCATTAGGTATATAGATTTGCAACAACTCAACATGTTGCCCCAATCATGCTTACTTTTGAGCATGAGGTGAGTTTTAAAATAAGAAGCAAGTGTGCCTTACTCGAAGTGACAATACCCCAATGTTGGAGAGCTTCTTTTTTCCTAGCATTGGGAAGCTATTCCATGCATTAGTATATTTTTCATGATTTCTCTTCTATTTACCTTCTCACATGCATGAATGGAACAAAAGACTTGTGAGAAAGGGGAGCTACTTCAACAAGAAAGTTATTGGATTTGTTAAATTATTTTGTTTTTAAATACTTGTACATAGGAGAGTAGGTATTTTCATCTTTCCAAGAAGTGCATGTACACAATAGTTCTCTTCTCCTAGAGCTTTTTGGAGTTGTTTGCAACCCCGCAAAGCTTTTTCCTTTTTTGCTAGTTGTAGAGTTTTGTAAAGTTGTAAGTGGGCTAACATGTCATTCTTTGTCAATTAATCTATGCCAAATGGATTTTTTAAAGCCATTGATATATGCTTAGTAGGCAAGCATCTTTTTGAGTCACCAAAAATGTTGGCTCTTTTTGCCCCCATTTAGCCCATCATAGATAACTGATCCAAGAAGATTTAAATGGGTTGGATTATATTGAAAAGAGGTTGTTTGAAGTGTATAACCTATAATGAAACAATAATTATTATGTCAATGAGGTCAAACCTACTACTTGTTTGTGAGACAATTTCTTTTTGGTCTAAATGCTATCATTTGGTTGATTGATGAAGAGGATTTGAAAAGACAATATAACAAGAGAACCTAGAGAAAGGTTCAGTTATTTAGTGTATAAAAGGAGCACTAAGACCGAGTAAGACATTGATACTATAGTGTATATTTTATCTACTTAAATTTTCTAATGAAATATTACTCAAGTGAAGACTAGAAGAAGATCAAGTAAAGAAAACTGTCTGCTAAGCCTTACCGAGCAAACAGTGCAAGCCGAGTAGAAAATAGTAGAAGTAAAGTGAAAATCAATAGGTGCTAAGAAAAGAAGACAAATAGTGGAAGCCAAGTGAAACTTACCATATGCAGAGTAAAGTTTAGTTGGTGTTGAGCATTAGTAAACTTTAGTGTTTTCTGAGTGAACTAGTGTTGGCTAAGTGAGAAAATACTGTAAATGTCAAGTGACAACAAAAAGTGTTAAATCGAAGATTTGACAAATCTAAGACAACTAATTTAATTTCTTGAATTATGTGAAACATATGAAAGATAAATATGATGAGCTAGTGGCATAGAATTCAAGGTAAACTATTTTAAGGAAAATTCAAGGAAGATTATAGAGGAAGTTTCTAGAGGAACTAAAATGGAAAAGTCAGTAGATTCATTGAATCTTACCTAACCCTAAAATGGACAATTGTGGTTAAGTAGAAAAATATCTAAATTCTCTATTTATAAAGATAGCTAGCCAAAAGCAAAGGTTTTCATGTGTGAGAACCTAAGGAAGACAAGAAGTCTACGATGTTGCTTCATCTAGTGGCTGAACAAAAGAGACTTCAATTAGCATACAAAGCAAGAAGGCTTAAGAGGATGCATGCTTGAAGGGTGAACAAGTTTTCAAAGCTAAAAGAGTATGAATTCCAAGAAGAATGGAGAACTAAACTAGAGATGTATAATTTGCAAGTGAGTTGTAAGTTTTTATCGGATCAAGTCATGTTGTTGCTTTCTAACTAGTGTGGATAAATCCTTTGGATTAAGGTTGACCTAACAGTCATTTGTAAATCTTTTAACTGGGTTACATTCTAATGGAATTTTCTCAAGTCCTCTAAAAAGGCTCACTCATAACAAGGTGATTGAAATCCTCTAACCAGGTCACATTTGATAGTGTGTTGATGTAGGAGCATCCAATGGTGTAAGGGCAATCCTGTAACACCCAAAAATATGCTTAGTGTTAGTTTCTATTTAAAGTGTTTTCATTTTTGGATATCCATTTGGGTCAAATAAAGATTCCAACTCTCATAGTTCCACTATTGGTTTTTTGGGTTAGAGTTTTTGAGCACCTTGGGATATGTGCCAATTTAGAAAATGGGTTATTTTGTAATTGAGCCATAACTATGATGAGTTGGAGGGTGTAATTTTGAGGTATGATTATGCTTGTAATTTAAAGCACTTCAAAAAAGGAATCAAGTCAAAAGGCTTTATCATTTGAAAGTTATGGCAATTTTAAGTTGCCTGGAGACCTCTTAAGAGCACTTCAAAGTTAGATGTGAGGCAATAAATGGCCTTTTATAGGCCCAAAAATGGGGTACAAGATAAGTTGTTCAATAGGGCTATAGAGCACTTAGAGACCTTTCTAGAAATGTAAACAATTCATCAATTGGAGTCCCAGATCAAAAGTTATGCCTCCCGAAAGTTGGACTACCATTTTTCGATTCTTCTAATTTTACATCGACTTCTGATGTATTTTCTAGAACCTTCTACTTTGATGGTGGATGCCAAATGGAATATTATAAAATGTATTCCTAACCCTAAACCTAATTTGGTTTACTTAAGGACATTTATAGCATTGTAAGGGCAGTTTTTGGTGGAGTTTGGGAGAAGGTACTATGAGAAGGGTTTTCTCCAGAATTGGATAACATTGTAAGCCCATAAGGCATGTCATGGAGTCTATTTTCATTATACTAAATGTAATAGTAGATCTCTTCTGATAAAAATATTCCCCTTTTCCTAGTGCATTCATTTTTTTCTTGGGTTGTGTCACCATCATGTGTATTGTAACCTTTAACAGAGTTGGCCTTTCATAGGAGATCACTTCAGAAGAGTTAAATTAGGTAGCATGTTACTAGTGATTTTTCCCAAATTGGGTTTCCACATAAAATCCTTGTGTCAAATTGTGTGAATATTTTTATGGTATTTCATGTTTACATTACTCCAAATTTATTTTGACCAAGCACAATAAACTACTAATTATTCTAAAGAATTCCAACAAATTCTTTTCAGAGGGTTAACATGCTAAAATCTATAGCTAAAATTCATGTTATCCATATTTTGCTATTTTTAGAGTCACTTTTATGCCCTTTGAGAAATAGAAAAACTTTCCCGTGCATTAACTGATTTTCTTTATTTCGTAATGATTCTTTTTCCCCTCTTGCAAAATAGAACGAATCTTTGGATTTAAAGATTTTCTTAATCAACGGTTGGGTTTAATTCACTTATTAGGATTCCCTTTGTTTCATATGGGCTATCCATTCAAATAGAAAGATTTGCATCAATGATCATCACTTTTCTAGTTAGATCATATCTTTTCCATGCAAGTCAACGCTACAAGTGTACACATGTGGATTAACACTATGTGTTATCCCTTCCCATACTTTTTGACAATGACATAATCTGATTTCTTGCATCCACAAAACACTTACAAGGTCATTTCTTTAATGTTGAGAAACTTTTGGGGCATTATTGCATGATTCCAATTTATTTCCATGTTGTTTTATTTCTTGTAAGGATCAAGTCTTTTGGATTTATCTTTCTACCTATTGGGTGTATTTATTTGGGTCTTTCTTGTCACTTCTATGGGCAAGATGCATTTCATGATCAGATTTCTATTGGGTTTATTTTGTTTCTTATATCTATAATATAACTTCACTATGGTTGGGGTTTTAACTTCAAAGTTACATTTGAGTTATGCTTGAACTCTTGAAAAAGCAAGTTTGCAAATGATTTTTGGGTTCTTCTCAATTTTCATTTTCTATCATCAGTATGCTTTGTACTTGCAAATCCTTTTGCCTTCATGAATGAAAACCTTAGCTTTACCTTATCTTAATAGTCTAATATTTTTTGCATTGAAAACCTTAGCTTTAACTTATCTTTCTAGTCTAATATTTTATGCATTCTATGCCTTATATGGGTAATTTATTTTTTATTATTTCAAGTTTACATGTTGTGTTCAATTGGCTTTGAATGTTTTCTTGTGAACCTATTTACTTGTAGAATTTCATTAGTTTTACCTTCATGTGAATCCTAGAAAGTACATTGGAGTCAAGATATTTGTATTTAGGTTCTTTATTAATGCTTTGTGCATTCATAGCCAGAGGTAGTAACCAAGTTTCAATCTAGTACATCACCACTTTCCCTTTCAACATTTTAATTTCATGCAATCCTTCTCCCTTTTCCCTCAACATTTTAGTTTAGACACATCCGAATTGTAAGGAAGCTGACCTTCTCCAGAGATTCAACCTTAGAGTGCAAGTCCCACACTTGGAGGTTTTTTTCATGTTACATGAGGTTTCTTGAGGTTCATACCTCAAGCAGGGGTGAAAAATTATGTATCAATAGTATCCTCTATGAAGCTTGGTGATTACCATATCCCAACTAGGTAACTTTATTGTGGGTCAATGAACTTCCTACTTGGTTAAGCTCAAACTACTTAGTGATGTTTGTTCTTGGTGAGTATTGAATTATTTAGTGTATACTAAGCCTAGTTATTACCATCATACTTATACTTCTTTCTTCTCCTTTTTTCAAGCACTATAGCATGACTCAATGATTAAGTCTACTAACCACTATCATGTGTTCTTATCTTCTCTATCCTTTTGGTGATAATGAAAACATGAATGTGCAATGAAAGTAATAGAAATATGATATATGAATGAGATAACTAAAGACCTCATTTTTCACATCCACACTTTTACTACTAGGCACCTCATGAGGTTTCACAATGAATGCACCATTAAAGTACTCACAAAAGAAGTCATACATCTTTAAAATTAAGTAAAATACTCACAATCAAATGCAATTCTTTTTGTATTTTCTTTAAATAGAAATGAAATGTAAATATAAAGAATTTTTTTTTTTGTGATTTTATGTTTATGAAATATAACTACATAAATACAAATATAGTGCATGTAAGGAAACAATCTAACTACCAAAATAAAACAAAGGAGGGTTCATGTCCAATTCACTCAAATGTTCTAGGGGAAATGACATCAATTGATTTCTTAAGGTAAACTAGATGGGATGAGTTCATTAGTTATACACTTCCATCATAAGTCATTCAATACAAGATAAAGAAGAGCTTTGAAATAAGACTCTTGATATAACTCAAGCTAGATTAGCACAAACCTAATAAGATGAAGGGATCCCAATGTTACAGCTGAATTCTTCCAAGTACACATGTAAGTCATCTTTCATGCAATATTAATTAACCTTAGATTATTAAATTTGATCAAATTGAAATGAATTGATTGATTAAGTGTTAAATTTGATTAAACAAATTTATAGTACTAATGAGTAATAAATCATACATGAGACACAAAAAGAAGAGAGATAAATTCACTTGCCTTGAAAAGGGATAGCATAAGAGACCTTTCCATTTAGAAAATTGGTGACCAAAAACTATAACATATAAACTGACTTCATATCTAAGATCATGATAGAAAAACCCAAAAAACTAAAAAATTGCAGATCTCTAGGTATAGGTTGATCTAGTTGACCTATACTAATATATTGTCCACCAAATGACCATGCTCCTAGAGAGAAAAAGTACAATCAACCTTATTCCTATAGATATCCCCCAACAATAAATTTTTAGTTATAAATTTGTGATGTTGATAACTTGGAAATCTATAATAGAGATGTTTGTGTGGATGGCTATGTAGTGGTTTTCCTTAGTCAACCCCCCATTTTGTTGATTTTTACCTCCATGGATATCTGTCAGAAATATTTTTGTGTGAGCATGTAGTGCTCATTAATCCTAGAATGTAGATCTAGAATGTTCAGAGATAAAAAATAATAAGAATATAACTTAATGATTGAAACCCTAGCATGTAAGTGTTTATGTACATGTGAAAAATATGAAGAGATAAAAACCAATTATGAATATAGCATATAAATCATTCCAAGCCCCCAAGGCTAAAGTACTCTATCCATCCTTGTAATCCATATGCAGCTCCATGGTGTTCTTGAATTTCTTTTTGAATGATTGATATAGGAGCATCTTGGGTACTATGGAAGTCTTGCATCAACCAAAAATATTTTCTCTATTGTTCATGTATGTTGTTTGTATAATGGTTGTCACTTTTTGTTGTTTCTCCTTTTGTGCAATCAACTCCTTAATGTAGACCTATCATGGATCCTTCCCCTAATTTTGTAAAATATAATTCCATTAATTTTGGGATTTATCCTTATCTTTGTTTGAGACATGTTATTTTCTCATAAGCTTGAGTAATGTGCAAGTTTCACTTTGGTGAGCTTTTTTATTGTAATTTGGAGCCTAATTAGACTTAGAGGTTAATTTTTCCCTACTTTATTTGGTATATTTACCCCCCAAATTTTTCTACAAAGCTTTAGGGGGTAGCAACCCCAAGATGGGGTACTCAAGGGGAAGCACCCCTTCGAGGGTCCTAGGTGTTAGAAAGGATAGGGTTATCGTTGCACCAAAAGATCAACCTTTTAATGCCTAATACAACCAATAGTGTTATAGAACCACAAGAGGTGGATAAGCCATGTCATGAACCCTACAAGGGACGTTGGCCCACTACCAACAATCCCACTACTAGTGTCACTCATTGTGGCTTGTAGGATTCAAACCTGTGACCAAGCTCTGATACCAATTGTTAGAAAGCACAAGGTTATTGTTGCACCAAAATATTAGCCTGTTAATGCTCAATACAACCAATAGTCTTATAGAACCACAAGAGGTAGTTAAGCCATGTCATGAACCTTGTAAGGGACGCTAGTCCACCATCAATAATGGTATCAAACCAATATATAATTGAGAGGGGGTTGAATCAATTATCCAACTAATATCACAATTATCAACCTTATTATAATTTAACCATATGAGCAATATAATTAGAAACCACAACAAGACACTCTTGCATAATAACACTAGATATGTTAACTAGGGAAACCCTTGATCAGAGGGAAAACCCTAGTGAGAATGGTACCCACAAGATGACATACTAATATAAATATTCCTTGTTAGAGGATGGACTTTGTTAAGAGTCAATAACAACATTTGGTACATATCAATCCTTGTTAGGTGATTCCATCCCTGTTAGGAGTTGTGGAAGACAATTGGACCCACTACCCAAACAACTTCAAGGGAAAGATCAATGAAACCACTATCCAAATGATCTTTGTATTGTTCTTTGCAGAATAATAGAAATGAATAGTACTACTCCTTCCTCTTTCTATCGTATCAACTGGACTTCTTCTCTTTCTAATCTTGTAAATAGATCACAAATATTGCATCTATTAATCCCTTGGATGACTTACTCACATTCAGTAAACACTCTACTCCTTTTCACACTTTTCATACACTTCAATCTCATACAATAACTACATATTTACAAATAAGGAAAACATCTTTCCTTTATATCATGTCATCAAAATAATTCCTTGAGTTGGCTTTGAGGATTTTCCAATCAAATATAATAAAATAATTTATTTATTTATAATTACAATAGCACTATCAGCTCACAATCTATACAACTTCTCACATGTGTGATACTAGAGCTTGTGCATCCACTAACATCATCATCAAACTATCATAATCCATTGGCTAATCATGCATCAATAGATTATATCACTACCAAAGGATATAATGTGTCTTTGGACACTTCAGTTGATTGAAGACTTGGAGTAGTAAATTGACATAATGATTCCTTTTTCATTGATGTCAATCGGGGAGATATGTACATAAAAATACCCTCTAGCTCAATGGGGAGAAAATGCATAAGAAAAGTATGAATGGGAGAGAAATCTCTACTTTATTAGGGATATCTGGAAAGATTCATCCTTGTCTTATGTATTCTCTCCCTTATTCTGTTGGTTTTTTGAAACACTATAGGTTTCAAATTACCCTAATGAGAACAAGACATGTCTGGGGGTAGCTAACTCCCATCCTTAACATATCCTTTCAGGCACTGGGCTAACTATAAGGCTTGACCCGTTGTCTACTTTAGGTTCTACAAAACCTAGGTGAGTGGACCTCAGATTCAATATATATGGTACTAGTGCTAAACATATTCTTGAATCTATTAATCAATAGATTTAACCCTTATTTCTCCTAAAGAATCATGCAATAACATAGATCTACAATAGCTAGATGCAAAACAATGTAATCCATAAGCGGAGTGGGGTTAGACTTTGAACAACTTTCAACATAAAAGGGAAAAAATGATTTAATATGTTGATATCAACAAGACCTAGATATGAGCAATGAAACTAAATGATCCTATAGCTTATTAGTGCCTTATCTATTAGGAAATTACATTAATTACAACCATACATCTCTTGGAAATCTTTGACATAACTCCTACATCAAAATAAATCTCATACTTCAAACTATCCCATCAATCTACAAACCCTACGATAAATATCAAGCAATTACATGGCCCTTTGTTCCACAAGCAAAATACTTCAACCACATGCACTTTTGAAAAAATTGCAATCTAATTTATGCTCTTGGTTCAAAAATTAGAATAAATTATAGATCCATAAATAGGAGACAAGATTCAAAATGAATGTAAACCCTTTGTTGTGTTTTATTCATTTTCCTTAAAAACAAATAGCTAAAAGATGTATAGAAATTATTCAAAAATCACCTAACAAATAGGAACTATCTGCATAAAACTTAAATGATACTCAATACAAGAGAAATTGCTGAAGGAATTGGTATCATAGTAATGAGAACATATCAAATACTGGAACCAATGGTCTCACAGTGAAAAATTGGAACTTCAATGGTATCATAGGATTGAATCTTTTTTCTCTCAAAAATTGGAACCAATGGTCTCACAATGAAAAAATGGAACCCTTACAATGGATGAAAGAAAGAAAGAAATAGAAGAGAGTGAATTCCTGGATCTGATCTGAAGATGACATGTGTCCACTTAAAATTCCATCCCTTGTAGTTGAAAAACCTATTTCATCTTTCTACCCATTTGATCTAATTTAGTTCTCATCAATATTCTGCAATTGACTTGAAATATCTCCTATTCAATGATGAAAACCATTTTGTTTGCCAAAAATCTGAAAGCCTCATGAAATGCTAGTAAAAATTTGAGTTTAAACTGATTGAAGGTAACCAAATTCATCCCTAACTACATTTTTACCAAGTTTTACCAAGCCTGTAACTCCATTTTCAATTTTTGTCCATTTCACTGAAAAGGCCCAAATTTTACATTTCTACCTATAACTCAAACTAGTGAATTCTTGTGTGAAAAAAAATTCCATAATCAGAAAGTTCATCTTCTCCCAGTTCTAGTAATATATAATATGCCTATATTAGCCTACTGAAAATGTCTAGAATGTCATTTTGAAAAATCTATCCCACTATTATACATTTTGAATTTTCAAAAATTTAAAATATCCTAAAGTGTAAACTTTAGAATATATGCTTCTTTGAATTTAAAACTATGTATGTGCATTTTTGAAAAATCATTTTAAAATTGACATTTCGAAGACATTTTATTTTTTTCCTCACCCCGTATTTTGGGTCAAACCCCTTTGACCAAGAATGCCACGTGTTGACCTTAGATTGGTGGACCTCTGCATAGTCATCTGACACCTACCATTTGGATGCCACATTTCATTCATCCTCTGCTTTGCCACCTAATTAGGCCATGTCACCATGCCATGTGATCAGTTGCTATGTTACTATCCTAGTCAACATTCTGCCATGTCATCAGCAACATAGTGACCATGTAACACATGTCATTCTCCACCATGTCAACACCTTGGAAAGCATGCCACATCTAAAGCCTTTGCCATGTGTCACTTTTGGACTCATCCACCTCATTGCCAACTGGTATCCAGTCACCATCCACTTGAGCCTAACATATCACCGTCACATCACCTGGCTACCATGTCACCTATCCACCTCAACTAGTTGATATGTCACTATGCTTATCTAGTGAGAAACTTTGCTACAAGATCCTCCACATGGCACCATCTAGGCATTTGGTCTAAGATTCCCTACTGCTTGTCCACGTGTCTTGATGATGTCATTATCTTTCATCTATGTGATTGGTCAAAATATACCTAGTTGTATTTAGTTGTCTTGTCTTAGGTAGGCCCCTCCATGCAAGTAGTGGCATCCATAAAGTATGTGTCTCTTTAAGACACAATGTATAACATGTGTTTAAGTATTTAAACACATTTGAGAGTGATCTCCTACTCAATGTGGGATATTTTCTTGTGAACATTTTTTTTTTACATAACTCCATCTGCTTGTGCATCATGAAGAGGAATGGCTCCATTCTCATCCTTGGAATCTAGGCTTGCTCAAACTTTGCAAGGAAAATTGCAAACAAGGAAAGTAACCATAAAGACAAGAAAAATGAAGAATAGTGTCACCATAATCTATCGATTCATCAACGCTACCAATCAAGTTATATAAAGAAAAGCGAAAGGCATTTTCATCACTAATCTTTTTTGTTTGTATTAGTGCCCAAACATTCCTAAAAAATGGGAATCCCTTTGACCTGTGAGCCTACTGCCTTCCTCAGCCCTTGCGTTCGTCTTTAAACATGGGTTTGCCATGTCTTGCACTACAACTATCTTCCTTTGCAATTCCCTCAACGTGCTCCTCCATTCTTCACATACCTAAAAGGCTTCTTCCTTATGTGGTTGCAGGTTGATGCGGGTTGCTCTTTTTTTTGCAACTTACAATATGTATTTTCTTTCAATCTCTAATCCCCTTTTGTATTTCCTTTATAGCGTAGAGGTCCTCTACCTGCCATCATTTTTCTAGCTCCATGTGGACCTACCTAGGAGTTTTCAATCTACACAAAACTCCCCTCTTCAATGTCATGGGGTTGTGATTGATGATGTTGCTATTGAATCT
Organism: Cupressus sempervirens; assembly: GCA_028749045.1. Taxonomy (NCBI): domain Eukaryota; kingdom Viridiplantae; phylum Streptophyta; class Pinopsida; order Cupressales; family Cupressaceae; genus Cupressus; species Cupressus sempervirens. The sequence continues at coordinate 496,799,634 of CM053791.1, read as the reverse complement.
ATTGAACTTGCTCAATATCTTATTTCCCCTACCAAACCATGGTAATTGATGGACATGGACTCCTCTTGGCACTGGTGTTTTGTGTTATAAATCTTTCTTAGCACTTCATCGGAAACTATGGCTTCCTCCTCTTTTAACACATGTAGACTGCTTCTTTTTGGTAATTGTGGATGCCTCAACAATGATGCCTCTATGAATTTTTTGACTTCTATTAGACTCGCTTGCATTTTCTTTTGACTGTGGACATCCATTAATTTCAGTTTTTATTGTAGTGTTACTTGATTAGAAGATTGGCAGGCTCACATGCCATATAGGAAACATGCCTCAATGATTATGCCTCTGCCAATTTTTTGACTTCTATTAGACTCCCCTACTTTTTCTTTTGACTATGGGCATCCATTAATTTTAGTGCCTATTGTAGTGTTACTTGATTAGAAGATTGGTGGGCTCGCATGCCATATAAGAAACTTGCCTCAACAATGATGCCTTTGCCAATTTTGTGACTTCTATTAGACTCCCCTGCATTTTCTTTTGACCATGGATGTCTATTAATTTCAGTGTTCATTGTAGTGTTACTTGATTAGAAGATTGGCAAGCTCACATGCCATACAGGAAACTCCTTTTGATTTGTAATTGAGTGGCCTCCCTTTTCCATTTGCTCTACTCACACAAATTGTGAAAATAATAAGATCCCTTAATTGTATTTTGCCATGAACTTGAAACAATTTTCATTTGGAACAAAGTATGGAGAGGAAGTTTGCAAAATATCATAGTTACGAAGTTGTCTCTTTTGATGAGATTGATCAATTCTTTCAAGATGGGTGAACTAAAGAAAAAAAAGGCCTTCTTGACTAGTGGAGACTTCCCAGGAAAATATTCTACTAATATTTTATTTATTTAGGCTTGCAAGCCCATTTTGCATTCGAACTCCAATTGGAAATGTCAAAGCACTATTCTTCCCCATGTCGATCTGATAGAATCAGTTGGGCCCCAAAGTGGGTCCGGCTAAAAAAAAATTTTTTTTTGAACAACTAACATGTCAGATTAATCTACTGAACATCTAATATAGATCCAAATCAAAATCCATCACTAAACTGCTAGTTAAAACTCATTTTAACTCCTTTTTGTAACTCGTCAACTTAGTGCTAGGAAGTCCTTTGACTAGCTTTGAAAATTGATCCAAACACATGTCTAGGCTCTAAAATCAAACCTATTGATTCTTTGTTCCACATACTTTTACCCTGTCGAATCTCATCTCATGATGAATTCTCAATCAAAAGATATCAACTATCAAAGTTTCCCTTTCAAAAATGTCTGCAAGCAAACATGTTAGAAAACAATAAATTGCATTCTGATTCGGCTTCAAAAACTGGGTAAACTGACACTTTGAGGCACAAAACTTGGGGTGTTGGTTCACTGCCATGAAGATAGTATAAATCTACAATTTGGGCTCATTAGAAATAACAAGACAAAAATGGCAAGCGGTCAAAGTAAGCTATTCAAAATTTACAAACTGAAAGCACTAGTAGAAAATCATTTTTTGCAAATGGAATGGACCTAGTAAAGTGTGCAAACATATTCATCAAGACTTGAAAATTGGCACAATTGAAGTATTTTTGGAGTACAACACAGTTGTATAATCCATCTGATCTCATCTATCATAGATTTTGAGAATGACATCACGAACAGGGGTTCTAACAAATCTTCACTTCTTGACACCAGCAAAAAGTTACAATTTGCATTTGGAATTATGTTCGAGAACTAATCAAATGGAGTCATCATAAGCTCAAAACTGAAACATAGTAAGTCTCTAACCTCTAAAATATAATGGAAAATAAATTTTATCATTTCACTCAACTAGGTCAAAATTATAACAAGTCGAATAGGGCTTCCTAGAATTCAAAACAAATTGCATCAGCATGACATCAATAAGTGACCAACTTTGAGGGATTCAAAACCTAGTCAAACGGATTCAAAATGACTCAAAATCTAAAACATAGGCTCTCTAGTGTGGACACTAGATATTTCCTAAGAAAAAAAATCATGAAACATTACTAGGTGTAAGATATTTAATTGCAAGCATAGCCTCATGTTGTTGTTTGACACTTAGGCAAAAATGCAGAAATAGACATTGCTCAAAACAGGACTTCACAAAATGACTCGGAATGGCAATTTATCTTCATGGGACACATAGAAATACTAAATGCATAGTTTTAGAAACATTAAACACATCATGGGCCTCAAATGAACAGTCGGGTGCATATGCATCAAAAATCATTTATAGGGCTTGATTTCTCATTGGTACTCAAAATCAAGGCTTCAATTTTGAGTCCCAACACATCTAAATAGAGGGTGTTTTTCATGTACATATCTCCCTCATTGACATCAATGACAAAGGCCTATGTCAATTTACTGCTCCAAGTCTTCAACCAACTCAAGTGTCCAAAGACACTGTTCAAAGACCAAATACCAATAGTCCTTAATGACTCATATCATTGCAGACACTCCCCCATACAAGAAAAATTAGCATTCATACTAACAATAGGGTAGAGCCATAGGTGCACTCCCTATTTTAATATAGGTTTTAGAAGTCTATTGGGAAAGAAAGATACTAAGAGGAGGTGGGGGTCAATCAGGATCTGTAAAAAAAAATTATCCTTCTAAACAATTATCAAACTAATATCTTTCACCACTAAACCTTATCTCAAAAAATACATGAACCACATAAAAAAATACTGCAATGATGTATCTTATCTAATAGATGATCAAATCCACAAATAAGAAAGTAAACGATCAACACATAACACAAAGATTTGGTAACCCATAAACCTCCAAGGTAAAGGTAAAATTGGAGTGGGGATGACACCCACAAATCTTCATTACTACAGTAGCAAATTTTTCTTTTGGGCTAAAATTTTAATGACTTTTAATGATCTACCCTACGAGGGGTTTACCCTATTAAGAGCTTCAATACTTATTCAATCTACCTTGATTAAATGATATAAAACTTAGAACTAAGTAAGCACTCTGCAAGGATATTTACATAGGCCTATTAGGGCTACAATGTTAAGAGATTTACCTTGATTCACTTTTCTATAATGCATTAGTACCTAGCCCTTTGGATAGCATTCTAATACTTGATAATGGATCTCCTCTTTCCAATCTTTGATTTGATCTCCAATTTGATATATAACTACTCTTCCCTTCACTGCTCTATTAGGTTGCTCTATTTGATTCTCTTTTAGAACTTCACTTCAAAAATCCAAACACACACACATACACCATCATGAAAATAGGGTTTGGGTCCTTCTTTTATAACCAACTAGAGAAGGTTCTAGATTAAGATCAATGCACCATGTTTCTCCCTTTTTTCGATTAAACCTTTTATTTTTATGATTGGTTAATGACCTTGCATAGGGATTAATGATTAAAAAAAACATGTAATCATCTCCTTAAATTACTCGTTGATCATCAAAACATACATTAGTTTGACCAAAAAATGGTTAACCTTAGTGTTTTTGCAATTGTAAACAAATATGTCAAAACTAGTTTGCTCAACACATGAACACTTCGAAGCTTGGTCATAACCAATCATCATGTTGTCCCTTGACTTTTGTATTCTTGACTCTTACTATATAACTCAACATGAATTAACTCTATATGGCTTGGGGTGTGTTGTCTTCTATCTCACTTGACATCCATAAGAGTACTCAATGACCATAGACTTTCTCAATAATATCAATTGCTAGACTCAAAATGAAATAAAAACAAATCTATATACATAGCTTGGACTTCATTGGATGGCTTGATCATAGTGATGATTGACTAACTCCTTCGTAGGAATGACTAAGTGTTTGACACTAATAAACAAAAAATTGTAGGGATCAACAATCTCCCCCTTTGACATTAGTGGAAAAAACACTTTGTCATGATTCAACATTACATCCAAAACTTAAAAAATAGTACTCCCCCTTAGACTATGACTTTGTCTACATAAATACTTTGATATATACAACATATATATATGACTTTAAAGAATCATACCTTTGATATCCATCTACATAAATTTCCTCCTTGATGACATGCCTCTATACATATACATGCCCCCTTGTTTTTGTCACTCATGGTTATTGGGGTAAAGGGATCAAACCATACTTTTCCAAAAATGGTTTTTGAATCTGTATAACCATTGCAAGTGCATTGTCCCAACTCAATTTTATAGATTCCAAAACTATAATCTTTATTTCTAGCTAAGTAGCTAGGTCAACTAGACTTTATGAAGTAGAGAGATGTGAATCTCTTTTAACTACCTCCTTTGTAAGTGAAAACTCTCTCTACATCACCAATAAATGAGGTATCAACATAGATTGAATGTAAATCGGTTTATCTCTCATTCTGCCTTGTAATTCAGCCAATCTCCCATGAGAAAAAATTAATCTATTATAATGAATGGAACTTGAACTAGCATCCATATTCAAGGAATATCATATAGACTTCATATCTAACTATAACTTTTCAATATGATCTTGAATATCTTTTGAAAACCTCAATACATCACATAATATTTTATATAAATTTTGAATATTTTGTACCACGTCTTCTACATTATTTACAGGATTAGAAAATTTAACTTTCCTTATAGAAATTTTTGTTGACAATTTCTTCTCAAAACATTATAATAATTTCTCATTTGCATCTATATCATCATTATTGATCTTTTCTACAATATGTACTAATTGGTCTAGTATTGGTTCTTTCCCATCAACATCTTTAATATCACATGCATCAACAAAGAAATCCTTTATTTCTTGAAATACGTGTTTCTATTGATGTTGCCTTCTCAATTCTTCTTGGTTGGTTTTCCTAGCGAAAAGATCTTGTAATATTTTGATCTGCTCATATGTCAAGTGATTAGTATCAATCTTGGGGATCACTATAACCTCATCTAACATTGTAGGCTTACCAGGTGACTTTTCCTTCTTCTTCAACATTTTCTTCTTTGGTGTGTTGTTTCTCAGTAGTGCTAGCTAAAGTGAGTGTGATGAAACATCAACACTTGGTCTCTATGGCTCTTGCACTCCACTAGCATCAATTTTTATTTAATTTGACTCCTTTATAGTCACTTGTTATTTAGTTGTAGTACTTATCTGAGATTGAGTCTATGTAGAAGGTTCTACACTTGATCTTGTCTCTATTTCCTTCAGTTGTTGACCCTATTCCTTGGTCACTACATCACTTGGTTTCTTTATCTCCTTTATTCCCTCAAAAAGTGGTCATGAGACTCTTGGTCTTGTTTCACCTATAGTAGTATCAACTACTTGAATGTTCTACCCATTAGTTTAACCCTATGTGGTCTAAAATGCCCTGGTAGGCTCTTCATCTCTTTTCTCTTTAGATGTTGATCCACTATGTTCCTTGGTATTGAATTCAATAGTAATAATAGGCATTTCATCTATTGATATAGTTACATGTTGATTAATTCCTTTCTCTCCAATCTTTGGATATTCCATGATTTGAGTAGTTACTAGATTGGAGGTATCTATCAAAGTGTCTTTTATAGATTTTGGAACTTTCTCCCCTTTCTCTTTCTTGGTAGACACTATCTTTTTTGGCTTTTTGACAACTAGAGTCACATTGGGCATAGTATTTGTAGGGGTTTCATCCTCAATGATGTATGCCTCTATCTTTTTTCCCTTGTCTTGATCCTTTTTCTCTACAGTCTCTACCAACTATTCTACATCATCATATAGATCCTCTATATTATTGAACTCAACTTTATCATCTTCCTTTTCTTTATCTTATACAGTTGGTGGCATTATCTTAGAAGCTTTCTTCCACAGCAACTTTCTTTCTTGAACTACTTCATCAACCCAATTTCTCAAAATTTTGTAAGCTCTAGTATTTGGCACAAATTTCTATGCCTAAATTTGGCATTTTTTGGGCTAAGGTTGTTTCCCTTATTTGTCTTTTTTTACTTAATTCCCATTTCCATTTAGATTTGATTTTATTATCCTTTCTTCTTCTAGTGTTAACTACATATACTAGATACTTAGAAGTATCTCCCATAACCTCAGATAGTTAGAGTACTCAACTAGCCATCCATACTAACTTGATCTTCCTATTGTTCTTCTATTAGATACCATAGAAAATTGCTATGTTGACATCAATGAGAAACTCAGTCATGAATGTAACATATCTACAATACTCCCCCATAGGAATATCATTAACATTCATGCTTCCAACAATCTCCCCCTTTCACATTGATGGCAATATAGATGAAAAACATCTAGTTCCAAGAATACCAACAAAAGATTGTTCATCTTTTCAAATCATCTTCATCAATCATACTCCCCCATTGATGTATCTCAATGTGCTTTCTGACAAACTAACATTCCATACTGTGTTTATGCAAAATATATTGTACTCATGTCAAACTTCTCCAGCTATCATGCATATTGCTTTACCATGTTGTTTTTCATGCCAAAGTTCTCCCCCATTGACATCAATGTCAAAGGTTTTAGCAACCAACATTACTGCATCAAAATTTTCACCAAATGATTCTTATTTAGCTCGAGTGTCACAAGACATTGTTCAAAACACATCCAAAAAGAGTCCTAAATGACTCTATCTATCACAGATACTCCCCCATATAGAAAGCATCAGCATCCATTCTAGACAACAATGGCACTTTGTTACACTAGACTGATACACTCTTGTATCTTCTACTCTAATGTAGAAAGGGGCATAACCCTAAGCATACCTTTCAAATACTCAAAAGTCTCTTTGGGAATAGGCTTAGTGAATATAACTATAATCTTCTCTTTAGTACTCACATACTCCAATCTAATTTCCTTTTCTACAACTTTCTCTCTCAACATATGATAATAGAAATGTGTTTGGTCTTAGAATGCAACACTAGATTCTTAGACATATTCATCGTGCTTGTGTTGTCACAATGTATGACAATAGGTTCATTGATTTCTATCCTTATATCCTTTAGCATCTACTTCATCCAAATGACTTGATTGCAATTATTTGTTTCTACAATATACTCTACTTCCATTGTACTTTTTGATGTACAATCTTGCTTCTTGCTTAACCAAGAAACCAATCTTTCTCCAAGAAAGAAGGCTCCACCACTAGTGCTTTTTCTATCATCCATACTACCTACTCAATTTGCATTAGTATAAGCACTTAGAGTGAAATCATTAGACATATCATACCATAATCTAAACTCAGATGTTCCTTTCAGATATCTAAATATCTTTTTGACTATTGCATAATGTGCTTCTTTGGGATTAGCTTGGAATTTTGCAACAATTTCAACTGCATTTGTTATATTCTATCTTGTGTGAGTCAAATATTTCAATCCTCCAATCATAGATCAATACTTCTTCTACTCAACATTAGGTGTCTCATCCTTTGTAGATAATTTGTGTTCAATTACCATAGGTGTTCCAATGGGTTTGCATGTTTTCAAACCAAACCTTTTTAGTAAATCCTTCAAGTACTTAGTCTGAGAAATAAAGATTCCTTCGTTATTCTGTATATAATCTACAATCCTGAGAAATATTTCATCTCTCCTATCATACTGATTTCAAATTCTTTTTTCATCTCCTTAGCAAACTTTTTACTTTCTTTTTCATTTCCTCCAAATATGATATCATCAACAAATATTACCAAAATTATCAAATCATCATCAATTTCTTTCCAATATAGATTATTGTCTACCATACCTTTGCTATATCCAAGTTTTGTCAAATGTTTGTCCAACCTTGTATACCAAGTTTTGGATGCTTGCTTCAATCCATACAATGCTTTCCTTAGTCTAGATACTATGTCCTTGTCATTTGTCAAAGGAAATCCTTTAGGCTACTCAATGTATACTTCTTCAAGTTCTCCATTCAAAAATGTTGACTTGACATCCATCTAATATACTTTGAATTTCTTTTGTGTTGCATAGGTTAAGAATAATTTTATTGCTTCTATTCTATCCACTTGAGCATAAGTTTCTTCATAATCTATCCCTTCTTGTTGTGAGTAATCTTTACATACCAATATTTCTTTGTTTCTTACAACTTTTCCTTATTCATTCATTTTGTTTCTAAATACCCATTTGGTTCCTATCACATTCTTGTCTGTTGTTCTGGGGAGCAATTTCCATGTCTCCTTCTCTACTATTTGATCCAATTCCTCTTTCATGGCTTGTTTCCAATAATCATCTTTGCATGCTTCATCTACATTCTTAGGCTCAACTTGAGATATCAAGCATAGTTATTCATTTACTCTGCTTCTTGTCATCACACCTTTATCTTTGCATTTTCCATAATATTCTTAGTTCTCTAATTATAAAATCTATAAGCCTTTCTTTTCAATGAATAACCAATAAACATACCTTCATTACTTATAGCATCAAACTTACCAATATCATCATCTCTTTTGATATAACACTTACTCCCAAAAATTATGAAATACTTAATTGTAGGTGAGTGAGAAAACCATAGTTCATAAGATGTTTTGTTTGTATCTTTCCTGACTTGCACTATGTTCATAGTGTAAATTGCTATATTCCCAACTTCTCTCCAAAATTTTTTGGATACATCATTCTCTACTAGCATAGCTCTTGTAGCTTCTATAACTAACCTATTTCTTCTCTCTATTATACTATTCTATTCAAGGGTTCTCAACTAAACTATTTCTTCTACTCCAGGACCAGTTCTCAGTTCTTCAATTTGATTCTCATTTTTCAAGTCATTGTTAATGATAACTTCCACATTTTCATGGTTATCCTTAGGATCAACAATAGTTACCAAAGCTATCTCTTCTACTACTTTCTTTTATTTAACCAACTCAAGCTCATTGTCTTTATCACAATCATTCAAGAATCCTTCCACACTTGGTTTAAATCTTCATGTTCATTATAAAGTGAACTCTTTCTAGTTTTCCTTACTCTCTTAGGGCATGTAGATGAAAAATTACCAAACTCATTACATATCCAACAAGAAAAAACTTCCATACCTTATTTTTCTCTTTTCATAAGTAGGTCAATACCTTCCTTGATCTTCATGTCTTCTTTGGATAACTCACCAAGAGTTTCTATCTTCTATGTCAAAATTTCCTCTATCTGACTTAGGACTATCTTCTCTTGCCATGATCTCCCAAAGTTGTTAAACTTTATCTTTGAGGACCTTATGCTCTAATACCATTTGTTAGAAACAATAATCCACCAACATACCTAAGGCAGGGGGAGTGAATCAATTACCAGATAATTAAAACATTTATCTTATATCAACAAACTTAACCACTCAACCAAAGTAAATAGCAACCATAATAAAATGCAATAAACAATTACACTAGATATGTTGACTAGGGAAACCCTTGATCAAAGGGAAAACCCTGGTGGGAATGATGCCCACAAGATGATTTACTAATATAAATATCCCTTGTTAGAGGATGGACCTTGTTAGGAGTCTATTACAACATTTAGTACATAGACTCCCTATTAGGAGACTTTGAATCCCTATTAGGAGATTCCAACCTTGTTAGGAGTTGTAGTCCAATGTATGCAAGATGAACCCACTACACAAACATGCAATTTCAACTACAAGAAGAGCTCACTACTCAAACATGTAATTTACTATTATGTTCTTCTTTCCTTTTTTCTATCAACCAAACCAATCACTATCAAACCTTGTATACCAGGTCACAAACCTTGGATCCAAATAACAAACCTCGAATCACTCAGCAAAACCTTGGTAATGAAGTTTCCTTCACTTTTGCACTACTCTGCTCAATCTTCACATTCTTCTCTCTCTCTCTGCATCAATATAATTAGTTTCATACCTTGATAAATGAAAATTTCCTTATTTTATATCAAGTCCTCAAAAAAATTCTCTGAGTCAACTATTAGACCTTCTCAATTAATTATTAGAGAACCACATTAAGACTATGTTACACTTTAGCAATAACATATTTCTTCTACCTTGCAACTTGAATAACTTTCTATACACAAAATATTATGATGAGTGAACTTAGCCATGCCATCATCAACAAGTTTACTCATGTCAAACTTCTCCAACTATCATGCATACTACTTTACCATGCTATTTTACATGCCAAACTTCTCCCCCGTTGACATCAATGTCAAAGGTTTTAGCAACCAACATTGCTGCATCAAACTTTGCAACAACTAATTCTTACTTAGCTTGAGTGTCAAAAGACATTGTTCAAAACAACATCCAACAAGAGTCCTAGATGATTCTGTCTATCATGAATACACCCCCATATATGAAGCATCAGCATTCATTCCAAACAACAATGGCACTTTGTTACACTAGACTGATGCACTCTTACATCTTCTACTTTGATGTAGAAAGGGACATAACCCCAAGCATACCTCACAAATACTCAAAAGTCTCTTTGGGAAGAGGTTTAGTGAATATATATGCAAACTGCTCTTTAGTTCTCACATACTCTAATCAGATTTCCTTTTCTACAACTTTCTCTCTCAACATATGATACTTAATAGAAATTTTCTTGGTCTTATAATGCAACACTATATTCTTAGACATATTTACCATGCTTGTGTTGTCACAATGTATGACAACAAGTTTATTCATTTCTATCCTTATATACTTTAGCATCTGCTTCATCCAAATGACTTGATTGTAATTATTTGTTGCTGCAACATTCTCTGCTTCCTTTTTACTTTGTGATGTACAATCCTACTTCTTTCTTAACCAAGAAACCAATCTTGCTCTAAGAAAGAAGGCTTTACCACTAGCACTTTTTCTATCATCCATATTTTCTACCCAATCTACATTAGTATAAGCACTTAGAGTGAAATCATTAGATCTATCATACCAGAATCCAAACTTAGATTGTTCCTTTTAGATGTCTAAATATCCTTTTGACTACTATATAATGTTCTTCTCTAAGATTATCTTGGAATCTTGCAACAATTCCAATTGTATTTTCTATATCTAGCTTTGTGTGAGTCAGATATTGCAATCCTCTCGTTATAGATTTGTACTTCTTCTACTCAATAGTAGGTGTCTCATCCTTTGTAGATAACTTGTGTCTAGTTACCATAGGTGTTCCAATAGGTTTGCATGTTTCCAAACCAAACCTTTTCAGTAAATCCTTCAAGTACTTAGTTTGGGAAATAAAGATTACTTCTTTATTCTATACAATCTACAATCCTACATACTCATTTAAAATTCTTTCTTCATCTCCTTAGCAAGCTTTTTACTTTCTTTATCAGTTCCTCCAAATATGATATCATCAACAAATATTATCAAAATCATCAAAGCATCATTAATTTCTTTCCAATAATAATTAATGTCTATCATACCTTTTCTATATCCAAGTTTTGTCAAATGTTTGTCCAACCTTGCATACTAGGTTTTGGGTGCTTGTTTCAATCCATACAATGCTTTTCTTAGTCTACATACTATGTCCTTGTCATCTTTCAAAGGAAATCCTTTAGGATGCTCAATGTATACTTCTTTTGCAAGTTCTCCATTCAGAAATGTTGACTTGACATCCATCTGATATACTTTAAATTTCTTCTACACTACATAGGCTAAGAATAATCTTACTACTTCTATTCTATCCACTGGAGCATAATTTTCCTCATAATCTATCCCTTCTTGTTGTAAGTAACCTTTACATACCAATCTTTCTTTTTTTCTTACAACTTTTCCTTGTTCATTCATTTTGTTTCTAAATACCCATTTAGTACCTATCACATTATTTTCTGCTGGTCTTTTAATTAAATAAAATCCCATTTTAATTAAAATAAAATCCCTCTTTTATTTAAATAAATAAAATCCAAACTTAAATATCTCTTTGTAATGGAAAAAAAGGGAAATAAATTAAATAAAAATAAATAAATAAATCTTTTTTCTCTACACATAAATGCACATATTTCTAAGTGGGATTCCTTAATTTTCTCTTTCCACTCTCTTGTCAAACACTCTTCTTTTCTCATTGGTGGAATTTTGTCTCACACAGATCAAGCCTTATTATCCCATATTGGTTGTGAGAAGCCTCTCACCTCCACAATTGACTATATAAGGAGCCCTCTCCTTCTCATTTCATGAACAAGAATAATAAGAAAAATAAATGCTAGGTGATATAGTATTGTTATGCTACAAATTTTGGAGGAGTTTGAGCATTAGGGTTTGAGCCTTATGGTTTGGACATTGGAGCTTCATTGCAACTTATCTCTTATTTTCTTCTTCTCTCATGCATCCATCGCTTCCATCATCATGTTTCATCCTTGCATTTTCATATCAACTTAGAATCATATTTGTTTCATAGATTAATATTGCATTGTTATTTCCTTTCATATATTTGATTTTCTTTCTTGCATTGCTTTTCATTGTTATCATTTATATTAGCTTGCATCTTCATTTGCATGCATATTTGATGATCATGGGGACTAGAATTCTTACTTTTCCTCTTTGAATCTTTCATTTTATGGTGTACTTTGTTAGAAATAGTAGTTCACCAATATAATTGAGAGGGGGGGCGAATCAGTTATATAAAAATTTAACCTTTTAAATCAATCTCAACCATTCAAGCAAAATAAAATAGTAACCATAAATAAATGTGCATGCACAATTACACCAGATATGTTGACTAGGGAAACCCTTGATCAGAGGGAAAACCCTAGTGGGAATGATGCCCGCAAAATGATGTACTAATATGAATATTCCTTGTTAGAGGATAGATCCTATTAGGAGTTTGTTACAACACTTAGTACATCGAGTCCATATTAGGAGACTTTGAATCCCTATTAGGAGATTTCAACCCTATTAGGAGTTGTAGAAGGCAGTTGAACCCACTGTCCAAATAGCTTCAAGATAAATTAATGACCCACTGTCCAATTGATCTCAGTACTATTCCTTTTAGAATAATAGATGTGTAACAATCTTTTACTTCTTACTTCTTCCCCTTTAGATCATACAATCAAATCTGGAACTCTATATCCATCAATAGTAACCCTTAAGGTCACTTACACACATTAGCAAATCATTCTAGTTTGCTACCTCTTCTCTACTCATCAATCTCAATCATCATATTTAAAACTCGAAAAACATCATTCCTTTATACCATACTCAATATGAAATCCTTGAGTCAGCTTCACACTCTACCATATATTAATTAAATGAAAAAACATATTTAATTAATCCTATTAGCTCACAGTTATACCCAAACTTTCACACGTGTGACTTCCATACATGTACACTTGCTAATGTCATCAATAGTCAGTGTACTACCTCCAATTAACTACACAACTCTTTATTCTAAATACAATGCTCTATATTGATCATATAACAGAAATTGTTTTTCCAATGCTCTATTTCCATGTAATTCTCTATAAATCATTAATATCTTTCATACACTATCAATTCAAGTTTTGCGCACTTTCCCATGAGACAAATACATGTTGTAGTTGTGTTGATAACTATGCATAAGTAGATATGCAATGTATTGTCCTCAATACAAAAATCACAATCTGCTACTCTATTAGTCTTTCACAAACTTATTACTATTTTTTCATCAATGATAAACATAGATATATATACATCATAACAATGTTCTACAATACTCCCCCACGGCATCAACATACATGCTAACAATCTCCCCCTTTGGCATTGATGGCAACATAAATGAAAAACATCTAGTTCCAGAATAATTACAAGTCTCCTTATCAATTAGATCTTGCTAGATCCACAATTGCAATACTTTTCCTCCATAGTACAAGATCTCTCTAATATTTTTCATGTCACTCTCTCCCTCATTGAAAAAAATTTCAAAGATAGTACATAAATGGTTCAATTTCTTAGACATACAATAATCCATTTAGCATGACCACAACCTGTCTATTGCTTTACAACTTCTACAAACAACACAAGTGTCTAAAGACATGGTTGTATACCATTTATCAATTACCAAGAGTCCTTGCTAAATCTATTCATCATAGATACTCCCCCATAGAGGAAGCATTAGCATTCAGTCCAGTCTAATAGTGGTGCTATGTACCCTGGACTGATGCATTTTTGCATCTTCTATTCTGAGCTAGGTAGGGGCATAATCCCAAGAATACCTCTTAGGTACTCAAATGTATCCTTTGGTAAGGCCTTTGTGAAAATGTATGCAATCTATTCCTTAGTGTCGATGTACTCTAGTATGATTTCTTTCTCTGCAACTTTCTCTCTCAACACATGATACTTTATGGCTATGTGCTTAGTTTTAGAATGCAAAATAGGATTCTTGGATATGTTAATAGTACTTATCACAATAAATGATAATAGGTTCTATGAATGTAATTCCAATATCCTTCATCATCTACTTCATTCATATGACTTGATTACAGTTGTTTGATGCTGCAACATACTATGCCTCAGCAGTGCTTTGTGAAGTACAATCTTGCTTCTTGTTGAGCTAAGAAACTAGTCTTCCTCCACGGAAGAATGATCCTCCACTAATTCTCTTTCTATCATCCCTATCTCCAGCCCAATTAGCATCTATATAAGTGCAAAGAGTGAAATCATTGCTTATGTCATACCAAATGCCATAATCAAATGTTCCTATTAGATATTTGAATATCCTCTTTACTGCTGCATAGTGATATTCTTTGGGATCAACTTGAAATCTTGCCACAATTCCAACTGCATTTTCTATATCTGGTCTGCTATAAGTCAAATTCTATAATCCTCCAATCATAGATCTATATTTCTTTTGTTCAATAGTAGGTGTCTCATCCTTGCTTGATAAATTATGACTAGTTACCATAGGAGTTCCCAACAGGTTTACAATTTTCTAGAACGAATCTTTTTAGAAAATCTTTCAAATACTTGGTCTGAGAAATAAACATATCTTCTTTGTTCTAAATAATTTCCAATCCTAAGAAGAATTTCATTTCTCCTATCATTCTTATCTCAAACTCATTGTTCATATCTTCTAACAATTTGTTGTTGGCTTCATCATTTCCTCCAAAAATGATGTCATCAACAAATACAATAATTATCAACAAGCCATCCTCTCTTTCTTTCAAGTACAAGTTACTGTATGTTGTTCCTTTAACAAATCCAATCTTTGCTAAGTATTTATCCAAACTTGCATACCAAGTTTTAGGTGCTTTCTTTAATCCATACAAGGCTTTCTTTAATTTTCAAACCATATATTCTCTTCTATCAAAGGAAAACCCTCTGGTTGCTCAATGTAAACTTCTTCTTCAAGTTCTCCATTCAAGAATGCTGACTTAACATCCATCTGATATACCTTAAAATTGTTATTTTTTGCATATGCTAGAAACATTTTGACTGCTTCCATTCTTGCAACAGGTGCATATGTCTCCTCGTAGTCAATTACTTCTTGCTAAGAGTAGCCTTTGCATACAAGTCTTTCTTTGTTTCTTATTACTTCTCCCTATTCATTCATTTTATTTTTGAATACCCATTTTGTACCAATCACATCTTTGTCCTTTGGTCTAGGAACTAATTCCCATGTGTCATAATTAATAATCAGTTGAAGTTCTTCCTCCATTTCTTTTACCCAATGATCATCTTTCACTACTTCATCTGTGCTCTTTGGTTTTACTTGAGATATTAGACATAGTTCTTCGTTAATTCTGCTCCTTTTCATTACTTCCTTTTCTTTACTTCCTATTATATGATCTTTAGGATGATTTCTTATCAAATTCCTATTTGGATTAGGAGTTGCTACTTCAATTCTTATTTTAAGTATTGTGCTCTATTCTTCTCTTGCTACTTTAGTTTGCACATTATTTTGCAAGTCATTGTTAGTTTTGAGAAACAATTCATTGCATCTATTGGTCATCCCAGAATAATCATCTCCATTAGAGTTATCATCCATCATATTTTCCTTGGTGCCAAACTTTTCATCAATTTTAACATTTGTGCACTCTACTATAGTTTTTATTCTATAGTTGAAACATCTATAAGCTTTACTTTTTAATGAATAGCCAAGAAACATACCTTCATCACTCCTTGGATCAAACTTACTGACATCATCATCTCTTTTGATGTAACATTTGCTTCCAAATATCTTGAAGTACTTGATTGATGGTGTATGACCAAACCATAGCTCATAGGGTGTTTTGTCCATACCTTTTCTAATCTGCACTTTGTTCAATGTCTATACTATTATATTGACTACTTCCTTCCAAAAGGTTTTTGGTACATCACTGTTGAATAACATGGCTCTTGCTGCTTCAGCAATTGACTTGTTTCTTCTTTCAGCAATCCCATTCTACTCATGTGTATGGGGTGAGTGTTAGATTATGGTGACTGATCAGGAAAGTATTGTACATACTTCATAAATAGTGGGGTTCGGGGCATTGCCTCAGAAAAAAAATTTGGGTCGTGGCCGACATGGTAGCTGACATATTATGGCCAACATATGGCCAACATGTTATAACCCTAAAGTGGTTTAATACTTGTATAAAAGGGTTTAGGGTTAGTTATTTTCATTATGTTGTGATGCAAAATTGGTTCTTACAGCGGTATTGAGCTGTAAGGGATTACAGATTGTAATCAGGTTGTAATCACTAGATTGTAATAAGATTGGACCTACTATTTGGTGGACGTAGCCCAAGGATTGGGTGAACCATGTTAAATCTTGGTGCCTTGTGTTCATTTCTATGTGATCTATTATTTTTTGTTATTGGTTATATTTGCATGTAGTTTTTATTTCTGTCTGCGGTTTATCCTAACAAGTGGTATCAAAGCGAGGTTATCTTTTAGTTATCCTCCGCAAGAAAGTCTCACGATTAAGTGGGAGTTTCATGGTTGAGTGGGAGCGATGGCAGATGAGGGTAAGCTGAGGGTTGATAGGTTTAATGGGCAGAACTTCTAGTTATGGAAGATGCAAATGGAAGACTATCTATATCAGAAGGATTTATGGAAGCCCTTGGAAGGCAAAGCCAAGAATCAGGGAACTATGTTAGAGGCTAAATGGGATCTTTTGGATAGAAAGGCACTTGGAAGCATTCGGTTATGCTTGGCACCATCGATGGCATTTAATATTACAAAAGCAAAGACGACAGAAGATTTGATGAAAACCCTAGTGACATTGTATCAAAAACCCTTCGCTTCAAACAAGGTATTTCTCATGAAGCATTTATTTAATATGAAAATGGCAGAAGGTGGATCTGTTGCAGATCATTTAAATGAGTTTAATACTATTACTAGTCAATTATCTTCTGTGGGTATCAATTTTGATGAAGAAATTAGGGCTCTCTTGATTTTGTGTTCTTTGCCTGAAAGCTGGAATGGCTTGGTAATGGTGGTGAGTAATTCTGTTCCTAGATGTAGTACCCTAAAATATGATGATGTGATCGGTGTTTTTTTGAGTGAAGAAACTCGTAGGAAATCCTCAGGTGGATCTACATCAGGAAGTGCTTAGAATGCACAAAGTAGGGGCAGAATGACTGAAAGAGGAAGTAACTCTAGAAATCGTGGGAAATCAAGAGGAAATTCAAAGGGGAGGAGGTCTCAATCAAGAGGACCAAATGATTATTGGTATTATGGGAAACCAGGGCACAAAAAGAAAGATTGTTGGAATTGAAAGAAAAATGAAGGAGATAAATCAGATGGAGACAAGGAGGCAAATGTGGTAAGTAACAAATCCGAAGAGGATGCTTTGCTTCTGTCTTTAGAGAGTGTTGATGATTCATGGATTTTAGATTCTGGTGCTTCATTTCATGCTACACCTCATAGAGGTTATTTCATTGATTATGTCCAAGGGGATTTTGGGCTTGTTTATTTGGGGGATAATGAACCCTGTCAGATTGTTGGAAAGGGAAAAATTAAGATTAAGTTGCAGAATGGGAATCATTGGCTACTACATGAGGTAAGACATGTTCCAAAACTAAGTAGAAATTTAATTTCAGCAGGGCAACTCGGTGATGAGGGTTGTGTAGTTACTTTTAATGATAAAAATTGGAAGGTTTCAAAAGGTTCCCTTGTAGTAGCAAAAGGTGTGAAAGTAGGCACCTTATATCTTTGTACAGGTCATATTGTTCCTTCTACTTTGATTGTTTCAGAGAAAAATGAATATTTAGGAACAATTACTGCAGTTGAGCAAGGAGAACAAATAGCTGCTGTAGATTCTAATACAGCGCTGTGGCACAATAGAGTTGGGCACATGAGTGAGCAAGGTATGAAATTACTTCATTCAAGGAAAGTTTTACCAGGTCTAAAATGTGTGAATATGGATTTCTGTGAAAGTTGTGTGTATGGAAAACAAAAGAGAGTGATTTTTGTAAAGACAGGGAAGGAAAACAAAAAGGAGAAATTAGAGCTTGTGCATACAGATGTATGGGGACCGGCTCAGGTATCTTCCCTTGGTGGCTCTCATTATTATGTTACATTTATTGATGACACAACTAGAAAAGTATGGGTTTATTTCCTTAGACAAAAATCTGATGTATTTCAAACTTTTAAGAAATGGAAATGCTTGGTTGAAAATGAGACTAGTAAGAAATTAAAATGTCTCAGATCTGATAATGGTGGTGAGTATTGCAGTCATGAATTTGAAGATTATTTCTCCACTAATGGTATTCCTAGACAGAAAATTGTTCCAAGGACTCCACAGGAAAATGGAGTGGCTGAATGCATGAACAAGACTATAATGGAGCGCACAAGGAGCATGAGGTTGCATGTTGGTTTGCCCTTACACATGTGGGGGGAGGCTATCAATACTGTAGTATATTTTATTAATAGAGGTTCCTCTACTCCTTTGTGCTATGGTATTCTAGAGGAAGCATGGATTGGTAAGAAGGTGAGTTATTCTTTTCTCAAGACCTTCGGTTGTGAAGCTTTTTCTCATATAGACTCTGAAAATAGAACCAAGCTAGAAGCTAAATAAAGAAATGTGTCTTTGTTGGATATGGAATTAATGAATTTGGTTATAGGCTTTGGGATTTTGAAAATCTTAAAATTGTTAGAAGTCGGGATGTCATATTCAATGAGAAAGTGTTGTACAAATATCTATTGTAGCAACATGAGAAGAAAGAAGATGATTATGTAGTTTTGCATGATACTCCAAAAGCTGATGTTCCAACCATTCCTCATGATGTGCAACAACTGCAACAACCAATACCACACACACTAGTGAATGTTATATGGTCAATGAGGCAAATTAGACCTCCACAAAGGTTTTTTCCCTCTTTGTATTCTATTTTACTTACTGATGTTGGTGAACCTAAAAGTTATGATGAAGCTGTGCAGGTGGATACTAAGATTCAGTGGGAGTCTGCAATGAAAGTTGGAGATTGTTGTTTAGTGTGGAGCCTGATCAGTCCCCAAGTGGGAGATTGTTAGATTATGGTGATTGATCAAGAAAGTACTGTACATACTTCATAAATAGTGGGGTTCTGTGGCCGACATGGTAGCCAACATATTATGACCGACATATTATGGTTGACATATGGTCGACATGTTATAACCCTAAAGTGGTTTAATACTTGTATAAAAGGGTTTAGGGTTAGGTATTTTCATTATGTTGTGATGCAAAATTGGCTCTTGTGGCGATATTGAGCTGTAAGGGATTACGGATTGTAATCAGGTTGTAATCACTGGATTGCAATAAGATCGAACCTGCTATTTGGTGGACGTAGCCTAGGGATTGGGTGAACCACGTTAAATCTTGGTGCCTTGTGTTCATTTCTGTGTGATCTATTATTTTATGTTATTGGTTATATTTTCATGTAGTTTTTATTTATGTCTGTGGTTTATCCTAACAGTGAGGATAGTTGTGTCCTAATACCATGTTGTTTAGAATAGATATTGAATTCTCTAGAAGTGAATTTTCCTCCTCTATCGGATCTTAAGCTCTTGATTTTAATTCTAGATTCATTCTCAACTTTGTTTTTTAATATCTTGAATCTCTCAAATGCCTTTGATTTTTCCTTAAGAAAAGCTACCCACCTCATTCTAGTAAAATCATCTACAAAAATCATAAAATACCTTTCTCCATAGAATCCTCTAGTTCTTGTAGGACCACTCAGATCTGTCTGAACCAATTCCAGCTTTTGTGTAGTATAAAAATGCTTGCTAGGAAATGAGACTCTCTTCTACTTACACAAGATACATTCCTTACAAATAGTGTCAGTGAGTTTAGTGATCTTAGGTAAATCTCTCACAGCAAGTGTATTGTTGGCTTTTACAATGTTATCAAAGTTAATGTGATAAAATCTTCTGTGCCATAACCAACTATTGTCAACCTTAGCTACCAAACATGTTATTTTAGTAGAATTTAACTAAAATAAATTACCTCTAGTTCTTGTGCCAGTAACAAGTAGTTTTCCTTCCCTATTCTTGATAATGCATCTGTCATTACCAAATTGCAACTAGTAACCTTTGTCCATAAATTGTCGAACACTTAACAAGTTATGTTTCAGTCCATCAACAAAATGAACATCATCAATATATGTTTTTCCATCAAGTGTGATAGATTCAATTCTCATAATGTGACAAGCTGCATTGTTCCCTACTCTGACAATTCCTCCATCATGGCTTCTAAATTTGACAAATTCTCTCATATCACTAGTCATGTGATGCAAACAGCCACTATCAGTGATCCAATCTTTCTTCTCTAATTTCTCTGTCAAGATCATCCTCCTTTATAGCTATGAACCCTAATTCATCTTCACTCATTTTTTGATCAGATTCTTCTTCCTCTTTTTCTTCATTAGCATATAAACAATTTCTAGATCTTCTAGACTTGAAACTTCCCTTATACTTTCTTTCTCTTTTAGGACACTTAGATACTTAATGACCATATTCATTACATGTCCAACATTTGAAGATATTCTGACCATCTTTTTCTCTTTCCACAAGAAGACCTACTCCCTCTTGGATCTTTTCCTCAATAGACTTGTTGCTGCTAGCAATGTCTCCCTGCACTTTTGTGTTCCTTGCTAAACCAAGTTTGATATTCAGTTCACTAAATGTTGTCTCAACTTTTTCTAATTCTCCAAATTGTTCTAGATCAATTTTTGTAGCTTCCAATCTACCAAGTAATGTTTCTTTGGTGAAATTGTTAGTACAGGGTATCATCAGCTAAAGCATTTGTGCTACTATCTTCAAAGGTGGTGTCAAACTTTTCAAGATCTTCCCTATCACTTCATCATCAGATTTCTTTCCATCAAGAGATGTGATTACTGCAAAAATCTTAGATATTCTACCAACATAGCTTCTTATGGATTCATCTTCCATCATTTTGGCATCTTGGAATGCATGATACAAGTTTTGCAATCTAACCCTCTTTGCATGTGTATCACCCTCATAATTAGCCTCTAAAGTTTTTCAAATTTCATGACATGTTTTGAGTTGTTTTACTTGACTGTACTCACTTTCAGGTAGTGTTGACAATATTTCTTCTCTTGCCCTTATGTTGCATATAAATAATTCTCTATGTTCCTCAGTACAAGTTTCAAGATGGTCTTCTTCAGCAATGTTTTTAGATGTCTTGGTTACAAGATAATATCCCAGACCCATGCACAAAAGATGAGTCTTAATTTTATCCTTCTAGTTGTTATAATTTGTGCCATCAAATCTAGGACTTTCCTTCCTAAAAAAATTCACCATGGATCTCCCAAAGTTGTTAAACTTTCCTTCAAGGACCTATAGCTCTAATACCAATTGTTAGAAATAGTAGTTCACCAATATAACTAAGAGGGGGGGTGGATGAATCAGTTATATAAAGATTTAACCTTTTAAATAAATCTCAATCATTCAACCAAAATAAAATAGTAACAATAAAGAAATGCACATATACAGTTATAGTAGATATGTTGACTAGGGAAACCCTTGATCAGAGGGAAAACCCTAGTGGGAATGATGCCCATAAAATGATGTACTAATATGAATATTCCTTGTTAGAGGATAGACCCTATTAGGATTCTATTACAACACTTAGTACAAAGAGTCCCTATTAGGAGGCTTTATATCCCTGTTAGGAGATTCCAACCCTATTAGGAGTTGTAGAAGGCAACTAAATCCACTATCCAAATAGCTTCAAGATCATATCAACAAACTCACTATCCAATTGATCTTAGTACTATTCCTTTTAGAATAATATATGTGTAAAAATATTTCACTTCTTCCTATATCCAGTACATCAAACTTCTTCCCCTTCAGATCATGCAATCAGATCTGGAACTTTGTATCGATCAACAGTAACCCTTAAGGTCACCTACATGCATTAGCAAATCATTCTGGTCTATTTTTTCTCAATTCATAACTCTTATTTGCTCATTGATCTCAACCATCATATTTAAAACTCAAAAAAATCTTTCCTTTAAACCATACTCAATATTAAATCCTTGAGTTAGCTTCACACTTTACCATATATTAATTAAATAAAATATATATTTAATTAATCCTGTTGGCTCATAGTTATACCTAAACTTTCTCACATGCTACTTTCATACCTACACACTTGCTAAAATACCTCCAATTAACTATGCAACCCTTTATTCCAAATACAATGTTCTA
The DNA here is from genome assembly GCA_028749045.1 of Cupressus sempervirens. Classification (NCBI taxonomy): domain Eukaryota; kingdom Viridiplantae; phylum Streptophyta; class Pinopsida; order Cupressales; family Cupressaceae; genus Cupressus; species Cupressus sempervirens. The sequence goes on along the minus strand of CM053791.1, from coordinate 496,777,099 downwards.
TATTGAGCATATAACTGAAACTATTTTTCCAACGCTTTGTTTCCATGTGATTCTCTATAAATCATTAATATCCTATGTACACTGTTGATTTAGGTTCTATGCACTTTCCCATGAGATAGATACATGCTATAGTATGTGCTAGTAACTATGCATAAGTAGATATGTAACGTATTGTCCTCAATACAAAAATCATAGTCTATTGGTTAGTCTGCTACTTTTTTAGTCTTTCACAAACTTATTACTATGTTTTCATCAATGACAAAAATAGTTATAAATACATCATAACAATGTTCTGCAATACGCCCCCATAGCATTAGCATACATGTTAACATACTTGCATGGGCATAAATTAGGTCAAACTAAGGGCCTCCATTACAAACCCCTGCACTCCATGAATAGAGAGCTATGAGTCACCATTTGATATCTCATTCTTGAGAAATCTTGGATATAATGATTTATAGAAGTGTGTGAACATTTTAGCACACATTTTTTGGCACCCACCATGGGGAAACCCACCTTTACATGTTTTTTTTGGCTATTTTTAGAGTTAGATAGTTATATTTACTAAAAAACTAAAAAATCCAAGATGTAGTCAAAGACCTACAAGAGTAAACACAGTGCAAAAAAACACAAATAACAAAAACCAAAGGAGATAGAAGAGCCAAAATGTTTTATAGATTCATCAACTCATCAAATACATTCCCAATTGTAAGGCCTTCTATGTTACAGCCAATATTATAATTCAAATTTGATCCAAACTAATAAACTTTGCATTCCAATTTTACTTCTACTCGTCCTTATCTATTATCTACTATGTAGCTACCTAAGACTCTACCCAAGACCCCTTTAAATGCATGCATGACCACAAGTCAGCCTGTTTCAAATACTAACAAAATACACCCTTACATCAAATTCCAAAATAAGCCACAAATCTACTCTCAAAAAATTATTAAATATCAAATAAGAATTAACTCCCAAGGTTGTCCCAATCTAGAACTAGATACAGATAGTTTGGTAAATGAAGGACCAAAAAAAATGTTTTAACTCAACAACCAAAGGAACTCAGCAACAACTGCAAACTCAATAACCACTTTGAACTTGGAAACCAAAGAGAACTTGGCAACAACTGTGAACTAGGCAACCAAAGACAACTTGTAAATGCAAGGCATTGCAACTAGGAAAACATGCAAGATAGCCATGCAACTCAGGATGCTCCTACATCATACAACTAAGATTGAAAGAAATGATTATCTTGAATCGTTGAGATGTCACAACCTGAGATGAATCCAACTTAGATTGGGAAATCCATGTAGCATCTTAAACTGGTCTATTTTTCCACTTTACCAAATACTCATAGTAATATTTTCCTCTTAGCTCTTACCAACTCTTTGATCCAGTATATTTTCAACCTCTTCAATCTATTTCTTAGGATGATTATCTAATATAGAAACTTTATCATCTGACTCATGATATTTATAGAAATTAGAAACAATGAATATAGTGGCTATATCCATATCATTATGTAACTCAACTTCATAAGCATTACCACTATCAAACTTTCTCAAGATCTTACAAGTCCAAACTTCTTCACCTTCAACTTAGTGTATGTTCCAATAGGAATCTTCCTTTCTTCAAATTAACCATCACCTCATCACCAATTTCAAAAACATGATTTCTTCTAGACTTATCAGCATTCTCATTATACGTCAAATTACTTTTTTCCAATCTCAATTTTACTTCCTCATGCAAAGACTTCATAAAATCAGAAAACTTTCCCCCTATAGCACTTCTCTTCTCTTCACCAAAAATATCCCTTCAATATGATATCCCTTTAGGCTTTATTCCAATAATAATCACAAAAGGTGTTTTTCCTATACTCCTATTTACAAACCTATTACATGCAAACTCAGCTTGTGCCAATACCAACTCCTAATTACTTGGCTTATCCCCAACTAAACATCTTAGCAAATTACCCAAGCTTCTATTCAAAATCTCTGTCTATCCATTTGTCTATGGATGGAATCTAGAACTAAACTTCAACTCAGTACCATCTTCTTCCATAAAGTCTTCCAAAAGTAACCAACAAATTTACTATCTCTATCAAAAATAATACTTCTTGGTAATCCATACAATCTAACAATCTCTTTGAAGAAAATCTCACCAACATGCTCGACATCTAATGTCTTCTTACAAGGTATGAAATGTGTCATCTTAGAAAATTCTATCCACAATAAAAAATATAGACGCATACCTCTTCACTTCTCTTCACCAAAAATATCTCTTAAATTTGATATCTCTTTAGGTTGTATTCTAGTAACAATCACAAAAGGTGTATTTAATCCCCAACTAAACATATTAGCAAATTACCTGAGCTTCTATTCACAACCTTTGCTATGCATCTATCTATAGATGGAATGTAGAACTAAACTTCAACTCAGTACCCATCTTCTTCCATAAAGTCTTCAAAAAGTAACCAAAAAACTTACTATCTCTATCAAAAATAATACTTCTTGTTAATCCATGCAATCTAACAATCTCTTTGAAGAAAATCTCAACAACATGCTCAACATCAGATGTCTTCTAATGTGCTATATTAGAAAATATATCTACAATAACAAATATAGAGTCTACCTCTCCACTATCTTATGCAATTGAAGAATAAAATCCATATTGATTCACTCCAAGGTTTCTCAAGAATAGAAATAGGTGTATACAGACTTATATTTTGACTTACTCCTTTTGTAACTTGACAAACTCCACAACTCTTTACAAACTTTTGAACATCATTATACATTTGTGGCCAATAATACTTAACCTTCAAAAAACTCAGTGTCTTATCAATTCCAAAATGTCTAGGCAATTCACCACTATGTTTTTCGTTAATCAAATTCAACCTCATAGAACTCTTCAGAATACACAACTAAATTCCATTAAACAATATACCTTCTACAATAAAATATTCATCAAACTTACTTCATTGTTATGTCAAACTAGGTGTTCTACACTCTCTCTACATCTCAGAAAAATAAGCATCAATATCATACAACTCCTTCATCTCATTAAAACCAAGAACTTCAACCTTCATCTTGGTCAAAAAAGAATGTCTTCTACTCAATGCATCAGCAACTTGGTTAGTAAAACCACTCTTATGCTTTATCACAATTGTGAAACTCTACAAGTACTCAACCCACTTCATATGTCTTTGATTCAACTTATGTTGACTTCTCAAGTACTATGAGGCTTTATGACTAGTATACAACAAAAATTCTATAGGAATCAAATAATGTATCCACTTCTTCAAGGCTTGAACAATAGAATAAAAATTTTGATTATACGTAGTAATGCAAGAGCATCCTGGGGTAGTTAGTCATCCTAGATGTTGGAGGGATTTTGGTGGAGTTGAGTGGACCTATTTGGGTCTTGGTTAATTATTTTTTATGTATTTAATAATTTTTGTAATCCTTTTAAGGAATTTGATATTTAATTTTTGTTGGAGGCCAACTTATGGCTCTACATGTATTTAATTTAAGGAAACATAATTTTTAGCTTACTGGGTCAACTTGTGGCTTGGTTGGGTATAAGTAGGGGGTATTGTGAAGTATTTATTCATTATTCATCCATCTTGGAGAAGAGGATATGGTAGAGGAGAGAATCTTGAGAAGGGCTAGTAGTTTAGGCTTAGGAAACAAGGAGATTACTTAATGGTGGGCTTGCGAGCAAAGGTTTAGATCTTCCTTGGAGGTTTCTACCAAAGTGTAGATTTGGACTAGCTAGGATTTGGATGGGATCTTAAGGGATCTTGTAGAATTATTACTTGTTTTTTTTTCCATATCTGGGAAGGCCTTTTTTTCACATCGCATGTAATTAGTTATTTTATGAATAAAAAGTTGTGATTTGGTATCAGATCTTGCATTGTTGTGTTTCCACTAAATGGTTATTTGTTTGGGTCTAGGACATCTCCTTTATGGATTCCCATACCTTGCACTATGTTAAGTGGTATCAGAGTGAAGGTTGTTCCTAAGTTTGTATACCAAGCACTAAAGTTGAGGGAATTTGCACCATAACTTGTATAGAGGATGGAAGAGAAGGTTGATCTTATGGAGCTAATTAATCTTCTAGATTTGTGGATTTATTGTAGAGGGTTTGCAAAAATATTGGAAGATGACTCCAAGAAGATCGAACCCTAGGGAAATTGATGATCTTAGTGATGTTGTGGAAGAAAGGATCACAAATAAGGTCAAAGTGGATTTTAAAGCTAAAATAGAGGAGGTTAAATCTAGTTTTAGATCTAAGATGGCATTGATGAAGAGTGATATGATTATTGAAATCATAAGTTCTATAGGTGGTATACCTTAGCATGTAGGTATTAAAGATGGCTATGAGGAAGTTGTTGAAGACTTTGAAGTTGTTGGATCGAATGGTGAGGACTGAACTGATCTTGTAGAGAGACCTATGGTAAATAGGGTTGGTCAATTTGCTAGACCTGGATCTTAGTTAAAGTAGAAGCATAAGATGGATGTTTCTAATTTCTCAGGTACTTTGAATCCTATAGACCTAGTTAATTGGATTGGTGAAGTGGAAGACTACTTTGAGCTTGAGGATATTGAGGATTCACTCAAAGTAAGGTTGGCATAAACTAAGTTGAAGGGACATACTACTCTTTGGTGGAAGGAGCTGCAAAGAGACAGAGAGGATGAAGGTGAAATGAGGATCACTAGATGGAGTTTGATGGTAACTAAGTTGAAGGCTAATTTAATCTATGTTGATTATGAACTTGAGTTGTTTAAGAGGTTGTTGAATTTGAAATGGAAGGATATGACTCTAAAATATTATACCGAGGAGTTCTACAAGTTGACTATTCGTTCTGGGCATAGAGAATTGTCAAAGGAGAAGGTAGCATGGTACTTTAATGGTTTGAGATTCAATATTTATGAAAATTTTGGTATATTGAATATTTCTTTGGTTGAGGATTCTTATTAGTATGCTTTGGGAGTAGAAAAGAAGTTGAAGAGTAAGAATCAAGGTAGTTCTTGAGGGAAGGAGAAGCAGGTCTACTTGGAAAAAGCCTAAACCAAGTGTAGAAGATGAACTAAAACTTGTTGAGAAAAAGATAAGGATAGGTAGAGGTGAGTTTAAGGGTACTTATTTTAGATTTCATGAAGAAGGACATAAATCTTATGAATGCCCATAGAAGGCTAGTGATAGGAAGTTATTATTGTGAATGAGGTTGAAGACCATAAACCTAAGCAAGGAGAAATTGTATTAGCTTGGCAAGTATTGGTTGGTCAAAGGAAATTGGAATCTTGTTAGAGGAGAAAATTTTACAAGACTCATTGTAATTTTGGTGGTATTTTTACAATGTGATTGTAGATGGTGGTAGTACTAATAACCTTGTTACTGAGGAGATAGTTCAGAAACTTGGTTTGAAGAGAGTGAGACATCATCATCCATATAGGATTGGTTGGTTGTGAGCTAAGCATGCTTTAGAATTGAGGGAGTAGTGCCTTGTTTATTTTAGATTGGGTATTATAAGGATCAATTGTTGTGTGATATTATGGACATGAACAATTGTCATGTGTTACTTGGTAGACCTTGGAAACATGATTGCAGCATTGTGCATGATTGTATCAGGAATATGTTTACAATTGTGAAAGGTGGTAGGAAGCATTCCCTAATTCCTTTGTAGAATGAAGAGGTTGGTAGAAAGAACCTGAGTATTGGTAACCAAGTCAAGAGTTGGTAGAATATGAAAGGTTTAGTGTTCGGTATGGACAGAAAACCTATCAAACACTAAGGATGGATGTGAAGAGGAAGAATAAGAGCAAGGGAAAGAGTGTACAAGTTGAAGACTTGGAAGATACATATGTGAAGAACCAGTTTGAGATTTGGGTGTTAAATCTTGAAAGATTTTCTTCTAGCTATTAAGAACATAATTTCAGACCTAAGGAGTCTAATGCAAGAGCATCCTGGGGTACTTGGCTATCCTTCATGTTGGAGGGATTTTGGTGGAGTTGAGTGGACCTATTTGGGTCTTGTTTAATTATTTTTTATGTATTTAATAAGTGTTGTAGCCCTTTTAAGGCATTTGGTATTTAAATGTTGACTTGTGGCTTTACATGTATTTAATGTAAGGAATATTTAATTTTTACCTTAATTGGATGACTTGTGTCTTAGTTGGGTATAACTAGGGGATATTGTGGAGTCTTGAGTCAATATTCATCCATCTTGGAGAAGAGGATGTGGTAGGGGAGCAAATCTTGAGAAGGGCTAGTAGCTAAGGCTTGGGAAACAAGGAGATTTCTTAGTGGGCTTGTGAGCACAAGTTTAGATATTCCTTGGAGGTTTCTACTAGAGTGTGGATCTATACTAGCTATGGTTTGGATGGGATCTTGAGGGATGTTGTAGAGCTATTAATTGCTTTGTTTTTTGTTGTAATTGGTAAGCCCTTACAACTTGACACATTGCATGTAATTAGTAATTTTATGAATAAAGAGTTGTGATTTGGTATCAAATCATGTGTTGTTGTTGTGTTTCCATTGTATGGTTATTTGTTGAGAGCTAGGACATCTTTTTTGGGTATTCTCCTACCTTGCACTACATCACATAGAATACTTCCTTTTAGCATCATTCAACTTCTCACTAAAGAAAGCAATAGATTTACCTTCCTCGCTCAATACAGCTTGTATTGCACTAACACTTGCATCACATTCAACTTGAAATACCTTATTGAAGTCAAGCAAAGACAATAGAGGTAACTTAGCAACCTTTTGTTTTAAAGTCTCAAAACTATTATTAGATCCATGTGTCTACTTGAATTCCTTTTTATCTCCTCTCATTGTCTCAGTCATAGCATTACAAATAGAACTAAAATTCCTTAGAAACATTCTATAAAAACTAGCCAAAACATGAAATTATATTACTTCACCCATATTCTCAAGTGTAGGCCATTCTAAAATTATCATAATCTTTACAAGATCCATTCTCAAACCATTAGTTGAAATCACAAATCCCAGATAAACAATATCCTCTTGCATAAAAGAACACTTCTTCAAATTAATCATCAACTTTTCCTCTTTCAATCTATGCAATACTTTCCTAACATGCTCAAGATGTTCTTCCTTAGTCTTATAGACTATTAGAATATCATTCAAATAAAAAATCACAAACTTACCCAAAAATATCTTGAGAACTTCATTCATCAACCTCATGAAAGTACTAAGTGCATTAGTCAAACCAAAAGGCATTACCAACCATTCATACAAACCATCTTTTATCTTGAAAGAAGTCTTCCATCCACCAAATTCTCTAATTCTGATCTAATGATAGCCACTCTTCAAATCAATCTTAGTAAAATACTTTTCTCCGCTCAAAAAATCCATTATGTCATCCATCCTTGGTATAGGAAACCTATATTTCACTATGATATTGTTAATAGCTCTAGAATCAATACACATTATCCATTATCCATTCTTCTTAGGTGCTAATACAATAGGTATAGCACATGGACTGAAACTTTCTCTGATCAAATCTTTCTATAATAACTCATACACTTGTTTGTTAAGTTCTTTATTTTTAGTAAGTGTGAATCTATATGGTTTTTTATTCATAAAACTAGCTCTAGGAATCAGATCCATGCAATGACTAATAATTCTCATCAGAGGTAAACCATCGGGTATGTCTTCTAGCACAATATCTTTGTACTCATTCAACAATTCTATAATTTTCACTCGTACTCAGTCAATACTACCAATTTTTGTTGTCACTCAGTTACCACTACCTTTTGTCACTTGGTCACTACTTACTGGCACCCAGTTAGCACTATTCTCTAATACTCAAGACTGGCACAACTTGGTCTCCTAGGAATTATGGGAAAATAGATTTGTTTCTTCTTCATTTCCTTTTCAAATTGCTTTCCATTAACCATGCAAATTCTCATTGTAGTATTATTAACCTTGTCTTGACTTTCAATCAAAGGCAATAATTTTTTTTTTTTCTCATGTTCAGCCAAAGTGTATATTGATTAAATATTCCATCATGTATAGCATAGCTATCATATTGCTAAGGTCTACTCAATAGAATATGATAGCAATCCATAGGCATAATATCACATAGAACTTCATCAAAATAATGTCCAATCTTGAACTTCACAATGCATTGTTCACTTACCAATATTTTATTCTCATCTTTGATTTGTGAAACACGATAGGGTTTAGGATGCTCCAACCTCTGAAACTACAACTTTATAACCAATTCTTGTGCCATATTTGTAGAAATTTCACTATAAATGATCACCTTGCAATGTTTTCCAACGATCTTACATTTGGTCTTGAAATGACTTCTCATTAGGAAAAGTTCCTCATCACTTCCCTTATTACATAAGGTTCTTCTTACCATCATATCTTCTCCATCCTCATGTCCACCTAGTAAGCCCTCAATGTCTCCTTAAATTACAGCATTTATGTTACCTTGCCCACTTTTAGATGATCTACATTCAAATAATCTATGCCCTTCTTTACCACATCTAAAACAATTATCATGAAAACCACCTCTAGAATAAGAATTGCCTCTTCCTCAATAAGAACCAATACCTCCTTGGTAAGAATTAACACATTTCCACTCAGTCTTTCTTTTCTCATCATTCTTCTATTCAAATTTTCCCTTATCTTGCACAAAACTATCATATCTACCACCTTCTCCATAAGATTTACCTTTGCCTCTCTAGAATTTACCACCTCTACCTCTTTGTCTTTGTTCATGCTTCTTTGTCAAGATCTCCTCATCCTTCAAGGCATATTGATATACTTCTTCCACACTTTTCAATTTCACAAAACTTATCTCATCTTGAGTCCTAGATCTCAATCCATTTATGTACCTTACAATATTTTCAACATCATCATGCACATATCCAAATTTGATGTCTAATGTATAGAATTTCTCAATATACTCCTTCACAATCATGTCTCTTTGTCTCAAATTTTGCATCTTTCTTAACAAGCTAACTTGGTAATTAGTAGGAAGGAACTTGTTCTTTACCATTTTCAGCCAAGTCCTGATCTTCTCCTTTCCTCTCCATCGTCTATCAATTTGCAAATGCTCCCACCATAGTGAGGCATGACGTTTCAACCTAGTAACTACAATTTTCACCTTCCTATTATTAGGAGTGTTTTCATAGTCAAAGAAATCCATTTTAGAGATCCAATCCAAAATATCATTGGTATCCAATTTTCCATCATAAGGAACAACTTCAATAGAAGGTTTTGAATTTTCCCTAGATAATACTCTCAACAACCTTGCCTCATCTTGATCTTCTTCAAGTTTTGGATTAGGGTTTTGTGTTGTTGCTTCATCATCACTCACATCATCAAGATGCACTCCTATCATTCGAGCTATCTCCATAGCATCTAATCTAGCTACAATTTGTCTCAATGTATCCAATATGACATTTTCAACATTTCCTCTACCTTAAACCATCCTCATAATTAGGTTCCTACAAGATCATAACCCTCTACATGTTGTAGGTCAAATTTGCAAATCTGAAACCCTATAACCAAATCACTTAGGGTTCTACATGATCCAATCTCCACAAGGTTGAAACTCAATATTTGATACCACCTAACATAAGGAGGACATGAGATAACTAGGGCCAAAGGCACACCCAACTATCCAAGCTGCCTACAAGAATAAACATAGAAGAAAAAAAAAACTAAAATAACAACAACCAAAGGAGATAGAAGAGCCAAAATGCTTTATAGATTCATCAAATACATTCCCAATTGTAAGGCCTTCTAGATTATAGCCAACATTAAAATTCAAATTTGATCCACACTAATAAACTTTACATTCCAATTTTTATTCTTCTCTTCCTTATCTACTAGCTACCAACCTAAGACTCTACTCAAGACCCATTTAAATACATGCACGACCACAAGTAGACCTATTGCAAATACTAACAAAATACACACTTACATTAAATGCCAAAAAAATCCACAAGTCATATCTCAACAAATATTAAATACCAAACACGAATTAACTTGCAAGGTTAGCCCAAACTGGAACCAAACACAGACAGCTCAGTAAATGAAGGACCAAAAAAATTTTTGTAACTTCTCAACCAAAGGAACTTGGTAACAACTACAAACTCAAAAACCACTTTGAATTTGGCAACCAAAGAGAACTTGGCAACAATTGCAAACTCAAAAACCAAAGAGAACTTGGCAATGCAAGGCATTGCAACTCAGCAGCAACTAAGGAACTATGAAAACATGCAGCAACCCAAGATGCTCATGCATCACATTAGTTCATATAATATTCTTATCTTAAGGTCTAGGAACTAGTTCCCATGTTTCATTCTTCATAGTCTAATCTAGTTATTCCTTCATTTCTTGAAACCAATGATCAAATTTGTATGTGTCACCTACTCTGTTAGGTTCAACTTGAGAAATAAAACATAATTCATCATTTACTCTATTCCTTTTCATCACTCCTTTTTTTTTCTTCCAATTATCTTCTATGTGGGATGATTCTTTTTGAAGTTATAGTTAGGTGTAGGAGTTGTTATCTTAACTCTTATCTCCTCTCTTGGTTCAGCTCTCTCTTCTCCTCTTTGCTCAACAATTTGTACATTATTCTATGAATCATTGCTAGTCTCAAAGAGAACATCAAAATTTTCAATAAAAACTCTAGGATTGTCTTCTTCCTCATTAGAATTATAATCCATAATCTTTTCTTTAACTATAAAATTTTCATTGACTTTCACATTTGTGCACTCAAAAATTATCTTAGAACATACCTTCATCATTTCTTGGATCAAACTTACCAATATCATCATCTCTCTTTATGTAACACTTACATCCAAAAATTTTGAAATATTTCACTGAAGGTGTATGACCAGACCATCATTAATAAGGGGTTTTGTTTGTTCCTTTTCTAATTTGCACTCTATTCATGGTGTATATTGTTGTATTAACTACTCTCCAAAATGCCTTTGATACATCTTTCTCAAACATCATTTCTCTTAATGCCTTTAATACTAATCTATTTCTCTTTTCTGTTATCCCAATATGCTCAAGGATCTTGGGTGATGATAATTTTCTCTTAATTCCATTTTCTTCACAAAACATGTTAAACTCTCTAGAAATAAATTATCCACCTTTATCTTATCTTAAACATTTATTCTTCACACTAGATTCATTTTCAACTCTATCCTTAAATATCTTGAACTTCTCAAATTGTTCATATTTTTCTTTAAGAAATGCTAACCACATCATTCTAATGAAATCATGAACAAAATTCATAAAGTACCTTTCTCCATAGAATCCTCTTGTTTTGGTAGGACCATTCAAATCTGTATGAACAATCTCCAACTTTTCTATAGTAGTGAACTTCTTTCTAGGAAATGATACCTTCTTATGTCTGGCCATGATACATTATTTGAAAATAATATTAGCATGCTTACTACTTGCCTTCATAATGTTATCAAAGTTTATATGATAGAACCTTCTATGCCATAACTAACTATTATCTTTCACAACCAAAAAAGTCATGTCAATGGGATTCAACTGAAATGCATTATATCTAGATCTCGTGCATGTTCAAATTAACTTAACATCCTTAGCTTTGATAGTACAACTCTTCTCTGTAAACTATAATTGATAACCTTTATCCACCAGTTGTCCTATTAGTTTGTGGTGACTAATCAGGAAAGTATTGTACATACTTCATAAATTTTTTGGGGCTCGGGGCATCGCCTCAAAAAAAAATTGAGCCCTATTTTATCGAGATTTTGTGTTGACATGTAATTATTAATTATAACCATAAAGCAATAAAAATACTTGTATAAAAGGGCTTAGGGTTAGGGATTGTTTCATTGTAGTGATGCAAAAATTGGTTCTTGTGGTAGTATTGACCTATAAGGGATTATAGATTGTAATCTAGTTGTAATCATTGGATTGTAATAATATCTAACTTGTTGTTTGGTGGACATAGCCTAGGGATTGGGTGAACCATGTTAAATATTGGTGTCTTGTGTTTTTTCTATGTGATCTATTATTTTCTAATATTGTTTAGATTTTCATGTAATTATTATTTATGTCCATTGTTGAATCCTAACATGTCCAACACTTAACAAGTTATGCTTTAAACCATCTACAAAGTAAACATCATCAGTGTCAGTCTTTCCATCAAGAGTAATAGATCCTATCCATGTGATGTGATAAGCCACATTGTTACCAACTCTAACAATACCTCCATCATGGTTTCTTAATTTAACAAAATTGTTCATATCACCAGTCATATGATGTGAACAACCACTATCTATGATCCAATCAAATTTCTTTTCAACTTGAAAAACTAGAGCCTTTTCTTCTCTAATTTCAATTTTAGAACTTTCTTCTTTTATAGCCACAAATCATAATTCATCATCACTTTCACTCTAAAAATGTTCCTCAAATTCATCATCTTCATTTGCATACAAACGTTCTATAGGTCTTTTGGGCTTGAAATTTCTCTTATACTTTTTCTCTCTTTTAGGACTCTTAGAAACATAATGACCAAATTCATTACATGTCCAACAATTTCAGATTTTCTTACCATCTGGTTCTCTTCTCACAAGGAAGGCTATTCCTTCTTCAAATTTTTCATCCTCTTCATATCTAGATCTACTGCTACTAGCATAATCTCCATGCTCGCACTTCTGGATAAGCAAGGATGAACACTTTAGGGACTAAAAGTTATCTCCACTCTATTCAATTCTCTCAAAATTTATTCTATTTCTTCCAATCTTTAGAGTAAAGTCTCCCTGCTGAACTTCTTAGTGCATGGTATTAATAGCTCAATCATCTATGCTACTTGCTTGAATGGTGGTGTCAAATTTTTCAAAATATTCCACACAATATCATCTTCCTCCTTGGATCCATTACAATATTTGATTCCTACAAAAATCTCAGATATCCTGCCAATATACCTTCTCACATATTCATCTTCAAAAATTTTAGCATCTTGAAACAAACATAACCAATTCTTTAATCTCATTCTTTTAGCATGATTATCTCCTTCAAAAGTAGATTCCAAGGCTTTCCAAATCTTATGAGATGTTTCTAGTGATTTTACGTGACTATATTCATTTTTCAAGAAGATCTATTAGTAATGCTTCTCTAGCTCTCATATTGCAAATAAACAAATTTCTTTATACTTCACTTCATTCCTCAAGCTTGTCTTCTTCCACAATCACTTTATCACTCTTTGTCAAAAGCCAATATCTTGGACCCATACATAGAAAATGATTCTTCATCTTTTCCTTCCAGTTGTCATACTTAACTCCATTAAACTTAGGACTTTCTTTTCTGAAGTGGCTCGCCATTGATATCCCAGAGTTATTAAGCTTTCACTTCAAGGACCTAATCCTCTAATACCATTTGTTAGAATGTAAAGTCCACCGGTATAACAAAGAGGGGGGGTGAATCAATTATCCAACTATTATAAAAATTATCAACCTTATTAATCTTTAACCATATGAGCAATTTAATCAGCAACCATAACAAGATACTCATACACAATGACACCATATATGTTAACTAGGGAAACACTTGATCAAAGGGAAAACCTCAATGGGGATGGTACCCACAAAATGATGTACTAATATAAATATTCCTTGTTAGAGGATGGACCTTGTTAGGATTTAATAAAAACTTTTAGTACATATCAATCCATGTTAGGAGACTTTGAATCCCTATTAGGATTTGTGGAAGGCAGATGGATCCACTATCCAAATAGCTTCAGGGGAAAGACCAATGAACCCATTGTCCAAATGATTTTTGTATTGTTCCTTATAGAATAATATAATAAATTGTACTTGTACCTCCTCTTCCTCTATCCTATCAACAAGACTTTTACTCCTTCTGATCTCGATACCAGATCACCAACTTCACATCCATCATTTCCCAAATACTCTGCTCTAGTTTTCACACTTCACATTTCATCAATATTCATTGCACACTTTTTTATAAGGAAAATAATATTCCTTTATACCATGTCCTCACAAAAATTCCTTGAGTTGGCCTTGAAGCTTTCCCAATTAAGATGACATCAAGATAATTAATTATTTCACAATTACACAACATTGTCGATTTGCAGCATTTACAACTTCTTATATGTGTGATTCTAGACCTTGTGCACTCACTAACATCATTATCAAACTATCCTCTATTACTATATAGCTTTTCATACCATGATTCTATCTCTATTAAGATATATAATCCAACTATCAGAAACTACTTCTAAAGAACTCTTTATGTATACTATTTTTTGTAAATCAAGCATATCTTCTATATATCTTTGACTTACTTCATGCACACTTAAACTCATCATCAAGACACATTTTAGAACATGTCTTCAACCATGTTTGACCTCAACATTAAAAAAAAATTGTATGACCTCAATATATGTCTTGTACTCTGTCAGTCTTCATAGAATCCATACTATGTTGTCATCAATGACAAACAAATTCATGAATGCAACATGTTAATCATGCTAACAATATGCCACATGCTCTGTAAATGGTTAGGATACTTCCCAAAAGGAATACCATCAACATTCATGCTAATAGAAAGGTATTACCAAAAATTTTCAACCTGGACAATCTCAAGTGAAGAATTATCAAAAAAGGAAGGATGTTCATGTATCCTCTAGCCAGCCAACTCTAAGAAGATGAATAAGATTGATCATTAAAGATGAGGATGATGGTGAAAATATAGAATCTAATGATGTTAGTCACTATAGAGTTGTTGTTAACAGGAGACCCAAAACTGTAGACAAAGTTGAGAATTCTTCAAGAGAATATGGATTTTTATCTACTTTTCAATATGTTAAGTATCATGCATTGAATGATGAAGATCAACTAAATATTTAAAATCCTTTGATTGATATGATAGAAAAGTTCAAAAATACTCCTATAGAGATTGGAAACATGATTCCAAAGGAGCTATAAAAGAAAATTGATAACATATAGTAATATGCATTGATTACCAAGAAATATGTGTGTGTGTGAGAGAGAGAGAGAGCATGCTATTGTTATGCCTAAATTACATGTTAATGAAATAGGTAACACAATGAAAACACATAATAAAATTTTTGTGCCTAAAAAAGAAGCATCAAATATTTTACTAGGTAAATTGCAAGATGTTGACATTGATGGTCAAACAATTTTGAAATATATTTACAAGATCAAAGACCCTAAAGAGAGTACAAATGTTGATGATACCAAGCCATATCAAAATGTTGAACTGAATAATCAGGAAGATGATTATGTTCAAAATTTAGCAAATTAAGTATGTGATATGGGAAAAGAAACTATTGGTAAATATGACACTATAATCATTGAAGATGTCATTAAAGATTATCCAAGAGATAAAGTGAAAAAGGATGAAGATGTTATGGCTGACACCAAGCTCAATACAGAAGGTTTGAAAATAATCAAGTTATATCATGCACATATACCTGGATATACATTTTTTATTGAACAAATTAAAGAATATAAGAAGCATGATAAACAAACTAAGTCATCAAATGTAAATGTTATTCCTATTGGTTCTCTACATTTTTTTGTTGCTAATATTCTAATGGATACATATGCTAATCAAACTAACCATCAGCCTCATAGTACTCAAGGAGGAGATACAAATATCGAATAGAGAACTAAAAATGTTGATGATGGTAGTACACAAATAGGGAAAAAGACAATTGAGAATAAAGAAGATGATTTTGCTACATGCACAAGGCCACAACCATAGGGACCTCCTAGTGAGGGAAGTTTAGGGCAATGACAGACTTTTCAACTTAAGAAAATTTTAGTAAGTGAACCCAAGATAGAAGTATTGAATTAATCTAGTGTTAAACCTCAAACAATTTTCCAATATGCACCAGTATTGCCAGCTACTACAAGATAGAGAGAGAAGAAAGAGGACAATAAATAGAAAGATGGTGCTACATAATAAACATATCTAGAGTAAAAGGCTCCTTTTGCACCTAAAAAATCTTCAAGTAAAACTATTGTTAGTCCTAAAGGAAAAAAAGATAAAGAAGAAGAAAACAACTACTACAAGTTGGTCCAATCTAGTTGTATTAGATGAAGAGATTAGCATACTAGTTTGGGATCCTAAGACACTTTTTTTTAAGTTGCTATATTTGGAGAAACATGTAGTAGGAAGGTTGAGAAAGATAGGATGAAGAAATAATTGAAGAAAAAATAGGTGTTATTGGATATCAAATACATGTGCTTAGATTTTATTCCTAATATTACACCTGATGAAAAGACTCCTATTGTGGACAAATTGGTAGGAATAGCAGAGTAGTTTAATGACCCTAATGAGAATTTTCAAGCTAAGATGATGGAAAGATCTAAAATAAATTTTGAAAACAAGGTTCTTGAAAAGGTTTCACAATCCATTGTAGTGCAACAAGTGCAATTATCCACCTTAGTCAACGAGTTGGTCACAATCATCCAAAATGTTATCACATCATTCAAGAAGTTGAATAATATTCCACAACATATGCAATACATCAAGGTCAAACTAAACAAAGTTGGTGAAGAAATGAAGACATGCATAGATGCACTTACTATTGAGCCAAATTCATATTTGAATCATTATGCCAAGGTAAGATTTCTTATTAGAGTTCAAAATGGTCTATTATATGAAGAATCTAAGGCATGAGTAAAACTAAATGAAATGCAAACATTGGTGCTACCTAATCTTGAGGTAATGTAGAGGCATGTCAAAATGGTTAAAGATCGTATTATTGCACCTATCTTGTCTATTGAAGATCGTATGGGTGATATGGTGGCCAAGATTAAGGTAGAAATAAAAATGTTGAAGATATTGAAATCCAATTGGGATGCTACCATGATAGTTATGATGAAGAGTCGTCATATTTTCCTAGATCAATTGGGAATCAGACTAAGGTAAATGTTACATTAAAGGGGGAGATATTACATGTGTGATCAAAAAGGGGGATAACTAAGTATATTTATAAGGGGAGATATTATGAGTATCTATGTATTGCAAGTATGATTAAGAATTTATAAGAATTATATATACAAAAAGATTTTTGAAAAAGATTTTGCAAAACACTAGTTATACTAAGCTACAAGATATGATGAGATGAAAGCACATATGTAGGGGGAGTTCTACAATTATTGTGCAGAGAATTTTTTTGAGCTACCATGCATAATGTTTCTACCACTAATGCCAGTTGGGGCAAATGTTACTCTCATTGCACATTCATGTTATCATTAGTGCCAAAAAGATAAAGAAGAGAAGAACAAAGGATATTGGTCAATAGACTTAATCACCGAGCCATGCTATAGTATCCAAGCAAAGGAGAAGAAAGAAGTAAGCATGATTATAAAAAATGGGCTTGGTATACACTAAGAAATCCAATACTCACTGAGCATAGACATCACTAATAAGATCAACCTTAATTGAGTAGGAAGGTCACCAAGTGATAGCAAAGTTTCCTCTCCAAAATATAGTATTCACCAAGCTTCACAGAGGATACATAAAAAATTGAAATAACATAGAATCTTACATATAACGATCTCACTAAGTGGAAAACTACATTTGCAAATATCAATAAAATGATTTGGTAAGATTCATTGATAAATGTGATTTGAATAGTTATGATTCCAAGGTAGAATGGAGTCCAATAAAATAAAAGGAATGAAAAAAATGGAACAAGGATAATTCTAGATCATTGATTTAGATCAAATGTTATTTCCATAATATTCCTAAACCCTAATTAGGTCAAGGATCTTAAGAGGTGAAAGATACCTATTTAAGGACCTACAGGGAAAATTAAAGATTGATGATGGTATTGTCATTGTTGCAAATATTATTGTTGTTGAAGTTGGTTTTTATGAGAGGGTTACACAAGAAGTTCAAGGAGGAATTTTTATTGCAAATCAAAGATTCAAGGAGCATAAGAAAAGATTTGATATATCAGTCATAGGAGGTGATAAATCATTGAGAAGAAGAGGAATCTGATCAACCAAATTAAGTTGCAATTATACAAATCAATCTCACTACTATTTTCTAATTATTATAACAATAAAATCCTTTTACAAGGTAGACCTGCAATCTAATTGTAAATCTCTTAACCACGTACACAACTAGTATTGTGTTGTAAAATCCTTGGAAAATGTAGATCTTTACAATTCTGATTGTATCACTCCTAAAAATTAAGTCACTGAAAGTGACAAAATATTGTAGCCTTAACAAGGCAACATCTTACTACAATAGTGATGGATTTGTGGGTACCATCCCCACCACAATTTTCCCTCTAACCAAGAGCTTTTACATCACCAAATCATTGTGTTATGTCTCATGTGATTGATTTATGTTTACATACATAAGGTAAGATATATTAGATACATTTACTTTCATTTCAATATTGACGTAATATATGTGCATGTTTACTGAGTGGATAAAACTACAACAGGCTAATCAAATTTGAAAAGGTATGAAATTTTTAGAGGATAGTGATTCACCCCCACCCCCCCACCCCAGCATCCTATATTTCCTAATTAATCCAACACTTCCTCTATATCTTTTCAAACCAACCATTGTGAAAAACACTTGTCATGGCTTCTTTTGTATGAAACTATTTACAATATTGATCCTGCCAATCCAATGTTATTTTCCAAACCTCTTATATCCCTAAAAGGGTGTTCTCCCCAACCAACCAATCAACTACTCATCACTCTTAAGGGTTTTCCTAAAATAATAAGCCTCACATAGTTCTTAACAGAAACATCGATTACACTATAGTCCCCCCCATTTATCAGAAATTGAATAATCCCCAACCTATTAATTTGGTTGCTCCTAATTCTTTGCCCCCTTCTCAACTAGTTCTTATCCAATCACCTCATATAATTAGCTCATTAGGGTCTGTTTAGTTCATGGAAGATGACAGGAATTGGCTTTTTCATAATCTAGACTTGAAAAACTGTGTGCTTGTTTCAAAATTGGCAAAGTGGAATTAGAATACCAAACTTCTAATTTTATCTCAAAACCAAGTTATCATACTTCCCACTAGCAATTAGGAATTGAAAATCTGATGTAGGAGAACTAAGAGTAATCTTGCATCACCCAAAAATATTTTATTTTCAGTCTTTTCTATTTTAATAAGGACTAGTAGATAGGGTGGTTACTATTTATGGGAACTTTCTATTTTTAGTAAGTTTTTCATACAAGCTCAAAATGTTCTCATTTTCTACATGAAGGTTCATTTTGGAATTATAAGCCTACCATTAAAAATCTCATTGCTCTAGCTTAAGTATCAGAGAAGTTATTGTAGATTTTCGATGGAAAAATTTGTAGAAAAATCTTCAAGCTCATTGTTGGAGGCCTTAGAGTGCCTGGATGAGGTCTAAAAACTCGACGGAAGGGTGCTTGTGTGATTTGGAGTCTATAGACCAGGAGTTGCATTTCCAAAAACTAGTTATAATAGCCAATCAAAGTAATGGTTTGAAAGTTATGGCCTCTCGAAGTTGGACTACCAAAATTTCTAAAATAATTTGTCAAAAATGTATTTAGTCAACTCTATATGTATTTTTATAGTCTATTGGCCCTAGGTATTAAGTTTGAGCATCTAGAACCTTCTCGAGCAGCATAAAATTTCCTATTTAAGAAAGCCCCAAACATTGTCTAGGACAGCTTTGGGTGGTAGTACACAACTTAGCCTTACAGATTTCGATAATGAAGGCACCCATGTGGGTTAGCATATTGTACTTGTGAATTTTGTAATTCCACATTTGTGGCACAAATAAGAAGTCCATAATTTCTTCTCATGTTTTTTGTTGTTTCTTTGTTTCCATCATGGTTTATGGTATTAAGGGGAGCACTCTTCATCAAAATCAAAACCTAGTTACGCTTTTTGAATAGTGTAAAAATAATAGATTCGACTATATTTGGAGTCTGCCTATAACTCCAAGCTTACACATAAAAATGTATCTTCTCACTCATCTTTCAAGTGAAACAAACAGTTTAAGTACAATCCCAAAAATAGAAATAAAGATTTGCAAAACCTTGATTTGGCTAAATTGAGATTTGTAGAAATCTCGATTTCTACAATTCCACGAACCAAATGGACCCTTAAGGAAGGAGCATTTTCTATTTGAGCATTTATGTACTACTCTTGTTAAGATATCCTTGTGAAAACTCCTTCAAACTTTCCCTACTTATCATAAGTCTTTACAAAAGGATTTATCCACTTTTTGCATTCCTCCTCCTAACTAGGATAACATCATTCTTTCTTGGTGTGTATGCATAGCATATAGGCTCCTCATCAAATCATTTTTATCCAAGAAGACTTACATCCCATAACGGTGCAAAACCAATGTTGTTCTCTGTGAGGCCTCACCCTAGTCCAGCATAGCACATTTGATGCATTTTATTTTGACACATTATGACTCAATATGTTGAAACATTATTTGATGGACTGAACACTATTTATATTATTTATGTCATGTGATGAATTAGTTTTAAAATGCTTAATCATGTTATTTTATGTTTTATGAGTAAGCATATGTTATGATGGTGTATTTCAGTAAATGACTCAAAATTATGTATGTCAATATTTTAATTATGCAATTAGTAATGATTAAATATGTGTACAAAAATGAGAAAGGTTGTTTAAATAAAAAAATTAATGTTTTGATCAATGTGGTTATGCAAATTTGGTTTAAATTTATGAATGTGATGTTATTGAACTATTGATATTTGAATTGAGTGTGTGTGATAGTTAAACATGGAATTAATCAAGGAATCATTAATTGATCCTATCTAGAAACTGTAAGACTAAGGTTGGATCCAATAAAGTGATTTGAACCTCATTGTCAAGTGTTTAGTTTGTATCATAATCTGAATGTATGTGTATCATTCTGTATTTTGTGCCATGTCAAACGTTATGTAAAGGTAAATCGTATGGTGTCACTTGACACTTGTTATATGCATATATGTTTTGACATGTCAATTTAGGGTTAGCAGAGTAACTAGTTAATCTAAGACTAATTTAATTAGTAACCTAATTAGTTTACCTTGATTAGGGTTTAGTTGAAAGGTTACATCCTTAGGGTTTTTGAAGATCAAATATTTCAAGCCACTTGTATAGGTCATAAATTTATCCTAGAAGCCAAAATTAATGTAATTAAGTACCCAAGAGGTATGTGTATGGGTTAGGAACCTTTTTCACCCTTCTAGAACTTCCTAGCAACATTTATGACCCCTAAAATATCTCAATCTTCATTTGTTGCAAAAATGGATCATCTCCATGAGGTTACCCAAGGTTACACTCTTTCTAAGAGGTTTCCTTTATGATAGGGGCAAGTGGGAAGACCATAGGAGGCTTAGAGTCAAGATTAGAGTTATTATTATTTTGGGTGGGTGATTTTAGAGGCTATTTAGAGTCTCCCTGAAGAGTTGAGGGTTGTTCACCCATTCTCTACATTTAGAAAAGTCAAGTTTGGAATTGCAAGAAGGAGAGGATTTATCTTATCTTAAAATTCATTCTTTCCATAACCTTTGTGAAGGTAGGTTTTCCATTGCCATGGTTAAGTTCTTTGTTCATTTCTTTTATGTGTGAAATTATTGCATTTTGTAGCATGTTTGTGTTTGTATCATATGAGGGATGGGTATTGTGGGTTTTTACTTACTTTCTTTTCATTTTTCTTTTCCTTTTTTTGTTGGGGAAAGTATGAAGGGATTTTTGGTATTAATCACTCTCAGATAAGGAGGAAGTGGCCATGTATGAGAGCAAGGTTTTAATTGGACTTCGGGTTAGTACAGAGTGTTGAGGAGAGAAAGAAAGGTGTTATGGGCCCTTTCTTGTCAATGAAAAATTGAGTTTGTTTTGTGAAAATAAGGAGAGAAAGAAATAGAGGTTTATGTGATTTAGTAGCCTTAGAAGAGAAATGTGATTTGTGTTCTTCATTGACATCTCCTACCTAAAAAAATCCACCTTCTCCCTAGTCATAGGTTCATTATGAAACCTATTGGGAATACCTTGGAAGGGAATTATATGTTGAGTTGCATCATTATGTTTGGATTTTGAATTTCATTTGGTCAATTACTGATTATCCCAGCTTGGTGGGTGGCCTTTCAGGGCCTAGGATGGGAGGTGAGGTCTCCATGGTTGTTCTAGTATTTTGTAGATTTCTTGGATAAGTTCTCATGATGAAGAAAATTAGTTTTGGAGCATTAATGGTGTTCTTCATTTCATTTTTTTGGAGGCTTCTCCATTTTAATACCACTTGGTGTATTGTATATCTAGGTTGAGAATGATCATGAAAGAAAATAGATTAAATGTTGTAACTTCAATATTGATAAATAGAAAATTTAGTTAATTTATGAAATAAGCAATTTATGTGATCAAGTATTATTAGATTGTAAACCATATCTTACTTTCAAATATATTTCTTTGCAAAAAGTTGAAGTTGAAAATTCTCTATTTCCTCCATCAAATCTTTGATTTAATTCATTGTATTCAAAAGCTCATGTTATAAGATGTGGGTGTAGAATAAATCATCCTTGAGATCATGAGATATAATCAATTTTTGATTTAGATACATTCATCTTACTTACATCTTAAAACTTTAGCTTGTATAAAATTTATTAAATCGATGAATTTTACCTTATGTTGTATTATATGCAAACTACCTAAAATCACCCCTAACTTGAATAAAAAGTTAAACATCAGTATTCTACCTTTAATCCACTCAATAAAATGAAAAAAGATAAATACACTATGCCACTATAAAATTCCTAAGAGGAAACCTAGTACTTTGTAGGAGAAATGAAAACTTATAATTTCCATCTAAAATGCTCTCTGGAAAATGTATAGAAAGAATTTTAATCCTTATTTGCAATAGAGAATATTCTCTATGAGATTACCCATAAAGGCATTTTAGACACTTTTTCAAATAATAAATATACATCTATAAAATGAAAATAATTTTTTTTTTAAAAACTCTTTTATTATACACTTATCCTCACCGCCCACCTATAAATCTTTAAATCATTATTCGCTCTCCTTATCTATACGCACATCTAGGTTGATGTCACTTTCCACTTCACCACCACATCTTCTTACATGGGATGTATGTTGTATATGAGATTGGGTAAAGGAATAGTCAAACATGGTAATTGTTGTCACAAAAGCTTGCACCCTTACCTAAGGTTTTTACCTAAAGCCAACCTTGTGAAACATGGAAACAATCTCCAAGCTATGGGACTTGAACTATGAGATTGAGTCTTCCTAGAAGGTAGGCTTCCTTACTATCAGGGTGCACCTAATTACTCTTTGAGAGGAAAAGGGAGAAGGAATGCATGAAATCAAACTACCTAACATAATCTAAAAGGGATGATACACCAAAATAGTTTTTTCAACCTTATTTCTACTAAAAAATGCACTATTCACCAACATAACCTCAAAATACACTAATTCAATCTTTTTCTTAATCTAACAATTACATACATATCAGAAACTAACTAAAATGCTACAAGGAAGGAACTTGTCTCTATAACATTCAAGGTTAAGTAGATATTTTTATGCAAATTGAAGAATAGAAGGCAAAACATCAACAAAGGCAAGGAAGTTTTGCACTTACATTAATGAGAGAATGAGGTAAGATAGAGGGTTACATTCATTCATAAACAAAAGGAAAATTACTGTAGTAGAGCATGAAATGAAATACCAATGAATCAAAAAAAAGGTTGAACCTCAGAAGGGTTACAAAATTTTCTTTTATAGTTCAACCATAACTTAGATAGCTTCTACCCTAAGGCAAAGCACAACAACTACATTTAAGATTGCAGAGAACAATTACTACAAATCTAAAGAAGACCTGATCTTGGTACATGTTTAGATGCAAGAAAATCAAATCTTCATAGCCAACAGAGCTTTGAGAAGATATAAACAGTGGCCATTAATTCTTTAACTAAGTAGATGGATAATCAGGCAGCAATGGAATGTCCCTTTACATTTATCGGGCATAGAGAATATCCATAAGTGGTTGTAGACGATCAATAAGATCAAATTTTTCATTAAAGAGTTGTCTTTCTTTATTCTCAGCATGCCAAGTCAGTCATGTCATTAGTCAACTAGAGTCAATCTTTAGGCTTCACCACATGGACCAATCATGTTTTATCATTGTGCCACCTATCCATTCTTCTATCTTTCATGTTTGATTGTTGACTACCTATAATCATGGTTTTACAACTCTTTACCTTCATTAGCTATTTACTCCTACAAAACTATGATTGGCATCATATTAATTATTATCACTGCTTTGTAGCTTTCCTTCCAATTAAATAATCTAGACTTGGTGACCTAGCGATTACCTACATTCACCACTTCATGGTCAATTTTCTCCTTAGAATTTAAAATCAATGATCAAGCAAACAAGCATCCTTAGTTGATTACACTAGGTCACACTTATCTCCAGGTTGGCATCAAACATTTGTGACATTACGATCACTGAGAACTTAATTGCTAGCATGGTCATTCACGTCATCATGGCTGACTTTTGATCATTTCCACTAACCACTGTGACCATGTGAAGACATCAAATTGACTGCCATTGCACAGTCATGACTTAACTTTTAACTTTGATTTTTAAGCCCACAATTGTGTGATTGATAAGTTTGTGTAGCTGCATCACCATGACCACAAGTTAGCAATTTAATCCTACAAATGAACAATAAAGAGAAATCACTATGATGTCATGTAAACCCTGGGTTAGACCTAAACCTCCTTGACCAAGTGATGAAATGTAGTCACATGGTCGCAACTTGAAACATTCATCGAGATATATCATGAAAAGCTTGAAACCTAGGGATATAAGGATAAGCTAAGGTTTTTAATGTATCCCTATAACATTTGAATGTTTGAATATTTGAAAATATGACATTTGGACATGCTAATCACCTAAAATTCAAATTTTTGTGGGAGGGAAAAAAATAGGTAACAATTCTAGTGACTTAGAGGGGATACTAGCGTGCTAAGTATATGACTGGTGACCTTAAGCATCCATTGGGCTATGGAGTCATAAAAACATGAAACTTGCACACTGCAAAACCATAACTCTACCCCTATTCTCTTTGCAACTGAAAAACTTCAAAACTTGGCTATCTTTAGAGAAATGACATGTACTTGGCACTTCTTGGAAAAGTGGAAGCTGAACCTATATATATATATATATATATATATATATATATGTATATATACATATATATGTATATATACATATATATATATACATATATATATATGTATATGTATCTATACATATATATGTATATATACATATATATGTATCTATACATATATATGTATATATACATATATATACATATATATATATATGTATATACAAATATACATATATATATATATATGTATATACAAATATACATATATATATACATATTTATGTATATGTATATATAATATATATATATATATATACATACAGACATATATATACATACATACATACATATATATATACATATATATACACATATATACACATATATATACACATATATACACATATATATACACATATATATACACATATATATACATATATATACACATATATATACATATATATACACATATATATACATATATACATATATATATATATGGAGTCATAAAAACATGAAACCTGCACACTGCAAAACCATAACTCTACCCCTATTCTCTTTGCAACTGCAAAACTTCAAAACTTGGCTATCTTTAGAGAAATGACATGTGCTTGGCACTTCTTGGAAATGTGGAAGCTAAACCAATATATGTATGTATGTATGTATGTATGTATGTATGTATGTATGTGTGTACGTATGTATAGAAAACCCTAACCCTCTCTAGAAGTAGGGTGTAATGAAATAACTTGCACAATAGAAGAAATAAAATGAAATATTATATAAATGCTTGATAATAGCTAAGAGTAATAGCCCACTTCAAGGGGGCAACCTCCAAATATCTCCAATGAGAACACACTAAACAATACAATGATGAAATAAGACTCACAACCTCCTATATATACCTAATTATACTTAGGTTGAATAGGCACAACCCTTCACAACATCTAGGCCAACCTACCTACCTAAATTATATTATAATAATGATATCATGACTAAATTAAGGATTAAGATAGCCACAAGTTGAATATTCATAACCCTATATGCCCCCTCTCTTGCAAGAAGCATTATCCTCAATGCTAACCAAGTGTGGATTCTTTTGAATGAACTCATCATCCTCCCATGTGGGCTCTTCAACTAGTAAATTCTTCCATTAGATGAGATACTGAGTTAGGGTTTTGTTCCTCAACTTCTTCATGCATGTTTTAAGAATGCACTTTGGTTCCAAAATTATTCTTCCTTCTTCATCAAGTTATGGTAGTACCGTTTGAGTAGGAATATTCTTCCCAATTACCTTCTTTAAACAAGAAACATGAAAAACTAGATGTATCTTTGTTGTTGGTGGAAACTCAAACTTCTAGGCAACACTCTGAATCTTTTGCATGATTTGGTATGGTCCATAATATCTTGAAGACAACTTATTATTCTTTTTTTGTTGCTTCATTAATATTTTTTTATAAGGTTGCAATCTTAAGAAGACCCAATCCCCAACTTCAAAATTTCTTTCACTACGATGTTGGTCTGCTTGTTGTTTCATTTAATTTTGTGCCATAGCTAAATTCTTCTTGAGTCCTGAAAGTACCTGTTGTTGATGAAGCAAGTGATCCTCTACTACTTGAACTCTTGGTGACACCTTTAACAATGATGTAACAGAAGGAGGATGATATCCATAAAGTGCCAAAAATGGAGACATTTTTTATAAGCTATGAAAAGAAGTATTGTATCACCATTCTACAAGAGGTAGCCAATCTACCCATTGAAATTGTTTTTCTAAAATGAAACAATGTAGATATCCTTCCAAACATTTATTAACCACCCAGTTTTCCCATCTAATTGTGGGTGGTATGAAGAACTATGAACCAATTGAGTACCCAAACATGAGAATAAATCTTTCCAAAAGTGACTAGTAAAGATAGGATCACAATCACTAACAATAACCTTAGGTGTACCATGTAGCTTTTGGATATTCTCCAAGAAAACTTTTTCCATTATACTTGTTGTAAAAGGACGTGATAATGTAATAAAATGTGCATATTTAGTGAGGCAATCAACTACTACCATGATGACATTATGACCTTTAGATTTGGGGAGCCCTATGATGAAGTCCATAGATACCTCTTCCCAACGTTGGCTAGGAATAGATAAAGGCTACAAGAGACCTAGTGTCTTAATTGTTTCCCCCTTATTTCTTTGACAAACCAAACATTCAGCCACAAACTTTTGAACATCACCTTTTAGCCCTTCCCAAAGAAAATCTTGCTTGATGCTATGATATGTCTTCAAAAACCCATATGACCACCAATTGAGGACTCATGTAGTTCTTTGAGAATCTTGTGTTTAAGAGTGGAATTCTTGTAGAGATACAAGTGCTCTTTATACCAAAGAATATCCCCCTTTAAACAAAACTTATCTGAACTACTAGGGTCATTTTTTATTTGCTGGATGAGATTACTTGTTGCAACATCATTTTTTCCACTCTTCTTTGGCTTCTACCACCCAATTTTCTTATAATATTGAAAGGGCACACAATAAGGCTTCATCTTTTTCATCCTTCCTGGAAAGTGCATCGACCACAATATTTTCCTTCCCTTTCTTGTATACAATTTCAAACTCATTTCCCAACATCTTAGTGACCCACTTTTGTTTCTCTTATAATGATAGTCTTTTTTCCAAAAATTATTTTAAGCTATCATGATCTGTCTTAACCTTGAAGTGTTGACCCATTAAATAAGGCCTCCATTTTTTAACTACATGAAGGATTGCTAACATTTCCTTCTCATAAATAGGTTTGAGTTGATTTTTACCTTTTAATTGATGACTCTTAAAAGCAATAGGTCAACCTTCTTGCATGGGAACTACTCCTATCCCATTTCTAGAAGCATCACATTCCACAATGAATTTTGTGGTGAAGTCTGGAGTGACAAGCACTAGAGTTGTACACATAGCTTTCTTCAATTGCTCAAATGATACATTAGTAGATTCATTCCAATGAAAAAAATCCTTCTTCAATAGAGTTGTAAGGGGTGTTACTACACAACCATAATTCCTCACAAATCTTTTATAGTATCCTATCAATCCCAAGAAACCCCTCAACTTCTTAATAGTTTTTGGAATAGGCCATTCCATGATAGCCTTAATTTTGTTAGGGTCCACCTTTACTCCTTCATGTGAAACTACGTGTCCCAAATACTCCACCTCCTTAAGACCAAAAGCACACTTGGATGGCTTAGCATAGATTTGATGATCTTAGAGTAATTGTAATGCTTGATCTACATGTTGCAAATGTTCTTCCCAAGTATTGCTATAAATTAATATATCATCAAAAAACACTAACACAAACTTTCTCAAGAACTTCTTAAAAATGGAATTCATCAAACTTTGGAATGTAGATGGTGCATTGGTAAGATGAAATGGCATCACTAAAAATTCATAATGAACTTCATGAGTTTGAAATGCTATCTTACAAATATTTTCATCCTTAATCTGAATTTGGTGATAACCCAATCTAAGATCTAACTTGGTAAAATACATAGCTCCATTTAATTCATCTAGAAGATCATCAATTCCTAGAATAGGAAACTTATCTTTAATGGTGTACTTGATGAGCACTCTATAATCTGGAAACATGCACCAAGTTTCATCCTTCTTACACACCAGCATAATAGGTGAGGAGAAAGCACTTTGGTTATGCCTGATAATTCCTGTACCTCTAGCATTTCCTCAACATTTTTTTCTATCTCACATTTTTGTGTGTGTGGGTACCTATAAGGCCTAATGTTTGGTGGTTGACTCCCTAGAACTAGTTGTATGGCATGGTCATGATCCCTCTTAGGAGGAAGTCCTTTAGGCATATCTCCACAAATCACTAAGTGACAATCAATTATTGCTTGTAAATCTAGATGATTAAGAGCATTACATTGAGAGACTTCTAATGAACATAGCTGGGCCACAAATTCATCTGCACCTTTCTTAAGAATTTTTTGCATTTGATGAGAGCTTACCATTTGTGGGGAATTCAATCCCCTTAGCTACACTACCTTTCCTTGTGATTGAAATTGCATGAATAGTTCTTGGAAGTTCATCTCAATTGTTCCCAATGTAGTAAGCCATTGTACTCCCAAAAAAATATTTGATGTACCCATGGATATCGCATACACTGGGGTATCAAGTTGATAATCTCCCATGGATAATTTGATGGTATGACACTTCCCTAAACAACTAACTATGCCCCCATCTGTAATCAAAACTTGAAACTCTAGGGTTGGATATATAAAATAATTTAGAAGAGTTGTCAACTTTTTGTTGATGAAATTATGAGTACTACCTGAGTCGATCAACACTATTACTTTATGCTTCTTTAAGAAACCCACTACCTTGAGAGTTTGTGGTGCACTGAAACCTAAAAGTGCATGACAAGAAATGATTGGTTGAGAATAATGTGATTCCTCACCTGTCTTGCTATCCTCCTTTTATATGGGCTCATCCTCTTCTTCCTCACTTGGACCTTCAATATAGAACAATCTCTTTTCACTACATTTATGTCCTCGACTATATTTTCTATCACAATTAAAACACAACCCTTTTTCTCTTTTATCCTCAATATTTTGTGGAGTCAACCTAGTAGGTTGAGGAAGATAAGGTGTTAAATATCCTTTTCTCTTGTCACATTAGCCCCTTACTTCCTAGGAATCAAGAACTTCTCCTCTACCCTGCGTGCCAATATAAAAGATTCATTTTCTGAAATGGGACAAAACATGTGTATCTCATGTTGAATATGATCCTTGAGACCATCCAAGAATAAATCATTCAAGTTCTCTATAGTTTTATCCACTCTTAAGGATAGATTTTGGAATTTTTGAATATAATCCTTAACTGGTCATGTTTGTTGAAGCTTAGCAAGTTGGCTAAAGAAGTTTTCTTTCACACTATTTCTATATTGTGCTTGGAGTTCTTTTGTAAAAATTGACCATGATAAAGTGAGACCCTTTTTCCTCCTATGAGTACAAAGCCAACAATACCAAATGAATTGATCTGGTTCTAGATATAAGGAAGCCATCGTAACCTTTTTTCCATATGGGATTTGATGTACTTCAAAAAAGTTCTCCATTTGATTTATCCATGTTAGAGGATCCTTACCATCAAATTTGTGCATATCCACCATTGGAAAAAAGTTCCTAGATCCCGCAGGATTAATAAAATTTGTGTCATTATTAGTCAACTTGAAGGTTTCACCTTGATTTCTTGAGAGCTCCTTCCTTGTTTCATTCATATAGGTGCTTAACATACTTCATATATTTGATATATCTCCTTGTAGGTCACACATATCCTTCTTAACCTCTTTCTTGAACTTACTAATTTCCTCATTGGGTTTACTATCCTCTGTTGGTTCCCAATCTTGATCAGAGAATTTCCCCAGTGTGGTAGAATTCATTTTGCCACTTGTTGGAGGCCTTGTCATGATTGAAACCAATTTTTTTGAAATAAATCACACAAATGAAATGTAAATTCTCTGATTTATTTTTTTTTATTGTAACTTACTTGGGCAAAGAAATCCTTACTCTAAAAAAATCCCCCAAAAAAATTAGCAAATTTTCTGCCTTGAGAGAGAATTTTCCCAATTTTACAATATCTTGCTTATTTATGTTTTTCATAAGATTTGAATTTAGGCTCCTTTACTATGTATTGAAAAACCTAGTACAATTTATACTCCAATTCGGCAGGATGTGAGAGATATGAAGATCTCAAAAAATTGTGTAGAAATAGTAATTATGCAATCATTTCCTCAAATTTGCTCCAATTCCTCTAAATTTGGTACTATAGCTTCTTTAATATGGTCTTCAAAAACCCTTTAAAATATTTGAAAAAATCATTATAATCTAAAAGTTATGCTCTTCCCAAAATCGCCCCAATGTTGAGAAAAAATCTTGCATGTATGGTGCCAAAATCATGCTCTAATACCACTTGTAATGAAATAACTTGCACAATAGAAGAAATAATATGAAATATTATATAAATGCTTGATAATAGCTGAGAGTAATAGGCCACTTTGAGGGGGCAACCTCCAAATATCTCTAATGAGAACACACTTCACAATACGATGATGAAATAAGACTCACAACCTCCTATATATACCTAATAATGCTTAGGTTGAATAGACACAACTCTTCAGAACACCTAGGTTGACCTACCTACCTAAATTATATTATAATAATGATAACATGACTTAATTAAGGATTAAGATAGCCACAAGTCGACTATTCATAACCCTATATACAATAATATTAAGGGTGTAGCACAGGGCTTAAAGTAAATCCCATTGACTAGAATTGGTAGGACATCATCATTGGGCCTAGATAGTTAAAAAGCATTGGCTTCCTTGCAACTAGTGATAACATAGGGCCCACTCCAAATAGCATCAAATTTGGAGTGCCTACCTAGTTTGGCTTTGTTTGCATCCCACTTGAGAACAAGGTCTCCCTCTCTGAAAACCCTAGCCTTGGCCCTCTTTTCAAAGCTCTTTTTTACCTACTATTGATGTATCTCAAGAGTTTGCATAGCTTGTTTCCTTTTTTTCTTCTAGCTCCATTAATTTGGGCATTCTAATAGTCATGGCATCATCCTCTTCTAGCTCTAATTGATGAGCCAATTCAAGAGCGTGGAATTCAAATAAAATGGGAAGCATGGCTTCCCTTACATATACCAACATGAAGGATGAATTCCCTACTATTATCTTAGGTGTGATTCTGATAGCCCAAAGGGTAGTCTTTAATTTTGAATGCCAACACCTCTGGTTATCCTGAGTAGTCCTCTTCATAATTTTGATAAGGTTCTTATTAGAGGACTCAACTAGGCCATTGCCTTGGGGATAGTAATTGAAGGATGTACTCAGATATGTTCCATGATCAACTACCTAAGAGAAAATATGAGTCCCAAAAAAGGACTTAGCATTATTAGATATTATTGTTGAAGGAACACCAAACCTAGTAACAATCCCATCAAGGAATTCAACTATTGAAGTCTCTGTGGCATTCTTTAAGGCTACTACCTCTTTCCACCTTATAAAATAGTCTATTGCAACTAAGACCCACTTGTGACCAAAATTAGAAGCTAGATTGATTAGACCAATTAAATCCAACCCCCATTGACAAAATGGTTGATCAATCTGAATAGGATGCAGGGAAAGAGCTACTAATCTCTGTTTTCATGAAAAGAAAGAACACTTCTCACATTTTCTTATATACCTATAACAATCATGTAATAGATTTAGCTAATAATACTCATCCCTCATGACCTTCATGGCTAATGTTCCAACTAAGAAATGGCCACCATTAGGGCCATCATAAAACTCCTTGATCATCCTATCAGTTTGATTAGTGTTGATGCATCTCAATAGGGCTCCATTGAAATATTTTCTAAAAATAATCCCATCCCCTAAGACAAAATGGATAGACTATAATCTGAATTATCTTCTTTTGGCTCTGCTTAACCCTTGTGGATACCCTCCACCTAACAAGAAGGTCATCATGTCCTGCATCCAATCATTTGGATTCCATCCCCTGCTAGTTCTATCTCTCCTATAACTAGACAAACCTCCTTAGTTGGCTCCTAGGATGAAATCATCTATTCACACAACACCTTACCTCTAACCAGCTTGGTAATCTTGATGTCTATATCATACTCCTTGACCTTAGTGATCCATCTAGCTCTCTTCTCATTGATATCCTTACTTAGGAGGAAGTCTTTCACACTTACATGAGGGACCAATAGTAAGACTTTATTGTGGGACAAAAGATTCTTGAATTTCTTTAGAGCTCTTATGACTGTAAGAGCTTGCTTTTCAAAATAGTTGTATTTTTCTTCATAATCCTTTAGCCCTTCACTAAAAAAAGCTACAGGTTTCTCTAAATTCATATCATTAATTGAGTCCAGATAGTTGAGATGTTTGACTTACCCCCTATGGTGTAGAGAAAGAAATCCTTATCAAAATTGGGGTTGATAAGGGTAGGAGCTTATGCTATTGTTGCTTTGATTTCTTCAAAACTAGCTCTCCCTTCCTTTGTCCAAGTGAAGACTATATTATTTTTTAGCATAGTTATAAGAGGATTAACCATGGTGGAAAGTATAGGGATAAATCTCCTTACAAATTTGATTCTACCAAGGAAGCTTTGCAACACTCTCTTGTGAGTAGGAAGTGGGAGGGCTAGAATTGCCTTTTTTCTCTTTGGATCAATGGTCAAACCATCCTTAGATACAATATGTCCAAGAAATTTTCCTTTTCTAGTGGAAAATATACACTTGCTTGGATTTAGGGATACACCATATTCTTTTCATTTTATGAATACCTTCCTCTGATGACCAAAGTGATCTTCCACATCCTTGGAGTAGAGTGTTATGTCATCAAGGTAGAACAATACAAATTGTCCAATCATGCTCTTGAATTTCATCTCCATTACCTTTTGAAAGGTAGCACCTACTTTAGTTAGTCCAAAATGCATCTTTCTATAGGCATAAGTGCCCCATTTAGTAGTGAAAGAAGTCTTGTATCTATCAGACTCTCAGACTAACACTTGATTATACCCTAAAAACCCATCTAGGAAGGAAAATTTTTCAAAGCCACTAGCCTTGGACAAGATATGTTCTGTGAAAGGAAGGGGATGGTGGTCTTTAAGAGAAGCCCTATTAAGGTCTCTAAAGTCTAAATATAGTCTAATTTATCCATTCTTCTTCCTAACAGGAACAAGATTGGCTACCCAAGAGGAATGCTTGATAGGAAAACCAATATTAGCATCTATCAGTTTGGATAGCTCCTTTCTCATCATAGGCTCAATCTTAGGATTGATTGGTCTTTTCTTTTGCCTAACATGCTTTGCATCACTATTAAAATCTATGGTGTTTTGGAACAAGCTTGGGTCAAAACCCTTTAAATCATCATATGTTCATGCAAACACATCATTGAATTCTTGGCATAAATGAACAGAATTGTCTTGTTCAACTTCAGACCATACAATTCCCAAACAAAGAGTCTTTCCATCATCAATTACAATTGTTATGTAATCATCTTTTTTACAGCTAGGTTTGAGCCTCTACTCCTTACTTGATCATTAGGGTTGAAGATACTCTCCAAGCTGATTAGGCCATTAGGTTGTTGGCCTAGTTTTTCACATGTTAAAATTGTTGCAATATTTTTGTGAAAAATATAGTTTTTCCCTTATTGTTTTAGGGTTTGAGTATCCATTAGTTTGTTTCATCTTAGAAAGGGGTAGTTTTATTTGTTTCCCTAGTTCTTTTGTGCCCTAGGTTCAATATATGGTTTACTTGCCTTAAAATTTTGAAATCATACGTGGGAAACCTGTACAAAATCCTACATACTTTGAAATATGCCTTTTATTATAAGGTTTTTGCGAACTCTTTATTTTATCCCTTCTTAAAAGTCTTTTTTTAATTTCATGAGTCATTATCATTGGATCCCCAAAAGATCGATAATCTTCTCTTTCTCACAAATCAAAGATGTCTATTCTCTAAGAAAAGTGAGAAATTGATGAAATGGTACCTATCTGTTGGGTCATCTTTGTTTTCTAAAAGATAAAAGGATTATTATTTCCTTTGATTCATCAATTAGATTGTGATCAAAGGGTTGTCACATTCTCATTGTATATAATTACATGTTGCTTAAGCAAAGTGAGAATATGAGCTTTCGACACATGCTAATGGTAGGTTATCTTGTTGAATGCAAATTACTAAAGGAGTGTTGTCAGAATACTTTCCAGGTAGCAAGTTTTGATTTGTTCTAAGTAGTGGGTGCAATAAAGAAAGGTGTGCATTCTCTACCATTGATCAAGTATTAGATCAACGATTGTTGCTTTTTCAGACATTAAATTTGTGAAGTTTTTAACTAAAGAAACAAAGCAAGAAGACGACACGTGGAAAGTGTTGGGTCATGTCCATTAAATGAAGTGCTCACAAGATACTGTCAATGAAGTGTCCACTTGGCACATTATGATTCACCATTAATACAACATGCAATAAAGAGTTTTAATTTTATCTAAGCTATCAGATCATTTAAAGGACATCTCTTTTTTGCATGATAGAGTTGTATACTTTCTACCTAAAGCAAGTAAGTGATGACACATATACTCAGTGAGACCTGATGATGAAAAAGGGACCTGCAACTGGCATGTTTCATCATCATCAGATCAAAAAGGAAATCAAAGGTTATCATTTTCTTGTAAATTTGAGTTGCACAATGAATAGCCAAAATGAGAAAGTGATATGTTTCCATGTGTTCATGGGGACCACACTTTACTTGCAATTACAAAAGGATCTATGAATCGTTGATCTTGGAAGATCAACAGTCATCATTTTCTCACATAACAAAGTTGTACAATGTCTAAGAAAAGTAAGAAAGTGACTGAACAATGCATGACACATTTTTAAATGATGGTGATGGCTTTCAAGTTTAAAATAGAGTCATCTAATTGTGATGAATCTACGAATAGTTTTCAAAGTTGCAACGTGCTTAAGAATATGACTGTTCCAGGATTTAATTTTGATTAATACATGTTCATATGGAGGGAATGTTGCATAAAACATGAATCTCAATCCATTGGCAAATACCTAATGATAAAATTTTAAGATTAGAGCACAGAATCCCAGTGCATTACTTCTTATTCAAGTAGTGAAGTGTTGATTTTTAGAATTGCAAGCATTTTGCAGGTAAGTACAAACATCCTGTGATCGCTTGATCCTTTGTTTTTTGCCCCTATTTTTGCATAAATTTTAAAGGATGCCTCCATGGTGAAATTTTTTTGGGAAGTAAAATTACCAATAGAGAAAAAATAATGATGATTGCTTAGAACAATTACCTCTATCCAAAAATGAGACAGAGAAAGGGAGGGAATTAGTTCTGAAAACCCTAGGTTGTTAGTGAGGGTTTTTATGATAGGCCTAATTGGTTAAGGGATTTGGAAGTATCTACTGGAGGTCTAAAGTTGTTTAAAAAATAGTTTTTAGAAAGAAATCTAGACACCCCTTTGAGCAATGTGTGACAATTTGATATTGGCAAGCTAGTAATTCCAGGGGTGTTTTTCGATGATGATCTCTTGACTTTGATTACAAAAAGATATGACCCTATATCTAGGTTAGTCAAGAATCATAATGGTGAAAATTTATTTAGGGTTACACTAGAATTGATTAGAGAAGTTTTTCATCTAAACCATAATCATGCATTACACGAACCAATTGATTTTGAAGATCTGTAGACTAGGTATGAGGCTTAGAGGGTGTATTCAAGAAATGGGCCACTACAAGAACATTTTTTCAAGATAGGAAAATTATCTTTGGTCTCACCAAATACTTCAGAACCATTATTGAGAAAGTACTTTAACCCCAGAGCACAAGCATTATATTTTTCCCTCTACAAGACATTTGGAATCGATGAACAAGATCACATCTAGGGCTTTATTATTTTCATCATGGCATAGACATTGCACTATGGTATGAGTTCAATCTTTGATATTTCCATCTACTTAGCAGAGAAAATTCATAATGGGTTGATAGGTATAAGTAAGGCCTTTCTACATTTTCTAAGGAAATTAAATTGGAGACTAAAAGGGATGGAGAGAAGCCCACTGTAAAACTATGGAGTGCAGACATGACATGGTAGGTCACTGATGCTAGTTTTGTTAGGTTTGATCAAGATTTTTCTACTAGATTGATGGTTATGTTGGCTAGAACTATTCGTAGAATAGCCTAGCCCTTACTAGAATTAATAAGGCCAAAGGATTATGCAAAAGGATTGAAGGTGAGTCATAATTGGGGAGACATCATTCCTTATTCAGTTTCTAATGTGTTCAAAGTATATGTTTTCTTAGGAAAACCACATGTACTACCATATCAAGTGCCTTTGAAGGTGGGGATTGCAAAAATTCTATGGTAGATCGAAGGACTTGAAGAGGCACAACTTAGCCACCGATCAATAGGTACAATTTTCCCAAGTTTCACTATTATTCATAATTTTCTAATCACTAAGGGAGGATGGAAGCATTTGGGAAAATTTTAAATAGATATTTGATGGCACAATCCTACTCTCAATTTATAGACCCTAAGGGTTTTTATGATGTGTTTAAAGAAAGGACCAAAGCTAGATCTTATCAACATATTGTATACTTTCCAAAAGATATAATTATGAATGAATTTGTTTTGCAAGAACAAGAGGTTAAAAAGGAAAAATAGAAAGTATATAGTAGGATTCTTGAATTTATCAATGCTTTTGAACCTAAATATAACCCGCTTGCTAATAAAAAATATTGGGGAGATAAGATACGCATGTTTATGAGCAATTTTTTTTGGATTCATGCAAACATTGAATGAAAAGAGAGAAATTCTCACCCATTTTTAACTAGACAAAGCCATTGAGGTGGAGAAAAGATTGGTAAGTAGGACAATTTTAAACCCAGGGCAATATGCATTACAAAAGAGGCTTGGTTATGTGGTGGTAAAAAGTGTACAACCAGTACCTCCTTATAAGAGATAACTTTTTGAAAGCCCCCCTACCACACCTACTACCAAAAGATAGAAGTTAGAACAAGGTTCTTCTTCTAGGACTGAGGAATACTCCCCTACACAAACCCTTCTTCACATAGAAGATGAAGTTTCCTTAAGGGAACAGATAAAACAAATGGGAGGGGAAAGTGACATTGTAATCACCACACCAAATATAGAGGAAGGAGCCTTGGAAGAGCCCCCTTATGCCTACACTAGCCCTCACTATGGGAGATTTTAGAGAAAAATAAATTGACCTTGTAGTGGAGGAGGTATCTTAGAAGTTCATAGATGATGAAAGCTTTGTGAAGTCAAGAGAATTCACTCAATTTTTGTGGAGAAGAAATATAAATAATTTTGAGGAAAAATGCAAAAGGTTTAAAACAAAGCAACCTGGCTAGTAGGACTTTAAAATTGAGCAGAAGGTCAAGGCTAGTTTTATTGAGGAATTTGCACAAATAACCCCTGAAGGGGGTAGGCAATCACTAAAGGATTCTAGAGTTTTATTGTTACCAGAATGGGATATTGCTAATGCCATGATTTTTTATACAGTAAGGAAATCAAAGGATACCCAATTTATAACTAAGGAGGAAGTCCTACAAAACCATAAGGGGTTAAAATGTAGTGATGACCATCAGGACTTAGTAATATGGTCCATCCAAAAAAGAGACAAAGGAAAAATGCAAGAAATTTCAGATTTTGAACACACAGGTAGCCTTATTATCTACAGGGCAGAGGAAGTGGACAGTGAAAAGGTGTCCCAGATGACCAAAGAAATGGTAGATTTTGGAGATGTGGTTGTTGCAAAGGAAAAAAATAAATTCTTAGAACTAAATGCTAGATTTGAAAAGGTACTAGAGGCCTATGAGGAAAGAGGTAACAGAATACATCAATTGGAGGCTTAGATTACTCAAATGGACAAGCAATTGGGAAAAAGAAAAGTAGGAGAATCTAGTCAGCCTTCTAATTGAACCTTTCAATTCAACTGCCCTTTTAGAAATATTAGCTACCCCATAGGGACCCCAATTGTATATAGCTTTAGAGTTTGAGGAAGATAAGAACAAATTGTGGGCAATGTGTGTGGAATTGTATGTCCAATATGAAAATAAATTAAGAGACTCCATTATGTATCTGGTAGACAAGGTAGAATGGCCTATGTTTTATAATAAGTTGTCAAAACTAAGGGATGTGTGACATGAGTTAAAATATAATGAACACACATTGAAGCCAATTATGAAAAAGTGCAATAGTAGAGATAGTGATGTTACAATTTTATGTTGTTCAGTCATTAGTCTATTTTGCTAGAAAATAGAGAGAACTTTTGACATGACTAATGGCCTCTCTGATTTTGATAACAAGAGAGTTGCATTACAGAGGAGGATTATTAATTATTTTTCAAAATATCTTAGTGAAAATTTTGAGCTTTTCCCTCATGCACTCAAGGTTGTGGATATTTTGAAAGATAAAGAAGAACGGGCCAAAGAGCTAGATGAATTAATGTGCCTCAGGTTAAATAATGTCATCAATGAAAAGGGCCACATATGATTTTCTAAAAAAACTGAAGAAGTTGTTCAGGCTCAAATATTTTTTAATTCTTTCAAAAAGGATTTTGATAAAATTTAAAATTTAGGAGAAGAAATTTTAAAGAAACAGCAAGAGATTCTCAATTTCAATTGGCCAGATGATACAATTTTTAACAAATGGATGGCAGATCTAGCCCAATCAAATCAATTAACATCTAAAGAAACTAATGAAAGTGGTGTAGATCTAGATGAGTTACAAATCATAGATGCACCAAAAGGAAGAAAAGAAGATCAATCGGGTGAAATAATAGAGGCAGTTATTCAGACTAGTGATTTGGCAGCAGAAAAAACAATTGTAACTATTGGTTTGTTAGTTCATGATCACTTGGAGGGTGATCCACAAGTTGTATTAGATTTCTATATTTCATAACATGGTCCACCTCAAGCAAATTGAATGGTCCCATAGTTTGAGTAACAAAAATTTCATCTAGGTCAATCATCAAGTGAAGCTCCTTGATAAAAGGAAGTTGCAACAAGAATGGCCCCACAGTAGGAAGATACATGATGTAGATAATTAGTTGCAAAAAAATTTATCTTATTATGACATTGACCTTTTGTATGTAATATCTTTTGTTATAATGACAGTTTTCATTCTTCTCTAAGCCTGAAGTTTGTTACATCTCATGCTATATAAAGGAGATCACAAGGCTAGAGAAAGGGTCCGAATTTTATGTAACTTTTAGTATTATGCTAGGCTTTCAACGAAAATTAATACAAAGGAAAGTTACACCCATATCTATTTTCTCTTAATCTTGTCTCCATTTTTATTAGTTGGTTATCTTGAGATTGTTTGAGCAAGGCTTATTCAATTTAATGCAACTAGGATAGGTTGTATATCAATTTTCTATTGCTTTT
Source organism: Cupressus sempervirens (assembly GCA_028749045.1). Lineage (NCBI taxonomy): Eukaryota > Viridiplantae > Streptophyta > Pinopsida > Cupressales > Cupressaceae > Cupressus > Cupressus sempervirens. The sequence goes on along the minus strand of CM053791.1, from coordinate 496,736,922 downwards.
AATTCAAGGAATTAAGTAAATGCTTCAATAAGGTGATAGGATTTCCAATCAGTAAGAAGGATATACATAAAAATGAGGTTTAGGGTAAATTGTTGATAATATTGATTGTAATGTAACTGATTAGGTCAAAATTATTGGGTAGACTTTGAATGCCAATGAATGAGGCACTAATCATTTATTTAGTTTGCATGTGGAGAGATCATAGAATTGCATCAAGCAAAATTTCAAAAATCAAATCAATTTTACTTTAATGTATGAAGATTTTAGTAGTTGGCTAGCACTTGTTTGCATTTAATCTTTGTGTGTTATGGTTAACTATTGTAACCTAGACTTACCTATAAATATGAGTAGAATTGTGGCCAAATATCTGCTAGAGGGGATTATTATTGTGAAATAATATCAATAAGTGAGTGAAGCATAAAGATAATATCTAGTATTGAACCCTTTTATCCTTCAAGTGAACCCAGCTTGGTTTTGCAGAATGTAAAGAGTAGAAAATCCTTGTGATTTTGTTGAAATAGGGTCAAGATATGAGGACTTCTTAGTTGAACATAGGAAATAGCTAACCCTTAGATTAAGTTATTCTTTATTATCCTAATATCAAGTATTTTTTTGCTTGGTAGTTTTGAAACACCAACATAGGTAACTTGTTTGAACTAAGGTTCATGATTTGATCACCATACTAGCCTTATAGCCTAGATTGATTCCTCTCAAAGAATTTTGCCTTACTTTGCATAAAGTTGACAATTTGTATATCAAAATCAAAGACTTTCAATTTGTGTAGTTGTCAAAGAAAATAGGACTTATAACCATTCTGATTTTCTATTCTTTGGCATCTTCAACATGCTTTCATACATCATAATGATCACCAATAGTTGCAATTTTTTTAGCATATTTATTTTCTCTCCTAGGAACACTCTAGATGTTGAATGCTTGAAAACCTTCAAGCAGATCCCACACTCTGTGCTTGTATGATTTGAGGAGGTTATTCTTGGTAATATTTTGGCTTCTTACTTGATTAACAACCAACTCATTGTCCCTAAATACCTTTAGAACCTTGAGTCCCCTCTTTTTTGCAAGTTGGAGACCTTGAATCAGAGCTTCATACTCTACTACATTTTTGGTGTAGCTGAATTGGAGCCTATAAGAAAAATAGTACTTCTCCAATTCAAGAGAGATGAGCATGACACCAAGCCTTGAACCATTCCTATTTCTTGAGCCATCAAAGAACATGCTCCACAATCCATCAGTTTCCTCTTGTGTCTTCATGAGACTATGAATAGGAGTGCCCTTTTCCAATATACAATATGTGCCCAAGCTTGTCTCTAGAGCCTCTTGTTCTATATCAAACTGATAAGTAGTGGCCCATTCATTCAAAAAATAATTAGGTACAAGCTCATGATATTTGTACCCCTCATCCTACTCCTCAATTGTATAATTCATGTTTATAGGGCTTGGAGTATAAGTCTCTATGTGATTAAGAGCCAAAGGCTCTTCTCTTAAAGAATCTCTTGCCCCATATCTTGTCCTAAAGAACATATGGGACCAATCTATTTTAATGTGACATATTTTTGTAATGAAATCCCTAGAGAGACTTATGGAAAAATAAGGTTCTACCTCGGCCACTAATATGTCTTATGTTATGGTACAACTAGGGCATGCATGCAATACCATCTCCACATTTCTTAGGATCCCTACAGTCTTGATAGAGCTTCCATCTAACTGAGGGACATCCCTAACTATGGGCTCATACTTGATACCAAGGAGATCAGCTACACTTTTAGGCATTATGGAACTACTAGCCCCTGAATCTATCATACAGTTATGGACTAGTTTATCTCCTATGATCAAGGAAACATAAAAGAGAGGAGGTTTGATTTTCTTACTTTTTTCTCCTCCTTTATTGGTTGCACCAAGTTGGTTGTATTCTCTTCTCTAGATGGTTGTTCCTTTACTTCTATTCTATCTAGTTATTGTTGTAATAGCTTCCTCTATGAAGGCATGGTAGTAGTAGAATCCCATATGGAGAGATTGATAGTAGCCTTCTTCATTTGGTATACCATGTTAAGAGGAGAACCTACTACTTTTGTTCACACTTTAGGAGCTACATGGGCTAGTGATTGAAATTGAGTACTTTCAGGTTCAACAAAATCGATGTTGCTCATTTTTTTTATGCTAAGGAGCAACATTACATTGTGCATTTATTACTAGTACATGAGGAGAAGCATTTGAAGTTGAAGCCTCATTAGGTGAGGAAGATGTAGCATCTTCAATAGCTCTCCTTTTACTTCTAGTATTGTGGGCTATAGCATCATGATTGGCATGACAATGCTCATCAAGTTGAAGGTTCATAAAAGAACAATCACTCTGTTGTTGTACATGAGAACCATCAATAGGATGATTTATATTATGTTACTACCCTACTACTTTCTCTTGTGTAGTCAATGCTAAGTAAGACTCTACCTTTTGGCACATACAATATCCATAGGAATAGTTGTAGGAAGGGCAGAAATCTTGATCTTGAGTAAGATTATTTTGAGAGACTATTAGCCCAAAGTTGCCCTCCTACCAAAAATCAAATTCAAATGATAATTTTTTTGAATGGTTACCTAGGGCTCCCATGAAATGATTTAACATTGGGCATATTCTTTGTTTCATGTTATGCCTTATAATATTTCAAGTTGTGACTATGTGATTTGCATGGTCACGGGTGGTTGAGTACTAACTAAGGTTAAGGAAAAGAAGGTGTGCTTTGCTTTGATTTCACCTAATCACATGGTTATATTGACATGCTATGATTTAAGTTGTGATGGCATGGCAAAGCAAATATTCAGTGTTCAATACATATCTTGCATCATTGGATCTTCCAAATCTATAGCAAGCATAGTTCCCTTTGTTTCGCTTGGTTGCAAGGGTCAAATAGTAATACTAGGTCAAGGTAGTAACAGTTCGGGTATGATCTACCTTCATCTTTTGCCAAGTCACTACAATTAGTAAAGAATACTAGGAATGGGAGGCAAGGTGGCAATGACCAGTGAATCACATTTTTGTAAGCAGTAACAATTATTAAGAGAAGGTGGTGGTGAGGATGTGATTGTGGGTGATTGAATGCAGGCATAAGGATTGGACCATTGACAGGGTGGCATAACGGTGAGAAATGCTTGGTCCACATGGCACGACTTGATGAATAATCTCATTCAACTAAAATTACAGTCGATTTGGTGAATTGGTGGTAGCAGAAGTAGTTTCTTGAATGAAGAATCTAATCTTTTTGATCTCATGCAACCACTTTTATTGATCCCTAGGCCTGATAAGTGCAAAGAAATACTCCACCACCATTTTTTAATCCACTCATTTAGTAAAATATTAAATAACCATCACTCCTAACCTCTTAAAGATTTGTTTGGTGCAAAAGTGATCCTCTCGTGTGTGGTTTTACTCAATGGCCAGATCTTTCAACTTTGTAATAACTATTCTCTAGAGATTTGATTGTAGTAGTTGAATTTTATCTTGTAATAGAGGTTATTTAAGTTATGCTTGCACTATAAAGGCAAGTGTTGTACTCTTTCTTAGGGTCAAATCTTCTCTATTTCTCTAGTACTATTTTGGCATACTACAGTAAAAATTCCCTTTTGCCTCTGAGTTATATGACTTTCTACCTTATCTCTTTCAAACTGTCATCGTACTATGTAAACTTTTTGCCTTTCTTCAATGCACTGTAAAAATTTGTAATCTGCATCCTATATATCTCTTTGACCCATGAATGATTAGAAGCAACGTATTCTCTTTGTGTCACTCATATGATTGTATGATCTTATGTAGTTCACAGATTAAAGAAAAGTTCAAATCTGTATGATTGAGAGGTTTGTGTTAGTCTACCTTGATGATATCATAGTATACTCAAAGGATGTAGTAGAGCATTTTGATCATCTCAGGCAGGTATTTGTGAGATATAAAGAGTACAAGATGTCCCTAAATCTAGGCAAGTGTGTCTTTGCCACTAATAAAGGGAAATTGTTAGGACATATTGTGTCTAAAGAGAGTCTAACCATTGATCGAAAAAGAATAAAGGCAATACTTGTCCTTACTCTTCCTAGCCACAAGAAAGATCTGCAAAGTTTCCTTGTTAGAATAAATTTTGTAAGAAGATTTATTCTAACCTGTTGTGGTTTCACAACGCACACCCCATTTTTCCTAGAAATGGGGACCCCCTACTCTATTTTTTTGGCTTTCCAAAACCCTAATCTAGGGTCTAATTCTTTTTTAGGATTTCATTTAGTGTTTTTGGTCAAATCTAGGTCCTAGTTCAAAAACCCAAAGTTTGGATTTCATCATCAAAAGGAGATAAGTTTTTTGTAAAGAAAAAATGGGTACACTAGCACACCTCAATAGGTGTATTAGTGTGCCAAATTACTAAACAAAGAGAAGCATCCCCCTTTGGTGATGCGTAGATGTGCAGTAGTGCAGTTGCATAGTAGTGCACCCTGTGCAGCACCAAAAGTGGATATGAAAAGAGGCTATATGAAGGAAGATATTGGATATTCAATCATACTCTTGAGTAGATTTATGGGTTTGCCAATAGGTGGACACCTAAAAATTTTTATGGTGCATTTTATTGAGATGATCAAAACAGCAGAGATGTCAATTGATTGGTCTTCTATTTTAAGCGAGAACTTGGGTGAGAAGTTGGTGGCGGTGAAGAATAACAAAAAAAATTACATGACATCATACTTGTTGTACTTATTAGTCTCAAGGGCGACGGATTATCCAGAGCTCTATAAGAAGGGTAGCATGCAAGATGCAAATGCATGGCCCTACATTGTATATCCTCAGCTAGTAAAGAAAAGGCTTTCAAAGAAAAGTAAGGAATATAGGAATGTAAATGATGATTTCACATTCATAATAATATGATTCATTGAAGGGGATTATGCAAAGAGGATGTCAAAAGAGGCAGCTGCAAATATTTTATAGTTTGGAGCCTATTACATCCAATAATAAACATGGTTGCAACCTATTACATCCAATACCAAACATTCACATATTTGAGGGTAGCGAGTACAACTATCAATCCTAAGAAGCTCCCAAGATATCCAAGTAACAGGCTTATACTCTTGGAGATCACTCAACAACTCTTGTTTGTATAAAATAGAGTAAGGAGACATCACAAAGTAATATGAGCATGGCCTATAGCAATAGGACCATTCAGTGTGGATCAGAGACAAGACATTCCATCTTTTGAGTATGAATGGGATCAATATCCCTTAGAAGAATATAATTCTCCATGACCCTATTTTGGTAATATTGGGAGGGTGCAACATCTAGTTGGTAAGACATTTCAGCATGAGGATGCAATTGAGGATCACTAGATGAATGCAACAGATGACTACGATATCCGCATAAGGGATTATTGTAGGATGAATCTATATTTGGTAGAAAGGGCTTTAAAGATGAAGATCCCATTGAAGATTTTGCAACAAGATATGGAGGATCTACTCGATCCATTGTTCAACAGGGACAAGATTGGTGATAGACCTATTATGAATGTCAAGATTGACAAAGAAGGGAACTCAAACATTAATCACAAGGCAAGGCACATTATCAAATTGACAAAGGATTGGCTCAAGAGATCTTTCAAACTTGATCCAATTCCTCAAACCATAGTCTTTCATGCTCAATCTCATCCAGCTAAAGGTTGAGGAGCTAAGGTCACAGTGCCTACATTTATAGCCCAGTCACCAGTGAGACCCAAGACTGTACACCAACTTGATAGACCAATTGGATATTATAGGGCTCAGAAAGGTAAAAGTAAAGGAAAGAGGAAGAGGACTTCTCCTAAAAAAATTGAGCCAAAAGAAGAAATGACTCAAGTACCTCGACAGCAAGGAGAAGAAAATGTACAAGGGCTAGAGAATGTGGAAGCCTTACAAGCTCAAGATGATCCTCAAGTGTCACCAACTAAACAAGTCCAAGGAGAAGCTGGGATTGAAATACAAGAAGTGCCTTCACAAGAAGTACAAGCCTCCCCCTCCATACTTAAGAAGAGAAAAATTATGACTCTAGTAAAGAGGGGACAAAGGGTCATTAGGAAAGTAATTCCTTTCCCATCAATCCCCTAGCCTATTATGGAAGAAGCGAAAGAAGAAGATGATGAGGACGAAGAGGAAAATATACTTTTAAATTAGAGGACTTGTCTTGCAAGAGCTAGAGAGTCAGAAAGGAGAAGAAGATCCACCATCACACCTTCATCTATTCCTAAGAAACCCATTAAAACTACAACATCACAAGATGAAATGTAACAGTGGATAGATGAGCAAGATGTGGATGACACTGATGTCTTTCAAATGTTAGATCTTGATTTCATGCCTATTGGTACTAAATTGGTTAGGAATAAGATAAGAGACACTCCAACCAATCAACCTCAATAGGAGGATTGGAGTCAGCTGCCACCCGAATCACAAGGACCCAAGGTGGTTCCATCATCCCTAGTATAAGTCACATTTTGTGTAGACAAGGGATCAGCTACCCCTCTACCTCCAAGCACCAAAGAAGAACAGGTACAAGCAAGACAAGGGGAAGAGCCACAACAAGTATCCATTGATGAAGTGTCAAAAGAAGGGAAAATAAGTGAACAACCTTAGAAAACTCCCCAAGACATCAAGGTAAGGACTGTGGACTCTATGGACATAGAGACTCCTGGTACAGATATCATACAAAAGGAGAGGACTCCAGAAAAGGGAGATAAGGGAAAAAAACACTACTAAGAAAACTCCATCATCCTCAAAAGGAAAATCTCCATTGAAGCATATTCCAAGGTGGCTAAGGAAAGAAGTAATAAGAAATAAGAAGCAACAATTCACCACAGAGGAAGAGGATAGGAAGGAATTGATTGAAGTCCTGAGGAGGCCTGAATCAACCCCAAAAGATGCATGGACATTAGCCTTCATCATGAGTGATCAAAGCCAGGATAGCTATCCATCCTTCACATTCAAACATTGAAGAATTGACTCCACGAGATTATAAGATCAGGGAGGTTATGCTTGCGAAACCTACCTTGGATACTACTAAGCTGATGGTTACAATAGTGATTAAAGAAGTATTCAAGAGCTTGGAATAGGATGGGGCAAAATTAATAAAACTTCAGCAACAAAATGAGATCCTAAAAGGATATCTAAGAAAACTTGTTGGTCCCTTAAATCCCACAAACCCTAAAGAAACCTTGAACTTAGAAATTGAGAGAAGAGATAGGGGTACAGGCCAATTGGATCCATTTTTGAGAGTTTGTCAGCAGTGGAGAGAAAGTTTTGAGGAAAAAGGTGTACAGATCATTCAAGGAAATCTAAAGCTCTTACACGTTATGCAAGATAATGCAGATAGGCTTGTGTCAATTTTGAATCAATATTTTGGTCTGATGGATGAAGTACATACTTGGGGCAAGGATTTGCAAGCACTTTAGTCTATCAAAGGACAAAGCTATCGGATGTTGATGGATGTATAAATAGCTAAGGAATTAGACAAGATTGATGATTGGATTGAAAATATTATGGATGACAATAAAGTAATGGAGACACTACATGTGGAGATTCATAGGCTCAAGGATCAAGCCCAAGAGAAAATTTTGGAAGCTGAAAAAGCATTATAGTGATGCATGTTTAGACATTTTTTAGGACAATGCATGGGAGAAGTTAATACCAATAGAGGTAGTAGTTGAGAAATTTTAGAAAACTTTTGAGGAAGCTACTAATGATGATGACATTAGGCAAGTATTTAGAATAGAGGAGGCATTAGTAGATCTAGATGTGAAATTAGGAGATTTTGTGAAGACTCGTATCAAGGTTGACAACTATAAGCAAAAAGTAAAAGAGAAATATGAAGCCTTAGATTTGCTAGATGTGGCTCAAATCACTAAGATCATAGAGATATTCAAGGGCAAATACCCAGACATAGCTCTGGTATAAAGGGGAATAAAATCCAGAAGCCAAAATTTCAATTTTGACACTTAGTAAAATTTTACATTTTTGGAACTTGCTTCCGAGATGTGTAGGTGTGCTGGTGTGCTAGGTGCGCAGGTGCACTTTTTTAGAGGTTCACCACAAGTTTTGAGAATTCAAAGGTGCACTGATAGTTAACTACTAGTTCTAAATTTAGAGCTTTCCATGCATCAGAAATGCATTTTGACAGTAATTTAACTCTGACAGATGCTAGTGAAGATGGAGCTTCTATTTTTGGTACTTCTAGACACTTCTATATCAACTGAAGGCTTTCCCTTTCATATGTTCTCATGGTTTCTTTGTTTTATGACATTTAAAGGCCCATACATCTAATTAATGATATAAATATGGATGGAGTCCTACTAAGCACCAGTTAGATAGTTAGTTTTTACATGAATAGTTTTTTTATTAGTTTAGAAGTATATGATTGCATAAAGATATCTTTAACTCTCAATAAAAATTGAGGAGAAGATTTCTTATAAATTTGGGAATGTAATATGTATTCAAGGCTACCATTATTTTGATGCAATAATATATGTTTTTGGTGCTCGCATTTGGAGTGTAGTGATTCTTGTCTAAGTGTGCTATATTTTTGTGAATGTATGTTCATGGGATGTAATTGAGTCAACAGTTTTATTGTGTTGTTTTGGTTCTATTATCTTTTAATTCTAGTGTTTGCTATGGGTCTTCAAATTATGCTGACATACTTAGTTAGAGAATAGATCATCATATTGCTCCTATATAGCTCTTTGTCTTCCATGAGAGCACTTTTTGTGGCCTTGCGATCTGATGAAAAGTGAAACATCTTATGGTTACTAAATTTCCATCAATGATTGCATTAGTGCAATTAAGGAAGTGTTGCTCCTATTTTCATTGGTTATCCACCAATGTTTTTGATAGCTTAACTTGGAGACATGTTGTTTCCATAGTTTATGTCCATTAGGATTTACTTTTCATGTTATTGCTTAAATTTCTTGTTTCCCTATCTTTGTTATTTGCTTTATTGACCCCTTGGCTAAATTAGGAATATATATAGTTACATTGTTAGATTGCATTCATCATAAAAATAGAAAAATATGAAGAAAAAAATATATTCCTTTTTGTGTGGTTATTCTTTTGAGATAGCAAGCATATTCAAATCTTATTTGAATTGGTTAGAACCAGCAAAGGCCTCCTTATGAACATTCACATTTATCTTCAACTGAGTGGATTACAATAGGTCTTAAGATCACCTGAAACCTTGGAGTTGATCCTTGGATTAGCTTTTCAAGAGAAGAGTTCAAAAGGATTCCTATTATTAAGCATCGTGCAAAATGATAGCTCAACATAACCTAGCTACCATGGTGAAACTTCTTACAGCTATGCTAAAAAAGAATATGGCCTTCTCATGGGCCAAGGAAGGGAAAGCAAGTTTTGAAGAAATCAAAGTAGCCATAGCTTCAGATCTTACCCTCATCAATCTGAATTTTGATAAGGATTTCATCCTTTATACCTTGGGAGGTGAACTGAGTATTTCTGCTATCTTGACTCGGCTAAATGGAAAAAATGAAGAGCAAACTATTGTTTTTTTTAGTGAAGGACTTAAGGAATATGAAAATAAATATAGCTATGTGGAAAAGAAAGCCCTTGTAGTCATAAGAGCTTTAAATAAATTTAGACACTTGCTATCTCATAAAAAAATCCACTTGCTAGTTCCTCATGCTAGTGTAAAGGATTTCTTGTTGAGCAAAGACAGTAACGAGAAAAGAGTTGGTTGGATCACCAAGGTAATGGAATATGATGTGGATATTCAAATCACCGAGCTGATAAGGGGAAGAGGATTGTGTGAACTAATGATCTCATCTCATGAGACTGAGGAAGAGGATGTCTTGGTGTTGGTAGAACAATAGGGGGCAAGAGATGACAATCCTAGGAGTTGGATGGATGATATGAAGACCTTAACTAGGAATGGGTATCCTTAGGGTTTGGATAAAGCTAAGAGAAGACAATTTAGATGATAGTCTATTCCTTATGATATAATTGATGGTATCTTTTTTAGGAAAGATTTTAATGGAGCCCTATTAAGATGTGTTGATACAGATCAAGTAGAAAATATAGTCAAAGAACTTCATGATGGTCCTAATGGTGGTCATTTTTTAGCAAAGACTACTGCAATGAAAATTATGAGAGTTGGTTACTACTGGCCATTCTTGTTCCATGATTACCACAAAAATGTGAGGTGTGAGAAGTGTGATTTCTTCTTAGGTAAGAAGAGACTTACAACTCTTCCACTTCGCCCTATCCAGGCAGATCAACCTTTTGTCCAGTGGGGATTAGATTTTATTGGTCCCATTAATCCTCCTTCCAACTCTGGTCATAAATGGATTCTAGTTGCTATAGCTTAGTTTACAATATGAACAGAGGCAGTAGCACTAAAAAAAGCCACAAAACCTTCAGTCATTGAATTCATTGATGGAATGATAACTAGGTTTGGTGCTCCCTCAACTATTATTTTAGATAATGTTAAATCATTCATAGGAACTCAAATTTGTACATGGGTAGTTGATCATGGTATTTACTTGAGCACGTCCTTTAATTATTACCCTTAGGGTAATGGCTTGGTCAAGTCATCTAATAAGAATTTGATCAGGATCGTCAAGAGGATTGTGGAGAATAACCAAAGTTTTGCATTAGAAGTTAAGGACTAGCCTTTGGGCTGATAGAATAACACCCAAGACAACCATAGGAAATTCCCCTTTCATGTTAGTCTATGGTACGGAAGCTAGGCTTCATGTCTCACTAGATTTTCCTTCTCTTGAGTTGGCTCGTCAATTGGAATTGATTAAAAATGATGCTATGTTTGTAAGAATGGTAGATCTAATGGAGTTAGAGGAGAAAAGAGGTCAAGCAATCTAGACGGTAGAAATACATCAGCAACAGATGAAGAGGAATTTTGACAAGAATGTTAAGGCCAAGAATTTTAGAGAAGGTGATATTGTGTTCAAATGGGATTCAGATAGAGCAAAGGCAAGGAGACACTCAAAGTTTGATGCCTTATGGAGTGGCCCCCATGTGATCGTCAGTTGTAAACAATCTAATGCCTTTTAGTTGAGCAAGCCTAATGGTGAAGTCTTGCCCATCCCTGTTAATGGCATAAATCTTAAGCCTTTTTTTTGATGAATACCAATATTTCATGTACATAGTCAAAGTAGTTTCACTTTCCTATTCTTTCCTATTTTCAAGAAGTGTGCAGGCACTTTTTTTTTGTTTTGTGGAAAAGGGGTCTAGTTCTAAATTTGTTTTGCAAGTTGCAGAGGAAGAGGACTTTTTATGGCATAGAATGCAACAGAGGTGGTAAATTGATGAGTTTTATGGTTTTAGAGACTCTATAGCCTAATGGATCTCCTTGATGGTCATTGGTCATATTCTAAGCAGACTTGTATCCTCCCTTGAGTTGCCATAAATGTTAGCCCAAAGTTGCCCTCCAACCAAAAATCAAATTCAAAAGATGATTTATTTTAATAGTCACCTAGGGCTCTCATGAAATGATTTAATGTTGGCCACTCTCATGAAATGATTTAATGTTGGCCATATTCTTTGTTTCATGTTATGCCTTATAATATTTTAAGTCACAACTGTGCAATTTGCATAGTTGTAGGTGGTTGAGTGTTGACTAAGGTTAAGGCAATGAAGGTACACTTTTCTTTGAGTTCACTTGATCGAATGGTTATATTGGTATTCTATGATTTAAGTTTTGATGGTATGGCAAAGAAGATCTTTAGTGTTCAAGACATATCTTGCACTATTGGATCTTTCAGATCTACAACCAATGCATGATTACCATAGATTAAGAGGTGGTTAAGCCTTGAGTTGCAATTGAGTAATTCCCTTTGTTTCGCTTGGTCACAAGGGTCAAATAGTAATACCAAGTCAAGTTAGTGATAGTGCAAGTATGATCTAACTTTAGCTTTTGCCAAGTCATGATGGTTAGTAAAGAATGCCAGGCATGGGTGGCGAGGTGGCGATGACCAATGAATTGCAATTTCACAAGCAATAATAGTTATTAAGGGAAGGTGGTGGTGAGGATGCGACCATGGGTGATTAAATACATGGCATAAGGATTGGTCCATTGACAGGGTGGCATAATAGTGAGAAATGCTTGGTCCATGTGGCAGGGCTTGATGATTAATCCCAGTTGACTAAAATCATAGTCGATTTGGTAAATTGGTGGCAATAGAAGCAGTTCCTTGAATGAAGAATCTAATCTTTCTAATCTCCTATAACCACTTTCATTGATCCCTAGGCCTAATAAGTCTAAAGAAATACTCCACCAGCATTTTTTAATCCACTCATTTAGATAGAGATTAAATAATCATCACTCCTGACCTCTCATAGATATGTTTGGTGTGGAAGTGATCCTCTCATGTGTGGATTTACTCAATGGATAGATTTTTCAGCTTCACAATAACTATTCTCTAGAGATTTGATTGTAATAGTTGAATTTTATCTTGTAATAGAAGTTATCTAAGTTATGCCTGCACTATAAAGACAAGTGTTGTATTCTTTCTTAGAGTTGGATCTTCTTTGTTTCTCTAGTACTGCCTTGGTATACTACTGTAAAAATTCCCTTTTTCCTCTAAGTTATATGACTTCCTGCCTTATCTCTTTCACACTGTCATCATACTGGGTAAGCTTGTTTTCCTTTCTTCAACATAGTGTGAATAACTATAATCTACATCCTCTATATCTTTTTGACCCATGAATGATAAGAAGTGAAGTATTCTCCTTGTGTCACTCATATGGTTGTCTGATCTTGTGTAGTTTGTAGATTGAAGAAAAGTTTGAATCCATATATCTTTAGACTATCATAATAATAGCACTATGCATGTATGGGTAGAGGCTACTCTGAACACCCTATTTTTATCATCACCTCTTTAGAATAGATTAGGTAGCTACTTTCATGTATTCCTTCTCTCTTTTCTCTTCAAGAATAGTTTAAGTTCATCCTAATAGTAGAGGAAGTAGGCCTTCTCTAGAAACTCAACCTCATAGTTCAATTCCCATAGCTTGGAGGTTGTTTCCATGTTTCATGAGGTTGTCCTTAGGTAATACTTTGGACAAGGGTGCAAGATTTTGTGAAAATAGAGACTAAAGCCTTGTTTGGGTTTGTATTTGCAGCAGGGGCATTACCAATAGGTATATTCTAATTGTAGGGAAAATTACTCTAATTTTTATTTGGGGGCCTACTATGCATAGGGTTTTGATACTAAAGTTGGGGAGGCTTGTTTCTTTGAGCTTGCTACCTTTCTAGGGTCACCACCTTGTTACTCATCTTCTATATCACTGAGAAGCTATCCTCTAGCTTCTTCTCCTAACCCTAATGTTAGGATAAACCACGGACAGAAATAAAAACTACATGAAAATATAACCAATAACAGAAAATAATAGAACACATAGAAATGAACACAAGGCACCAAGATTTAACATGGTTCACCCAATCCATGGGCTACATCCACCAAATAGCAAGTCCGATCTTATTACAATCTAGTGATTACAACCTGATTACAATCTGTAATCCCTTACAGCTCAATACCGCCGCAAGAACCAATTTTGTATCACCACACATGAAAAATACCCAACCCTAAGCCCTTTTTATACAAGTATTAAATCGCTTTAGGACTGATCAGGCTCCACACTAAACAACAATCTCCCACTTGGAGACTGATCCTGTAGCAATACAACTACCGCATGGGGCTCCCACTGGATCAAACCACCCTGGACTCTGCTGTTCTTTTATTCACATTTAGTCTAAAAGACCAACTGAAGCTGAAGAGGAGTTTAGCTTCTCCCTTGTTACAACCTTTGTCAACATATCTACTAGATTTTCATTGGTATGTATCTTCTCCAGCTTTAACTGTCCATCCTCCAAAACTGACCGAATGAAATGGTACCGCAACTGTATGTGTTTGGTCTTAGAATGAAAAGCTGAATTCTTAGCAAGATGAATGGCACTCTGACTATCTATGAACAAATAATTATCCTTCTAAGGATGTCCCAATTCTTCCAAGAAGAACTAAAGCCATATCATCTATTTGGTTGCCTCTGTAGCAGCAACATACTCTGCCTCTGTAGTGGAGAGAGCATTAATCTTCTGTAGCCTAGAAACCCAGCTCACGGCTGCCCCACCAATAGTAAAGACATAACCTGTAGTACTCTGCCTGGTATCAATATCCCCAGCCAAATCTGAGTCAACATAGCCCTGTAAATCAGTAGTAGAGCCCCCAAAGTGTAAACACTTATTGGATGTTCCTCTCAAATATTTGAGAATCCACTTGACAGCATTCCAATGCTCAAATCTTGGATGACTCATATACCTGCTAACGACTCCCACTGCATGTGCAATATCTGGCCTAGTGCATACCATAGCATACATCAAACTTCCTACAGCTGAAGCATAGGGTACCTTGGACATCTTATCCTCCTCTTCCTGTGTCTTGGGACACATCTCTTTAGTCAATTTCAAATGACCAGGTAAAGGTGTGCTAATAGCTTTAGCATTCTCCATAGAGAAACGTTGCAACACCTTCTCAACATAATCAGCTTGAGATAGCATCAATGTTCTGTTCTTCCTATCTCTGCAAATCTTCATACCAAGGATTTGTTTTGCTGCCCCCAAATCCTTCATAGCAAATGCATGTGCTAATTGGCATTTCAGCCCCTTAATATGATCCATGTTAGACCCAGCTATAAGCATATCATCAACATATAAACATAAAATAATGTAGCTATCATCATCCAACCTCTTAAAATAAACACAGTAATCTGAATGACACCTATTATATCCATGCTCATGCATAAAACTATCAAATTTCAGATACCATTGCCGAGGTGCTTGCTTCAAGCCATATAAACTTTTCTTCAATTTGCACACTAAGTTCTTCTTACCTTTGACCTCAAAACCCTGTGGCTGAGCCATATATATTTCTTCATCCAAATCACCATGAAGAAAGGTTGTTTTAACATCCATCTACTCTAAATGCAGATCTTCAGTAGCCACAAGACTTAAAACAGTATGAATAGAAGTCATTTTAACAACAGGAGAAAATATCTCATCAAAATCAATTCCCTTTTTCTGTGCAAATCCTTTTACAACTAACCTGGCCTTAAATCTTTTCTTACCTCCTTCCTCTTCTTTCAACCTATAAACCCATTTATTCTGTAAAGCCTTTTTACCTGCAGGCAACTTGCACAAATCCCATGTCTTATTTTTCAGCAAAGAGTCCATTTCATCTTTCATTGCAGACTCCCACTGAATCTTAGTATCCACCTGCATAGCTTCATCATAACTTTTAGGTTCACTAGCATCAGTAAGTAAAATAGAATACAAAGAGGGAGAAAACCTTTGTGGAGGTCTAATTGGCCTTGTTGACCATCTAACATTCACTGGTGTGTGTGGTATTTGTTGTTGCAGTTGTTGCACATCATGAGGAATGGCTGGAATATCATCTTTTGGAGTATCATCCAGCACTACATAATCATCTTCTTTCTTCTCATGTTGCTGCAACAGATCTTTGTACAACACTTTTTCATTGAATATGACATCCCGGCTTCTTATAATTTTATGATTTTCAAAATCCCAAAGCCTATGCCAAATTCATTAATTCCATATCCAACAAAGACACATTTCTTTGATTTAGCTTCTAGCTTGGTTCTATTTTTAGAGTCTATATGAGCAAAAGCTTCACAACCGAAGGTCTTGAGAAAAGAATAACTCACCTTCTTACCAGTCCATGCTTCCTCTGGAATACCACAGCCCAAAGGAGTAGAGGGACCTCTATTAATCAAATATACTGTAGTATTGACAGCCTCCGCCCACATGTGTAAGGGCAACCCAGCATGCAACCTCATGCTCCTTGCGCGCTCCATTATAGTCCTATTCATGCATTCAGCCACTCCATTTTCCTGTGGAGTCCTTGGAATAGTTTTTTGTCTATGAATACCATTAGTGGAGCAATAATCTTCAAATTCATGACTGCAATACTCACCACCATTATCAGATCTGAGACATTTTAATTTCTTACCAGTCTCATTTTCAACCAAGCATTTCCATTTCTTAAAAGTTTGAAATACATCATATTTCTATCTAAGGAAATAAACCCATACTTTTCTAGTTGCTTCATCAATAAATGTAACATAATAATGAGAGCCACCAAGGGAAGATACCTGAGCCGGTCCCCATACATCTGTATGCACAAGCTCTAATTTCTCCTTTTTGTTTTCCTTCCCTGTCTTTACAAAACTCACTCTCTTTTGTTTTCCATACACACAACTTTCACAGAAATCCATATTCACACATTTTAGACCTAGTAAAACTTTCCTTGAATGAAGTACTTTCATACCTTGCTCACTCATGTGCCCAAATCTATTGTGCCACAGCACTGTATTAGAATCTACAGCAGCTATTTGTTCTCCCTGCTCAACTGCAGTAATTGTTCCTGAATATTCATTTTTCTTTGAAACAATCAAAGTAGAAGGAACAATATGACCTATAAAAAGATATAAGGTGCCTACTTTCACACCTTTTGAAACCTTCCAATTTTTATCATTAAAAGTAACTACACAACCCTCATCACCGAGTTGCCCTGCTGAAATTAAATTTCTACTTAGTTTTGGAACATGTCTTACCTCATGTAGTAGCCAAGATTCCCATTCTGCAACTTAATCTTAATTTTTCCCTTTCCAACAATTTGATAGGGTTCATTATCCCCCAAATAAACAAGCCCAAAATCCCCTTGGACATAATCAATGAAATAACCTCTATGAGGTGTAGCATGAAAAGAAGCACCAGAATCTAAAACCCATGAATCATCAACACTCGCTAAAGACAGAAGCAAAGCATCCTCTTTGGATTTTTTACTTACCACATTTGCCTCTTTGTCTCCATTTGATTTATCTCCTTCATTTTTCTTTCGAGTCCAGCAATCTTTCTTTTTGTGCCCTAGTTTCCCACAGTACTAGCAATCATTTGGTCCTCTTGATTGAGACCTCCTCCCCTTTGACTTTCCTCTTGATTTCCCACAATTTCCAGAGTTACCAAAACCAAAACCAAGCCAAAACCAGGCTCTGATACCAATTGTGGGGCCCATTTGTCGTTGCACCAAAAGCCATGACTATTAGTGAACATGGAACACCACATAATTAACCACCTGTGGGCAGGGGAGCGCGTCGCATCACCCAACACCTAAAACTTATTGTCTATATTTTGCATCATATCTTTGATTTCATCTTATTCCATTTGAAGATGTGGAGGCTAAAGGGACAATAGGAAGGGGCTGACTTGTAGATGTGGTAGGGATAGGGGATATTGTAGGTTGGTGATTAGGAATATCAAGAAAGAAAGGCATTGGAGGCCTTGGAGCTAACTTCCCTCCTTGTATCACTATATTTTCTATCTTTATGGAAAACTCATAAGCATCTGGTAAAGTATCCCCTCCCATAGTTTGCACTGTGGTAGCTATATCACTATTAAAGGCTTTAAGGTAATATAAGAAAACGTTACCAAGGGAAGCTTTTACTATAGTAGGTATTCTATCCCATGTCTTCTAAAAACTATCATTGAAATATGTCATATATTCATGGGGTGCTCTCTTGATAGTTGTTAGCTACTCTAAAAGTGATAGGTGATCACCTTTATCCTCAAAATGCTTACAAATCCCTACTCCTAACCCATCCCAATCAGTAATAGAGTTGTGAGGTAAACCCCTATACCATTGTAATGCTTGTTCCTTTAAGGATGAAGCTAAAAGCCTAACAACAACAACATCCTCTGTAATACCATGTATGTTGCACACATTTGAAACCTCTTAAATATGTTCTACAAGGGAGATGGAAGTTTCACCAATAAAATTAGGTATACTTTTGAGAGTTGATACTAGAATGTCATGTCTTTGAACCAAAAGGAGAGGACTCCCACCATTAAAGGTGAAAAATGCATGTGCTCTAGGTTGTGCCATATTAAATAAGGATCTATTCAAATGAAAGGATGACAACCTAGGTTGTGACCTATCAACTGGAGGAGTAGAGAGAGACCTTGCTAATGTATTTATTATCGATGCACTCTTGATTGGTGATAGAGATAATCTATTTCTCTTTCTTCTAGGGTTTGAAAATAAGAGCTCGGTGTATTGAAAATTACCTCTAGAAGATGCTTTTGTATGAGCCTTAGGCATGAATCACAACTACTTTGGTCTAGAACCAGAATATAGAGTTGGAGTCTCCAAGTACTTGAAAATGAGCCTCTTGAAGGCCTAAAATACTGAGAGCAGCAATATCTTCTCAATAGGTATTTGAAGTTCTTCACTTTGACACTAGTGAACCAATAGACTTAAGAATGCTTTAAAACTTGTCCCAACAGGCGTGCCAAAAAATATTCTCACAAAAGCTTGCACCCATGCCTTAAGTTTTTACCTAAAGGTAACTTTGTGAAACATGGAAACAATCTCCAAGATGTGGGACTTGAACTGTGAGATTGAGTCTCTGGAGAAGGTCGACTTCCTTACTATCAGGGTGCACCTAACTACTCTTTGAGAGGAAAAGGGAGAAGGAATGTGTGAAAGCAAACTACCTAATCTAATCTAAAGGGGGTGATACACCAAAATAGTTTGTTCAGCCTTATTTCTGCCTAAAAATGTACTATTCACCAACATAACCTCAAAATACATTGATTCAATCTTTTTTTTAATCCAAAAAATACATATAGATTAGACACCAACTAAAATTCTACAAGGAAGGAACTTCTCTCTATAACATTCAAGGTCAAGTATATATTGTTATGCAAATTAAAGAACAAAAGGACAAACATCAACAAAGGAAAGGAAGTTCTGCACTTATATCAATGAGAGAATGAGGTAAGATAAAGGATTGCATTCATTCATAGACAAAAAGAAAATTATAGTAGTAGAGTATGAAATGCAGTACCAATGAATCAGAAAAAAGGTTGACCCTCAAAAGGGTTACAAAATTTTCTTTTATAGTTCAACCATAACTTAGATAGCTTCTACCCTAAGGCAAAGCACAAAACTACATTTAAGGTTGCAGAGAATAGTCACTACAAATCTGAAGAATATTTGATCTTGGTACACGTTCAGATGCAAAAATAGCATATCTTTCATAGCCAACAAAGCCTTGAGAAGACAGAAATAGTGGCCATTAATGCTTTAACTAAGTAGATGGATGACTAGGAGGTGATGGAATGTCCCTTTACATTTATCAAGCACATATAACATTCATAAGTGGTTTTAGATGATCTAGAAGATTAGATTTTCCATTAAAGAGCTATCTTTCTTTGATCTCAGCACCCCAAGTCAGTCATGTCATCAGTTAACTGGAGTCAATCCTCAAGCTTCATCATGTTGACCAATCATTATTTATCATTCCACCACAAGGCCACTCTTCTATCTTTCATGTTTGACCACTGACTACTCGTGATCATATTTTTGCAACCCTTTACCTTCATTAGTTGTTTACTCTTGCAAAATTGTGGCTTGCATCATAGTAACTATTATCGCTACTTCGTAGCTTGCTTTCTAATTAAACCACTTGGCCTTTACCACCCAACGACTACCTCCATTCATCACTTTGTGGTCAATTTATCCCTTAGCATTTAAAACCAACGATCAAGCGAACAAGCATCCTTAGTTGTTTTCACTAGGTCGTGGCTTATCTCTTGGTTGGCATCAAACGTCTACGACCCTACGATCACTAAGAACTTAACTACTAGCATGGACATTCACGCCATTGCGGTTGACTACTAATCATTTCCACTAACTTCTATGACCATGCGAAGACATCAGATTGGCCACCATCACCAAGTCATGACCTAATTTTTTACTTTGATGTTTAACCTTGCCACTATGCGAACGATAAGTTTTCACAGCTTTGCCACCATGACCACAGGGTAGCAATTTAACCATGTGAATGAACGATAAAGAGAAATCACTACATCACCATGTAAACCCTCTATTAGACCTAAACCTCTATGACCAAGAGATGAAAGGTAGTTGCATGGTCGTGACTTGAAACATTCATCGTGATATATCATGAAAGGCTTGAAACCAAGGATATAAGGATAAGTTAAGATTTTTAATGTATCCCTGTAACATTAAAATGTTTGAATATTTGAAAATATGACCATTGGACGTGCTGACCACTTGAAAATTCAAATTTTGGCAGGAGGGAAAAAATAGCTAATAGTAATAAATGAAACTAGGAAAATTGACCTTTTAAACTATCTCTTCAACATATTTTATTCTCAACCTTCCTCCCATGTGTTGGAGATAACTTAACTGCCTTGCACACCTTATTTCATGTACCCTATCCTTTCCAACATCCCCTCGTTCCTCCCATGTGTTGGAAACATCTCCATTTTTTCCATGTACTCACATCAACATTAAATTTTTGTTTGGGCATAGGATAAGCTGAAAATTAAAAAAGTTGAAACATAATACACTACCTTTCCCCCTCCTTTATTCAAAACATGTCCTGCAACCTTTAAAATGTGTTGTCTTCCTTGGGTAATGCATGACAGCCTTAGGGAAGCATGAGAAGACTTGGATGATGGGTTGGTATCCTTGGGGAGTGCCCATGTTTATGGGAAAAGGGGCAGTCACTTGCTAAGTGGCTTGGGATAGGGTTAGAAGATAGGTTAGTCAAGGGGTAAATTAGGTTTAGTTAGTAGTTAAGTAGGTTTAGTTAATAAATACTAAAGTTAGTAAAATGCTAATATGGGTTATGAAATACATACATACATACATATATATATTGAAGATTTTTTTTTAATGGGGTTAGCTAGGTGTAAACTAAGGTTAGTTAGATTTATGTGGTAGTTGATTTAGGAGGGTAATAAAGGTAAAGTTTTAAAGGGTTATTATAGGTGTTAGATTTATTTTCTTATGTTAGATTATTTAGATGAGTCATTTTGTTAAGAAAATTATATTATGTTATTTAGGTAAATATTTTTAGTAATTTATTTTATTTAATATTTTATTATGTTTTCACCAAACTCGAATTGCTAAGATCATAGGAATCAAAGGTAAATGAAGAGGTCTTAGGTAGGTGACCCGATAGTGAAATAGGAAGGTGTTGTAGAGATGAAATGTATATCATATGTAATTATATGAGGAATATTCAAATGTATTAATTAGTTTACAATTAAATTAGGATTAATTGGGAACCAATATTAAGGTTTTGGATCACTTCCTAAGAGATCTGTAATGCCCCACCAAGGGATCCAAAAGAAATAACCTAAAGTTCTACTAAACTTGCCAAACAATTTTTCTTTTGAACAAGAAGAATAACATACACATAAAACACATAGTAGCAATAAAATACAATCAACTAAAAGCATACATAATAGGTTACATTTCATAAGGATCCCATGACGTTGAATCACATTTAGTTTTAATTAATACTAAGTCCATCAAATACCACATCCATATGAAAGAATAATTAAAAAGTCCAATGTCCATTTAAATAATTTTTTTTTTTTTTGAATGCCTCTTGGCAAATGAAATTCAAAATTCTCAATCATCCATTGTACATGTCACATGGTATGAAAGGCTAAAAGAATATACATATGTAGAACTAGAAATACATCCTCTCGGATCCATGATACAAAGTACAATAAAATAAATGAAACCATCCACCATACAAGATATAAACATACATCATAAAATACAACCATCCATCATAAAGATACATAGATAGAATGAAAGGAAATGCAGATAAGGAAGCTCCAACCATGATGACTACAGAAAAATCTCAATGGTAAGAGTGAAAAAGCACTACCACCCAACTACGTCAAACCTAAATGGCCCACTCCCACTGCGCTAAGCAAATAGTCTCAAGTCCCAAATAGGATATCAACCACATATCAAAAGTGTTCTCTAAGTCCAGGAATCCCTAAAGGTATTCTAACTCAAAGGTTCTAAGATAGATCGACATCTAATTCCCAGAGGCACACAAAGATATGTAGGAAACCTACTATGCAAGCGGGCAAGTGTCATTGCATGAATCACACTGGAGTTACCCTGGCAGTCACTCAAGACCCCGGGTCCTTAGTGATCCCTATGCAGCCACTAGTATCCTCTTGTACTAACAAGGTATACTACGGATGTGCAAGATCACAACCAAGAATTCTCTCTACTCTCATCCTAGTCTATACTAGCACTCGAGGCATGGGCGAGAACATACAAAGACTCTTATTAGGTTCATTTTATTCCCCATTTAGTGTAATGTTTTCACTTACTAAACAACCACTTAAGGCCCCGACCCCCATTGCAAGCCACTTCCTGACACTACATGTAGATTACCTACCCTATGCTCATGAAATCACAAATCAAATAATCACAAATCAAATAATCATATAAAATCACCTTAGTCTTATACAAATGACTGGAAAGCATCAAAAGGTAATTCACCATAATCACATCAGTTCTCTATGAGTAATTGGAAAGCATCCCAAAATATTGATCGAAGATTCATAATGGTTAAGTCAAACATGTCACAACATGACATCACCAAGAATAAAGCAACACTTCAATCCTATCATAGTGATTGGAAATCAACCCAAATATAACTAATCAAGGACTCAAAAATGGTTAGGTCAAGAATGTCATACATTTCACCTCAGTTTCACAAGAGAACACTGGAAAGCAATAATGAACAATAAATACAAACATATCATATAGCATACCATCACATTACCATGGTTGGGTACAAAAAGATCGAGACCAAAACGTCATCATGAAATCACAAACACATAATCCCAAAGCCTCTAGTAAATGTCCTAAAAATTGGTCAAAGCTAGTCAACCCCAAACCCCAAAGCATAGGCAACATACAGAAACAAGATGCAAGTTTCATGTTTTGATATGTTTTGAAAACACATGGTTGAGTCAAACAATAAGGTTTCAGTTTTTGTTTCAATGAATGTTTCCAAGTAGATAATTCTTCACAGTTAACCCTTACTAACCTACTCCTATATCCGAATATAATAC
This sequence comes from Cupressus sempervirens, assembly GCA_028749045.1. NCBI lineage: Eukaryota > Viridiplantae > Streptophyta > Pinopsida > Cupressales > Cupressaceae > Cupressus > Cupressus sempervirens. The sequence goes on along the minus strand of CM053791.1, from coordinate 496,713,900 downwards.
ATAGATACCCTAATTGATTTTATGTCAATTTCCTAAAATAATACAAGGGTGACTATTTATTTTAATCATTAAATTATTATTATTATTATTATTATATATATATATAATGATAGCAACCTTATTAAACCCATATTATTATTAATAATAAAATTAATTTACAACTTTAAAACAAGTATTATTAATTAAACCTTAATTAAAATCTACATTAAATTATAAAAATTATCTATATTAGCATTCATTAATTATTTATTAAATTATTAAATATTAATAAAATTTATTAAATATTAATAAAAATCATTAATAAATAATAATTTAAATTAATTACATTTTAAATTTATTAACATTAAATAACATTTTAAATTATAATTTTAAATTTAATAACATTAAATACTAAATATTAAATAAATAAAATAATTTGAAAAAAAATACATTATTAGAAAACATTTTAGGCCCGCACAACTGGCATACATGCTGCCGTAGCAGGGACAGTTCCTGCAGTCGCAATAGGGTATTGTTGCGTCAGTAGTACTTGTTATCGCAACAGTAAACTATTGCGACGGGCAGTGCAAGGTAAGAGGTGGTGGGTAGGGGTTGGTGGCCTCCCCCACCCCAAATTTTTTTATTATATTTTTTTAATAAAATTATTAGTATTATATTTTTTTATTATAAATTAATAAAATATGTTTTAAAACAATCCCCGCCACCCCCCAATTAAGATTTATATATATTTTTTATTTTATTTTTTTAAGTTTCAGTGATACTTTGATAGGGGAAATACGTCCAATCCATCAAATCTATTTGCTAAAATTTTGATTTCATAACAAACCCTTCTCAATTTAATTTACAATTTTACATCTACTGAAAGATGGTTTTGATGTTAATTTAATCTCCATGTATACAGAAGAAACCCACAAGCATTCCAGTAATTCCAAAATATAATATTGAAAAATTTGCCACAGGAAATTCGAACAAATAAATCACAGTCACCAAGAAGACAGGGAAGGAAATAGCGTAATTAATTATGCAAATTATCCACAAGAATCTATTTGGATTTTGATGCTAACTCGCAATGCCCAAAAAGATTTGTGAGAGGAATTTCTCCTCTCAAAACCTTCTCTCCACCAAAAATTCCTTTTGAAATTAACGGTTCCTTTCCCATAAACTTTTGTCTCTAAATTCTCGTCCTCCAAAAATGAACCCTCCATTGGTGATAAGGAGTTCTCTCGTAAAATTAGGGCACTAATTGTGTGTTCACCGAGGAGAACTTTTTGCTCACCAGACTTCAACTCCTTATTATCTTTTCTTAATCTTTCCTTTATCTTTTCCATGCACGTTTATTAAAATTATAAAATTACTTTATTTAATTTTTACTTGACTTCGCTTTTCATTAATTTATTAAATTTAATCTCATGCACGCATCATGCAATTAAAATATCTTTATTAAATTCACTTGTCTTATCTTTTTAATTAATTTCTTATATTTTAATCTCATGCATACATCATGCGAACTTAAAACTTTTAAGAAATTAATATATTTTCACTTTTAAATTTATTTTCAAAACTTGATAAAATACTTATTAACTTAAATAATAATATTTAGCATTTATTTAAAAATGAACTCTAAATATATTATTATTAAATTAAATAAATATTATCACGTTCTAAATTTATTCTTATAAATTTTATGTTCAAAATTTATTCTTTTTATTTAATTAATTTCCCAATTAATTAAATATAAAAATATCATAATAATTTTCCATTTAATTAAATCATTAATTTAATCTTTTAATTAGACTTAATTAATAGAAAATTCACCAAAGACTCATAAAATAAAATACAAAAACCCATCATAGCAAAACACATACAACATCAAACTAAAGGGTTATAATCATGAATTAACATCATTCAATGCATTTAGAGGGTACTCAACTTGGATACTTGTCCTAATTATCTAGGACAAAAGGCTTAAAGGTTTAGGATTTGGACTTAAGAATTTATCTCCCCTCTCTTACCATTGAGATAATGCAATAGGGTACGCTCATCCTGAAAATTTAGGGAAGTCGATACCCAGTACCTGCAACCTACATAAAATTCACGCATGTACAGACGCAATATTCTAAGTTAAACAGGCAATGGCAGGAAGTGGTGCATCGTGTAGATTCTGACTAGTAGGTGACTACGACTCCCTTCCTTAACCACATCAAAAATGCCATACATAAAGAAAACAAACACGCACACCATACACATGCAGTATGGGGTAAGTATCCATGAGAAGACACATAATAATCCATCTAATTAATCATCACCAATAACTAAAAACACTATAATAATCATCATGCATACATGAAATATAGAGTACCAAGTAATCTCGTCATATATCAACTGAATCTGAAATAATATCTGATAATCTCTAAACAATGCTACTAATAATCAAGCATAAAACTAGGCTAAAAGAGTTTGGTAATGAAAGCAAAAATGCAAACTAGAGCAGGTGTTAGATTGTGGTGACTGATCAGGAAAGTACTGTACATACTTCATAAATAGTGGGGTTCGGGGCATCGGCTCAAAAAAAAAAAATTTGGGCAATAGCCGACATGGTAGCCGACATAATATGGCCAACATATGGCCGACATGTTATAACCCTAAAGTGGTTTAATACTTGTATAAAAGGGGTTAGGGTTGGGTATTTTTCATAATGTTGTGATACAAAATTGGTTCTTGCGGCAGTATTGAGCTGTAAGGGATTACGGATTGTAATCAGGTTGTAATCACTGGATTGTAATAAGATCGGACTTGCTGTTTGGTGGACGTAGCCCAGGGATTGGGTGAACCATGTTAAATCTTGGTGCCTTGTGTTCATTTCTGTGTGTTCTATTATTTTCTGTTATTGGTTATATTTGCATGTAGTTTTTATTTCTGTCCGTGGTTTATCCTAACAAGTGGTATCAGAGCCTAGTTGTCTTTTAGTTATCCTCTACAGGAAAGTCTCACGGTTAAGTGGGAGTCTCACAGTTGAGTGGGAGTGATGGCAGATGAGGGTAAGTTGAGGGTTGACAGGTTTAATGGGCAGAACTTCCAGTTATGGAAGATGCAAATGGAAGACTATTTATATCAGAAGGATTTATGGAAGCTGTTGGAAGGAAAAGCCAAGAATCAGGGAACTATGTCAGAGGCTGAATGGGATCTTTTGGACAGAAAGGCACTCGGAAGCATTCAGTTATGCTTGGCACCATCGGTGGCATTTAATATTACAAAAGCAAAGACGACAGAAGATTTGATGAAAACCCTAGCGACACTGTATGAAAAGCCCTCCGCTTCAAATAAGGTATTTCTTATGAAGCGTTTATTTAATATGAAAATGGCAGAAGGTGGATCTGTTGCAGATCATTTAAATGAGTTTAATACTATTACTAGTCAATTATCTTCTGTGGGTATCAATTTTGATGAAGAAATTAGGGCTCTCTTGATTTTGTGTTCTTTGCCTGAAAGCTGGAATGGCTTGGTAATGGCGGTGAGTAATTTTGTTCCTGGATCTAGTACCCTAAAATATGATGATGTGATCGGTGTTATTTTAAGTGAGGAAATTCGTAGAAAATCCTCAGGTGGATCTACATCAGGAAGTGCTTTAAATGCACAAAGCAAGGGCAGAACGACTGAAAGAGGAAGTAACTCTGGAAATCGTGGGAAATCAAGAGGAAAGTCAAAGGGGAGGAGGTCTCAATCGAGAGGACCAAATGATTGCTGGTACTGTGGGAAACCAGAGCACAAAAAGAAAGATTGCTGGAATCGAAAGAAAAATGAAGGAGATAAATCGAATGGAGACAAGGAGGCAAATTTGGTAAGTAACAAATCCGAAGAGGATGCTTTGCTTCTGTCTTTAGAGAGTGTTGATGATTCATGGGTTTTAGATTCTGGTGCTTCATTTCATGCTACACCTCATAGAGGTTATTTCATTGATTATGTCCAAGGGGATTTTGGGCTTGTTTATTTGGGGGATAATGAACCTTGTCAGATTGTTGGAAAGGGAAAAATTAAGATTAAGTTGTAGAATGGGAATCATTGGCTACTACATGAGGTAAGACATGTTCCAAAACTAAGTAGAAATTTAATTTCAGCAGGGCAACTCGGTGATGAGGGTTGTGTAGTTACTTTTAATGATAAAAATTGGAAGGTTTCAAAAGGTTCCCTTGTAGTAGCAAAAGGTGTGAAAGTAGGCACCTTATATCTTTGTACAGGTCATATTGTTCCTTCTACTTTGATTGTTTCAGAGAAAAATGAATATTCAGGAACAATTACTGCAGTTGAGCAGGGAAAACAAATAGCTGCTATAGATTCTGATACAGCGTTGTGGCACAATAGAGTTGGGCACATGAGTGAGAAAGGTATGAAAGTACTTCATTCAAGGAAAGTTTTACCAAGTCTAAAATGTGTGAATATGGATTTTTGTGAAAGTTGTGTGTATGGAAAACAAAAGAGAGTGAGTTTTGTAAAGACAGGGAAGGAAAACAAAAAGGAGAAATTAGAGCTTGTGCATACAGATGTATGGGGACTAGCCCAGGTATCTTCCCTTGGTGGCTCTCATTATTATGTTACATTTATTGATGACGCAACTAGAAAAGTATGGGTTTATTTTCTTAGAAAGAAATCTGATGTATTTCAAACTTTTAAGAAATGGAAATGCTTGGTTGAAAATGAGACTGGTAAGAAATTAAAATGTCTCAGATCTGATAATGGTGGTGAGTATTGCAGTCATGAATTTGAAGATTATTGCTCCACTAATGGTATTCGTAGACAAAAAACTATTCCAAGGACTCCACAGGAAAATGGAGTGGCTGAATGCATGAACAGGACTATAATGGAGCATGCAAGGAGCATGAGGTTGCATGTTGAGTTGCCCTTACACATGTGGGCGGAGGCTGTCAATACTGCAGTATATTTGATTAATAGAGGTCCCTCTACTCCTTTGGGCTGTGGTATTCCAGAGGAAGCATGGACTGGTAAGAAGGTGAGTTATTCTTTTCTCAAGACCTTCGGTTGTGAAGCTTTTGCTCATATAGACTCTGAAAATAGAACCAAGCTAGAAGCTAAATCAAAGAAATGTGTCTTTGTTGGATATGGCATTAATGAATTTGGTTATAGGCTTTGAGATTTTGAAAATCTTAAAATTATTAGAAGTCGGGATGTCATATTCAATGAGAAAGTGTTGTACAAAGATCTATTGCAGCAACATGAGAAGAAAGAAGATGAATATGTAGTGTTCGATGATACTCCAAAAGCTGATGTTCCAGCCATTCCTCATGATGTACAACAACTGCAACAACAAATACCACACACACCAATGAATGTTAGATGGTCAAAAAGGCAAATTAGACCTCCACAAAGGTTTTCTCCCTCTTTGTATTCTATTTTACTTACTGATGCTGGTGAACCTGAAAGTTATGATGAAGCTGTGCAGGTGGATACTAAGATACAGTGGGAGTCTACAATGAAAGATGAAATGGACTCTTTGCTGAAAAATAAGACATGGGATTTGTGCAAGTTGCCTGCAAGTAAAAAGGCTTTACAGAATAAATGGGTTTACAAGTTGAAAGAAGAGGAAGGAGGTAAGAAAAGATTTAAGGCTCGGTTAGTTGTAAAAGGATTTGCACAGAAAAAGGGAATTGATTTTGATGAGATATTTTCTCCTGTTGTTAAAATGACTTCTATTCGTACTGTTTTAAGTCTTGTGGCTACTGAAGATTTGCATTTAGAGTAGATGGATGTTAAAACAGCCTTTCTTCATGGTGATTTGGATGAAGAAATATATATGGCTCAGCCATAGGGTTTTGAGGTCAAAGGTAAGGAGAACTTAGTATGCAAATTGAAATAAAGTTTATATGGCTTGAAGCAAGCACCTCGGCAATGGTATCTGAAATTTGACAGTTTTATGCATGAGCATGGATATAATAGGTGTCATTCAGATTACTTTGTTTATTTTAAGAGGTTGGATGATGATAGCTACATTATTTTATGTTTATATGTTGATGATATGCTTGTAGCTGGGTCTAACATGGATCATATTAAGGGGCTGAAACGCCAATTAGCACATGCATTTTCTATGAAAGATTTGGGGGCAGCAAAACAAATCCTTGGTATGAAGATTTGCAGAGATAGGAAGAACAGAACATTGATGCTATCTCAAGCTGATTATGTTGAGAAGGTGTTGCAATGTTTCTCTATGGAGAATGCTAAAGCTATCAGCACACTTTTACCTGGTCATTTGAAATTGACTAAGGAGATGTGTCCCAAGACACAGGAAGAGGAGGATAAGATGTCCAAGGTACCCTATGCTTCAGCTGTAGGAAGTTTGATGTATGCTATGGTATGCACTAGGCCCGATATTGCACATGCAGTGGGAGTTGTTAGCAGTTATATGAGTCATCCAGGATTTGAGCATTGGAATGCTGTCAAGTGGATTCTCAGATATTTGAGAGGAACATCCAATAAGTGTTTACACTTTGGGGGCTCTACTACTGATTTACAGGGCTATGTTGATTCAGATTTGGCTGGGGATATTGATACCAGGCGGAGTACTACAGGTTATGTCTTTACTATTGGTGGGGCAGCCGTGAGCTAGGTTTCTAGGTTACAGAAGATTAATGCTCTCTCCACTACAGAGGCAGAGTATGTTGCTGCTACAGAGGCAGCGAAAGAGATGATATGGCTTTAGTTCTTCTTGGAAGAATTGGGACATCCTCAGAAGGATAATTATTTGTTCACAGATAGTCAGAGTGGCATTCATCTTGCTAAGAATTCAGCTCTGCATTCTAAGACCAAAGACATATAGTTGTGGTACCATTTCATTCGGTCAGTTTTGGAGGATGGACAGTTAAAGCTGGAGAAGATACATACCAATGACAATCCAGTAGATATGTTGACAAAGGTTGTAACAAGGGAGAAGCTGAACTCCTCTTCAGCTTCGGTTGGTCTTTTAGACTGAACATGAATAAAAGAATAGTAGAGTCCAGGATGGTTTGATCCAGTGGGAGCCCCATGTGGTAGTGGTATTGCTACAGGATCAGTGTCCAAGTGGGAGATTGTTGTTTAGTGTGGAGCCTGATCAGTCCCCAAGTGGGAGATTGTTAGATTGTGGTGACTGATCAGGAAAGTACTGTACATACTTCATAAATAGTAGCCGACATATTATGGCCGACATATGGCTGACATGTTATAACCCTAAAGCGGTTTAATACTTGTATAAAAAGGGCTTAGGGTTGGGTATTTTTCATGTGTGGTGATACAAAATTGGTTCTTGCAGCGGTATTGAGTTGTAAGGGATTACGGATTGTAATCAGGTTGTAATCACTGGATTGTAATAAGATCGAACTTGCTATTTGGTGGATGTAGCCTAGGGATTAGGTGAACCACGTTAAATCTTGGTGCCTTGTGTTCATTTCTGTGTGTTCTATTATTTTATGTTATTGGTTATATTTGCATGTAGTTTTTATTTCTGTCCGTGGTTTATCCTAACATTAGGGTTAGGAGAAGAAGCTAGAGGATAGCTTCTCAGTGATATAGAAGATGAGTAACAAGGTGGTGACCCTAAAAAGGTAGCAAGCTCAAAGAAACAAGCCTCCCCAACTTTAGTATCAACACCCTATGCATAGTAGGCCCCCAAATAAAAATTAGAGTAATTTTCCCTACAATTAGAATATACCTATTGGTAATGCCCCTGCTGCAAATACAAACCCAAACAAGGCTTTAGTCTCTATTTTCACAAAATCTTGCACCCTTGTCCAAAGCCTTACCTAAAGACAACCTCGTGAAACATGGAAACAACCTCCAAGCTGTTTGGTGGACGTAGCCCAGGGATTGGGTGAACCACGTTAAATCTTGGTGCCTTGTGTTCATTTCTGTGTGTTCTATTATTTTTTGTTATTGGTTATATTTGCATGTAGTTTTTATTTCTGTCCGTGGTTTATCCTAATAGCAGGCACTACAAGATGCATACTAGTTCACGTAGGAGTTTGAACCAACATAATGAAAATGAATAGAAGATGACATAATAACCTAATGTAACCTAAATCTAATTACATCACTTAAGTAATCTTATTTAGTCATCTCCTAAGGCATCATTAATTAAGTATTTAATATTTAATTAATCTATTGTCATCCCCTAGTTAATTAGTTAATTTAATTAACTATAGTCCAATTGATAAAATTAAAAGATCACCCAAAATCAATTTATCAATTAAATCCCTATTCCTCTATTAAATTGAATAAATCTTCAAATCTATTCAATTTAATTCTATATCCCCATTTTATTTAATAAAATATCTAAAATCCTAAGAGCCTCCCTAAACTCTATCTTAACCCCTAATCCAACCCCTTCACACATACTAACCTCACTTAGCCACCTAACTAACCCATCCCATCAAATCTAAGCCACTTACCCCCTAATCTTCCTCTAATCTAAGCCTAATCCTCTTATAATCATGTGCACAATCATAAACATGGGTTAAGAATTGCTAACCCAAGCCAAAATCAACAACCTCATTCTCCCCCCAACCATCTCCACTTATGACCCAAGCCAAAGTCAACAATCTCATTCTCCCCCCAACCATCTCCATTTATGACCCAACCATCCCCATTTATGGCTCAACCTCCCTCATTACTCCTTTGACCAACCCATATCCTACCCTCTCACATCCAATCACCTTGTGACATGTGTCACCTCCTAATTGGCTTCAAACAAGCACAATCCATGTGCTCCTCTTTGAGTGCATCCTAGCCCTTCCTCACCATCTTGCCATCCTTGAATCCTGACCGTCCATCCTTCCACCCCTTGATCTATAAATAGAAGCCTCTTCCTTCACTAAAATAATCCACTTTTCAAGCAAACTTATAATGCTATTTTGAGAGTCTAAAAACTACCAAAATACTATTATAATGCTAAAACACCTCCATGAATCCATTGTTGAAACCTTGCTTCATCCACTCCATCCATCCATCTAAATCTTAAGCGTACATGTGAGCATACATATCTCAATCAAAGACAAATCATTCATATCATGTGTTATGCCATTAGGAGCCTACCATTCTTGGTTTGCTTCCTTTTGTGGTGATAACCCTCAGTCATATCTTAAGTGTTAGCTTGCTTAGTATTGTTAATGCTTTCATTTAATAGTTAGTATTCATATTACAACACTAAAATAGGTCATACATTTTGGCACGCCCGGTGGGACCCTACTATGGGTCATTCATTCATCCATTTCAATCCATATTCAATCCATTTTTATTTTTTTACAAACTAACGATATAACGTTTGTTGTTGTTTGAGGATGTTGCATGGTGTTTTTCTTTTTTGTGCAAGTTAAAAGATGCATTTATGATGAAAAAATAACTTGAAATACCAAAAAAATAAAAAATAAAATAAAATAATTCTAAAAAAAATTGTGCTCCTTCGTTCTGTTTGCGCGCAGTGTCGTCTCTATCTATTTTGGCATCTCTACACTGCAGTTTTGGAATCTCTGCACCGCAATTTTTCCATCTTCGCAGTTTGGCATCTCCACACCACAGTTTTAGCATCTCTGTATCGCAATTTTGGTGTCTCCGTAGTTTGGCATCTCTACACCTCTATTTTGGCATCTCCACACCAAAGTTTTGGCATCTCTGCACTGCAATTTTGGCATCTCCGCAGTTTGGCAGTTTGGCATCTTCGCACCTCTATTTTGGCATCTCCGCATTTGTGTCGTCTCCGCTGCAATTTGGTAATCCCTGAATTTTCTTTATAATTATGAGTTTTTTAAAATTTAAAAAAAAAGTATAAATTAAATTTTAACTTTTGGTGGTTCCATGGAGTAGAGGTTTTTCTAAGCATTTTTATGCCTATGAAAAAGAACAACATAAGTTGATTTTATTTTTCCCATAGTTAAGCTTCAATTTTTGAAATTTTTTGGTGACTAATCAAATTGGCTTTTGTAGCTTTGCAGATTGGAGCATCTATGAAACCACTAACCATGTTTCTTGCAGGTTCTCCTTACATGGTTTAATGCTCTTGGAAAATGAACTTGAATGTTTAAACACTTGTCTTTGAATGCATGTTGCTCAAATCAAATCTTGAATGCCATGGATTAAAATATAACATTTTCATTGGAATGCATGATCAACACAATCTTGGATGCTAAAGGTTAAAAAGAATGAATGCGATGAACACTTTATTTAAGGTGCAAATGAACATTATTTGCAAACACTTCAATTTTGGGGCTTAAAATAAATTCATCAAATCTCGAATGCTCTAAAGTGAAAATGTTCTTATTCCCTCCTTTTTAAAAGCTTTCACCTGCGTCGTTTACTTATGTTGATGATCTCTCGATTTCCATTATGTTGACGACGCTGTCAAGTTGGAATGAACATTGTATGCCATAATCACAAGTGTCTTCAATCATAGCTTACAAAATCTAAATCATCAATTGGAATGAATGTGTGGCTTTTAAAGCCAAGATCATGTATGTGGTCTTGTTTTACACTTTTTAGGAGGCCTACTTGAGGATTTCATCACCCCTTGGGATGACCTCAACTCTAGCATTCTGGCGGAGTATAAACATTGGGAGGTGAATCAAAAGACACCTTTCTTGGAAGCATAATCTTGTCACTCTTGGCTAAGCCCCAAATAACTTTATACCTTTGAGAAGTGAAGGTGGATATTTGGGTTACCGTCTCCTCCCGGCTAAGTGGCATTATTTTCTTTCATCTACAGATTTGGGCCTCACGTACCTTGCATATATCGAGGACACCCCTAACTAATCTTGTGTATCCTAACAAACATTTTATAGTACTATTGGTGTGTTTGATACGCTTGAATGTTCAAAATCCTCCCAATGTTTCAAAAATATTCAAGACCATTTGCTAAAGAGATCACTTATACACCATTCGCAACGGTTGTTAGCAAGTTCATTCATAGCAACCCAACCATTGGTCAATCATTCAACCCAAATGAAGGGCATACTTAGCATAGTCACTACCTCATCCAAGATTCAATCAAGCTTCCAAGCCTTCCTCTAGTACCATCATTCCTGAGGTCTTCCATAGAGTCTTCCTCTTCTCTCCATGTCTTAAATAGTAACACTCCATCCCTACCCAACTCATCATCCAAATCTAAATCTGAGCTTCCCAACTTATCCTAATCTACATTTATGTATTCATCCTTCATCCCCAAAACATCATGTCACAATCCTCTTATGATGAGTTTTGTCATCCCACCTTTTCTCCCACCTCATCCTATTCCAATGATGATGATGATCTTGTTGACTATGACGAGTATATTGAAAGCCTTAGAGATATTCCTCCAAACATCCCCCAAAATCCAAACATTCCTCCAAACTGCTCCATCGTTCCTCCATGTATACCCATTAGTACTCCCTACCATACCTTTGATAAGGGAAATCCATTACTATCCTCATCTTTACCGCCTTCCTATATTGTGCCCACATATTCCTCTTATACATCAGTCATATCTCCATCTTCCTCTACCTTCATCTCCCAATCTCCACCATTCCAGAACAATTCCATTAGCTACATCCCTAGTCCAAATCCACCATCCCAATCTCTTCCAAAACCCTTTCCAAATCCTCCAACCAATCCTAGTTCTACAATGCATCACCCCAATCCCCTTACTCCTACTAGTCCAACAAACTTGTCTCCAAGGAATTTTACAAGGAAACCCAAAGAAAATCCATCTCCCACACCCATCATTCCTCTTACATCATCCTATCGCTACCATCCCTATTACATCCACCCCACTTATCAAACCCCTTCCATCTCCTACCTCCCATCCATTGAATCCCTCCAAATCCTATCCACATCACCTCCTCCTAGCATTACCCAAATCCCATGTAACAAACCTACTGAGTCCATTCCCCATCAACCCATCCCCATTGAAGAACCTCCTACCCATCCATCTACCTCACTTAAAGAAAGAACCCACACTTCTCCTATCATACCATCCACTCCCACCCATTCCTATCAAGATCTTGTCCAAAAGCATGTTGAAATATCCCTTGACACAACACAAGATCCCACCATCCCACTTATTCCCCTACATGATCCACTTTTACCATCCCCTCCATATCTAAATCCTACCATCACACCTACTCCATCTCAAGATCCATTTCCATCAACCCATCCAACTCAAGATCCTATCCTTCCATCCCCTCTGCTTCATGCTCATTAAAATCCCATAATCCATGATGATATATCAATAGAAGAAGAACTAACTATCATATCTGAACTCACGTCTTGTGTTCCAAATAATGAACATCATATTAAAGAAAGAAATAAAAATGTATCTCTAGATGTTGGTATCCCCGCTATTCCTGCATGGTCACAAGTCCTTCCATCTCCACCCCAAAGTTCCCATCCATCTTATCCTACATCTATTTTGGCCCAATATTCTACTACTTTTTAACCCTCCATTTTGGGTCCATATACCCCTTATCCGAATCCCCCATCCTTTCCATCCATTTTGGGTCCTTATATACCTAATATGAATCCTTTATCTCCTCCATCTATTTTGGGACCTACACCTTCCCCGTTTCCATCTATTTTGGGCCCATATCCTTCATTCCCTCCATCCATCTTGGGCAATTATATCCATCCATATCCTATGTTCCAATCTATCCTTCCATCCCCTCAAATCCACCAGCTAGATCATCAAAGGCACTCATCCTTGAATCCCTTCCAACCTTCAACCTCTATCTTTCCATCCACAATCTCTCCATCTCCTCCATGCTCTTGTTCCCATACCATGGCTAATAGAAGCAAATTAGATGCCAAAATTAAAATGCATAAATCTAAAAACCCACAAAAATCCAAGTTTCAACATGTCCCTTCTAAAATACATGTTCTAAAAGCGAAACATGTAATCCCAATCAAAGAAAAAAGTCAAGAGGCCACAAAGGCCCAAGCTGCAAAAGTCAAAAATCATGTGGATGCCTAAGATGCTCATAAAATAATTGCATCTCAAAGAAAAATTTCAATTGGAATCCATTCATGCTACTAAAAAAGCCTCATCCATTCATCCTTTATCCAAATCTCCATATATACATCCTTCATCCCCCCAATCCACTATTAGACCATATGCTTCTTATCCTAAAATTCCCATCCTCCATCTTCCAACTCTACTTTTAGTCCTTATCTTTCTCTTCCTCCATTTTCTCCTCAACCTCACTCAATACCATCTTTCCCACTATTTGATCACCTTTCAGGGTGTGTGCCGATGATGATCTTTCCATTTTCCTCATTCATTTACCCACAAACCTCATGTCTTTCCATCCCTTACTGGCCAACTCTCAACAATCATTCTACTGGTATAATCAAATCCTTTTTAACTCCCTCCCTTCCTACAAACATCTATGAGTCAAAATGCATCAAAAAATAAAATAAAATAAAAATCATCCATTGGTGAAAACTTGGAAATTCAAGCACCATGGATAAGTACCATGATGAAAACTTGGCAAACAAGAGTCATGCGTAATCCCTTTATCCAAATGCTCTATACACTTGGGGGCATGTTCCATCACCCACCATACCCATCTCATCCCACCATACCCACCACATCTTATCCATTTCACCCTCCATCCTCCTTCGGATCTTGATAAAAATAAAGTCCACCACTAGATACATGCTTTTGGTCATCCTTTTGACATCCATTCCCCATTGAAGTTTGTCTCCACCTATCCTCTCTCCACCCCCCTTTTCATCCATATAAATCCTCCCTCATCCTCATCCACTGAATATTATTATCCCCTATCTTCCCTGCTCCTTCACCTTTTCTATCCTAGTTTCCCTCTACACCATCCACCCCTCTATCCTATCACACCCCTCATAAAAAAACTCCTCCTAGCTACCATATTTCTCCCTTATCCTCTTATTGACCAATCTTCCATCCTATCACTTCCCTCATAAACCCTCCCCTTGAATCACATAGACTAGGGGCACTATATTCCTTGGAGATCATGTCGTGTTCATCCTTCTATTCCCCCCATCCTAGCCCTTTTTTTTTTTTCTCTTGTCATTCCCAAAACCAATCGTTCCCTTTTCTTCTATCCTTGCACTTCTCACCATCTCTTCATCTTTCTCTCGCCTAGTACATCCCTTGTCATTGGTATCTAGCTCTTGGCTATCCCATATACTCCAATGTCATCCATAAACTCCCTTCATTACCTCTTTAGGTACCTCACATGGTCTTGGTTACCCCCGTATTCCACCAAACCTTGCTCACATCCTTCGTTTCACCCCCACAGACCCAAAAATCATCCAAAATTACCAAAAACATTCAAAAATCAATCAAAAATACCAAAAAAAATCATAAATCATCCAAACTTATCCAAAAAAAATTCAAAAATTGCCCAAAAATACCAAAAAAATTCAAAAATCATCCAAAATTACCAAAAACATTCAAAAATCACTCAACATTACCAAAAACATTCAAAAATCACTCAACATTACCAAAAACATTTCAAAAATCACTCAAAAATACCAAAAAAATTCAAAAATTGCCAAAAAAATTATTATAAAAAACATTCATAAATCATCCAAAAAAAAAAAAAAAGAGAGAGCGAGAGCTTCCTTCTCTCACAAACCCTTTCACACACACCTTACTTTCCACAATAAAGGCCTTGACTTGAGACAAAAACCTTCCATAGACCCTACACAATGACAAATCAATAGAATTACAACCCTTTCACATAGACCTCTCAAAGAGAATCTTTTGGAGTTATAACTGTTTGCAAGGCCCATGCTAGTTGCCTCACACCACAAAAGGAGAACCAACCCCATCACTCCTCTACCGACCATCGATACATCTAGAGAATGAAGCCAAACTTGTTCTTCAATGTCCTCCATCGGATTGCCAAAGGATTATGCACAAACCACCCCAAAATAAAATCCTCAAGGATGGAGGGAAAGAGAGTGCTAATAACCGACACAACGATAGAAACTATCCAAAAATACCAAAAAAAATCATAAATCATCCACACTTCAAAAAAAATCATAAATCGCCCAAAAATACCAAAAAAAAAATCAAAACTCACCCAAAAATACCAAAAAAAATTAAAAATCACCCAAAAATACCAAAAAAATTCAAAAATCGCCCAAAAATACCAAACAAAATTAAAAAATCATCCAAACTTACCAAAAAAATTCAAAAATTGCCCAAACAATATCAAAAAAAAAAAAAAAAAAAAATTCCAAAGCATTCAAAAGGGGATCATAAATGCCAAATATGGCCATAAAAGCTTGAAACATTAAAACACCACCCCAAAATTCCTCTCAAATTCTAATATTATGAAATTGATATTAAGAAGAAGCGTGGTAATGTCTTGAAACATAATTCCAGGCTTAGGAAAATCCAACACAACTCGAATCGTGAAAGAGATGCTGCAAAGCCGATTGTCGCCTTCCTTCCATGCAGCCATTATTAATGTAAATCAAGTAGGATTTTTAGTCTTATTTAAGTTGCAGTGGCCACGTTTAGTCTACCCAGTTTCAACAAATATATCAATACTGTCTCAAAAGCCCAAGTGTCCTTTTTGGACCATTCTAGTGCCTTTTTAGGCCTTAAATAATTTTTCAAAGCCCAAGTGTCCTTTTTGGACCCCTCAAGCGCCTTTTTAGGCCTTAAAAGCCTTTTTCAAGGCCCAAGTGTCCTTTTTGGACCATTCTAGCACCTTTTTAGGTTTTCAATAATTTTTCACGGCCCAAGTGTCCTTTTTGGACCCTTCTAGCACCTTTTTAGGCCTTAAAAGCCTTTTTCAAGGCCCACGTGTCCTTTTTGGACCACTATAGCGCCTTTTTAGGCCTTGAATGCTTTTTCAAAGCCCAAATGTCCTTTTTGCACCACTCCAACACCTTTATAGGCCCAAGCACCTTTTTCAGGCCCCCGAAATACCTTTTTAGGCTCATATCACCTTTTTCAAGGCCTTATTTTGATCTTTTTCGGCCCTCGAGACGCCTTTTTAGGCTCAAGCGCCCTTTTCAAACCTCGAAATGCCTTTATAGGCCCACACACCTTTTTTAGGCCCCCGAAATGCCTTTTTAGGCTCAAAGCACCTTTTTCAAGGCCCTATTTTGACCTTTTCAAGCCTCAAAAACGCCTTTCTAGACCCAAGCACCTTTTTTTAGGCCCCCAAACTGCCTTTTTAGGCCTAAACATTTTTTTTCAAGGCCCTATTTTTGACCTTTTTAGGCCCCCAAGACGCCTTTTTAGGCTCAAATGCCTTTTTTAGGCCCCTAAGACATCTTTTTTGGCCCACGTGCCATTTTCAAGGCCCTCTTTTGGCCTTTTCAAGGCCTTTCTTAACCTCTTTTGGCCATCACAAGCCTTGCATAGGTCCCAATGCCTCTTCCATGCCTCATAAATATTCGTCTCATCACACACCTAGCAAAATGTCCCCACATTTCATCCTATTATTGTCTATCATACTTGCTAAATCTACACAAACATTCTCGCCTACGACTCATGGTTACCCTTACTTTTACAAGAGTCCAACTATTTCATTATTTATCACAAAAACACAAAAACATTCAAATATATATCAAACATCCCAAAACCATTTAAATATTCAACAAAAAAAACACAAAAACATCCATATATCTTCCATAAAAATCCCAAACACAAAACATGACATTACATTATGAACAACATCTATTGTCCCTTTGATTGCCACAATAACAAGCACAAACTTTCTATTCTCCTACAACAACAACAACAACATTCCATTTAACTAATAATGTTTGGAAGATTTTTTATTCTGGCCTCCCTCGGGGAGGTGGCAAGACAGGTTGTCCAATTAATGGCATTCCTTCAGACCCAGTCCCAGATGATGATGCCCCTGGAGTCATCCTCACACCTGCCCAAAGTGTATCCATGGGGATCGGGATGTTACCATGCCTCAAGAGTGTGTTTATCTGCTACATAAAATGTTTTTCAGAGTATACAACTCCTCTCCTTTGCTCCAAAGAGACCGCTTGGTGATATAATCCCATGTAGTATGCCGCCTCTCGTGCAACCCTCACTAATTGCTCCATGACATCTTTCATTTCTGCCCGTAGTCTTTCTGCTCCTGGAATAGTTGTTGTCCTCTGTGCAATATCATATTCTCTTTCATATCTATTCGCTAGCATCTTCATTGACTTCCTCTCATATTTCATTATATTCAACTGATTTTGGTACCACGTAATGCGCACATTACTTGCATTCAGCTACTCTTGTGACCTCCATGCTAAACTATTGGTCTGCACTGCTGACTCCTTGAACGCTTCTACTTGTGACCACAGGAGCACTAATTCATTTTCACATCTCTCCATCATCGCTCTCTCAGTTGCCAAAGTCGCCTCCACAGTCTCCACTCTTGTTTGCTCCATCATTAACATCATCCCTAGGTGCTCAACTTCTGTCCGTGCACCATCCTCTCGTGCTCTGTCAATCAGGCCTTGAAAGAAATTTTCATCTTTCTCCGCTTGGTCAGCTCACTCTCTTTCCACTGCCAATGCTTTCTCCATCACCACCACTACATCATGAGCCACTTGTACTGTAGAATTGGATTGTAATGCTCGAAATGGCCTCAATGCAGACAACATTGGGTCACCCTTTTGTTCCCCAGAGCTCTGCATTGTATCCCGTAAACTACTTTTTCCCTTCTTCCATTCGACTATTGTTGGTCGCATCACAGATCTTTGTTCCTCTTTTGGAAGAGTCTCTTCTACAGATGGCTTCTCTTCTGCACTTGTTCCCTCTAACAACACTCCCACACTTGGTAAGTTTGTCTCCTCTTTTTCCCTCGCCTCTGTTTATTGCATCGCACCTTTTGCTAATAGCTATAGCAAGGTCGGATCTTCTTCTTCCTCTTCTAGCTGATTTTGAGCTAGACTAATTTTGCTAGCCTCCACCACTGCCCGATCCCAATGCCGCACACTTCGACGTGGCAAGGTTTCTCTTCCTTCTTGTTGGCTCCGCTTTACACCCTGCTTCTGCCCCCGCAACCCTTTTCTTTCTCCTTGGCTTTCATTTTCCTCTTCACTCCATCCCCCCGTTCCTCCTCCTATCGCCTCTGGCATTTTCTGCCTCTACTCTTGTGAATTGGCCATTGGTTTTTGACTCACAGCTTAATTCTTCGCTCACACTTTTCTTATACTTCAGCTAACACTTCTTGTTATTGAGCTTTCATCAAATTCACTCACCTTTTATAGAACCAACAACATTCTCCATAGCTTCCATTAAATGCTATCAATATCTTCAGCAACAAGCTTCAATACCCGCCATCATAATAGTCAAGTTGGCAACCACCTCTGTCCTTTCCACACCTCCCCTCCCCTATCGTAATAGTATGCTATATCCTATTTCTTTCCACTAGCTTCTCATCTCAGGCTTTTCATCACACTATCTCCTCATCCCTAGATTTTCTTCTACTAACCTTCTCATCTTCATCTTTCCCGACACTATCCTATCATGTTGAGCTTTTGTATGGTAATCCCTTGTAAATACTTTGATTTGTCCACTTTATATTCCTTGCATGTCAGTCCTTCGCTTGGTATCATTGTATATCTCTCATCTCTTCGTGTTAGTTCATGCTTGATCATAACTTGCAGTTCTCTTGGTTAGGTGCTTTAGCGAATCCTCATACGAAATCCCTTGTCATCAAAATGTTGTCCTAAAGAGTTCTGATTGCCCAGCTCATCCTAGTCTTCGATATTACCGATAGATCCTTGTAGGATGCATCCTTCCTCTCGTCTGATCTTGGTCCATCAGTATCCAGTCCTACTGATCTCTTTGGCAAAAGGTTAACTTTTTTATGGATTTCCATTTTCTTTCGATTTCTTTTCTTTTCAGGATTTCACATTTGGTTCTTAAAGTTTTCCTTCCAAGTGATTTAGGTTGTTCCCTCCTCATGGTCACCATGATCTTTTATATCATGGTGTGCTATGAATGGGGCAATTCAAGCACAAGGTTTTGATCAAGTCTTTTTCTTTTTTCTTTTCTACTTGTGAGTCAGTCGGATATGACCCTGGCATAGTCCAAACATGTGATCACTTGTGGTTACATGGTGCACTTGGGAAATATTGTTTGCTTGTGGGTTACCCAGTATTATTTCCACTCTGATTCTTTTGGGATCGTGTGTGATGCTGGGGCAATCCTTGTGTGTTTGTTTCACGTCAGTCCTATGTAATATTGGTAAAACGGCCTTGATATTCTTAGTAACCTTGGCATATCCCCAATATTCCTATATCAAAATAAGTGCTCACCTACATGGTGATGCTCCCATTTGGAACACCCACATGCTCAAGTTTCAATGGATTACTTAATACTCCCATCTTATCAAAACATCCCATCCTATCCAAGCATCCCATCCAATCAGTCTTACAATCATGATCTAATAGTTTTATCCATATCACAATCATATCTCCTATCAATCCCATGGTATCTAATCCTGTATCAATCATAATCATACCTCCTCTATCAATCATAATCTTAGCTCCTTCATCAATCATAATCATAGTTCCTTCATCAAGCATAATCATATCTCTTTCATTCATCATAATCATAGTTCCTTCATCAATAATAATCTTAGCTCCTTCATCAATCATAATCTTAGCTCCTTCATCAATCATAATCATAGTTCCTTCATCAAGAATAATCTTATCTCTTTCATTCATCATAATCATAGTTCCTTCATCAATCATAATCTTAGATCCTGCATCAATTATAATCATAGATCCTACATCAATCATAATCATAGCTCCTGCATCAATCGTAATCTTAGTCATCACCAATCATAAATCCTCGAATCATACATCTCCCCCAATCTCCCATCTTCCAAATCACTTCCCTGGGTTCAACTTAGAAAACCACTCACCCTACCCCCTCTCCCTGTAGCTAGTATTCTTCCCCTTTGGTTATCCTTGCACCCAAGGTTTCCTCTATATCATTCTCCCATAGTGAGCGTATGTGTTTTCTTGAACCACCTCTCTTCGCCACTCTTAGTCCTCTTGCTCGCCCTAGATTCTTGTACCTTTCAAGAAGCTATCAGGCCTCACCTTCTCTCCCCGCCATCTTCTTGAGGGGGCATCACACAATCCACTCTCTCCTCTGCTATTCAAGACTAGGGCAATCATGTTGCTTTCAAAGTTTTCTTCATGTCATCTATCTTCAAACTTCTTTGAAATAGTAATGTTCCAACACTATCTCAAAGAGGGGAAAAATGTAGACACCTAAATCTGATTACATCACTTAAGTAATCTTATTTATTCATCTCCTAAGGCATCATTAATTAAGTATTTAATATTTAATTAATCTATTGTCATCCCCTAGTTAATTAGTTAATTTGATTAACTATAGTCCAATTGATAAAATTAAAAGATCATCCAAAATCAATTTATCAATTAAATCCCTATTCCTCTATTAAATTGAATAAATCTTCAAATCTATTCAATTTAATTCTATATCCCCATTTTATTTAATAAAATATCTAAAATCCTAAGAGCCTCCCTAAACTCTATCTTAACCCCTAATCCAACCCCTTCACACATACTAACCTCACTTAGCCACCTAACTAACTCATCCCATCAAATCTAAGCCACTTACCCCCTAATCCTCCTCTAATCTAAGCCTAATCCTCTTATAATCATGTGCACAATCATAAACATGGGTTAAGACTTGCTAACCCAAGCCAAAGTCAACAATCTCATTCTCCCCCCAACCATCTCCACTTATGACCCAAGCCAAAGTCAACAATCTCATTCTCTCCCCAACCATCTCCATTTATGACCCAACCATCCCCATTTATGGCTCAACCTCCCTCATTACTCCTTTGACCAACCCATATCCTACCCTCTCACATCCAATCACCTTGTGACATGTGTCACCTCCTAATTGGCTTCAAACAAGCACAATCCATGTGCTCCTCTTTGAGTGCATCCTAGCTCTCCCTCGCCACCTTGCCATCCTTAAATCCTGACCGTCCATCCTTCCACCCCTTGGCCTATAAATAGAAGCCTCTTCCTTCACTAAAATAATCCACTTTTCAAGCAACCTTATAATGCTATTTTGAGAGCCTAAAAACTACCAAGATACTATTATAATGCTAAAACACCTCCATGAATCCATTGTTGAAACCTTGCTTCATCCACTCCATCCATCCATCTAAAGCTTGAGCATACATATCTCAATCAGGGAAAAATCATTCATATCATGTGTTATGCCATTAGGAGTCTACCATTCTTGGTTTGCTTCCTTTTGTGGTGATAACCCTCAGTTCTATCTTAAGTGTTAGCTTGCTTAGTATTGTTAATGCTTTCATTCAATAGTTAGTATTCATATTACAACACTAAAATAGGTGATAAACCTACACGTGGAGAAATCTTTAAAAGGATATGAAAGTACAAAATACGCTTAATCCTACAAAAGTGTGCCTTTGGGGTTGTTAGTGGAAAACTTCTTGGTTTTATAATTTCTAGTGAGCATTGAGGTTGATACTGAGAAAATTGACACCATTGTCTTAATATACCTCCACTGCAAAATATCTCATAGCTTCATAGCTTACAAGGAATGATATAGGCTATACATAGGTTTGTTTCACACCTAATGGATCATACTATTCCTTTCACTTTTTTCTTAAGAAAGATATCGATTTCTCCTAGAATGAAGACTATAAATACTCTTTCGAACAATTCAAAGCTTATCTTTCTAATCCTCTTATTTGACAACCTGCTCAACCGAATAAGCCATTTTTTCTTTACGTGTTAGCTTCTTCAAAGGCGTTGAGTGTTGTTTTTGTTTAGCATGACAAGAATGGTAAAGAATGTCTTGTATATTACATAGGTCATACATTGATTGAATATGAGACATGGTATACTATAAAATAAAAAAATCCCTTGCTTTAGTTTTTGCTTTTCATAAAACTTTGACATTATCTCGTTAATGCAGAGGTCAACAATTTTGTGAAGTTTGATCCTTTAAAGCATCTCGTTTCAAAAGATCGGTTTATCTAGATTTGAGAGGCCCTCCACAAGGGGAAACAACATTTTGTGCCCAAGATGCTAGGGAGGAACATATTAAGTTTCTTTCCTAGATTGTAGGATGCCCTAGATTTGATAGTTTCATAAGTAAGTTAATTTATTATTCATTAATCAAATGTTACAATACAATTCTAGAACATAATGTGTTATGAAAGTATCATCAACTAAAGATCTAGAGTATTCCATGGTCTACCATGCTATTGAAAAAATAGATCTAGACATCAATATGATTCATCCTGGTGTGAACGGTTGAGTTCTTTACTAGACACACGACATTCTGTCACAGAATTTTTACAACTCCTAGCGACACAATCTCCTAAATCAAATGTCTTCCATACAAGCATGAATGGCCATCATATTTTTAAGTTGCAAAAATGATTTTAGCCTACCACTTACTCATTTAATTGATCGCACCACCAAACACATTAAAAATATATTTACTAGTAAATCACCTACTATCAAAGTCCTTAGCCTAGCTTAAATCCATAAATAGTCACTAAGAGATTATCCCCTTCATTATTACCATGATGAAAAATGGAGTACTTAAAGGTAACTTGCAAATATTGAAGATCCTTTTTGCAACATCTTAATGTACTTGTCCAAGATTTACCCTTGAGAACTCGAGATACTCATTGTCTAGGCAATGTCTATTCTAGTACGGACTATCCCATACATTAATTCCCATTTCTTTAAAGAAAAGATACTTTGGACATATCTTCCATCTCATTAAAAAAATAGACAATATTGATAGTTTATTCATCATTGAAGACTGAATATACGATGGTCTACATGTTGTAATGTTGAGCATTTCCAACACACATGCTTGCTTAGTGTGCAATGTAAGCATTATGTGTGTTCTCTCTTTTGATCAACATGCCTGAGTTGAAACTAGAAATCCCTAAGTCCTCAAACTATATTGAAAGTTGAGACATGATTTGACAAATCAAGTTACCAAAATATAGCATATAAGTTGATAACAGTGAAACAATTTTGTTGTTTATAAAATAGATGCAATGCTCGAATTTGGATCTTGGGAACCCTAATCCCAACAAGAAAGAATCTTTTTTTGGTAACACTTCATAGTTATTTCTTAAAACCATAAAAAAGGTTCTTCAATGTATATATCCAACTCTATTTACCTTTTCTAACGTTCTCGAGCTATGTCATGTAAATTTCTTCTTCCAATTCACTATAAAGGAAATTTGTTTTTTAAACCACGTGTTCTTCATTAAGGTAAAAAATTGTTGCAACAAATAATCAAAATCAAATAGTTATAAACTTAGCAACTAGAGATACATTCTCACTATTATCAATCTCATCAACTTAGGAATGTCACTTTGCAAACAATATTGTTCTAAGCTACAAAAAATTTCTTTTCCAAGGGTTGCAAGGGTTTATAATTCAGCCTTATCATTCTTTTGGGCAATTGAATTAAATCGTCTTGTTCACCCATTTTTTGCTAAAATATTATAGAAATACAAAAAACATTTAAGAATGATATTTTCACTAAATAGATTAGTTTTCAATCACAAGATCTTAAAGCTTGTACGACCACATTAATATCATAGTAAATGAAGCTACATTTGATATACGTATTGTCCAACTCAAATGACTTGTTCCTAATCACATATGCATATATTTAACAACCAAAAACAAAACAAAATGTCTGATTGAAGTCATTTTTGCAAATCACAAATTAATATGGATCTTTTCAACAAAAGATAATAGAGAAGATTCATTAACCATGTAACAAGAAGTGGTAACCACGTCTACTTTAAATCTTTTTTTCCAAGATGGGCATACAAAGTTTGTCAAAGCCTATTGAATGAGACTCGCATCCATTATAAGTTCTCAAAATCATAATCTTTGTACTAGTCTTTTTCTATACAAAAACTAAGTTCTTTAAAATCAGTAAAGACTTCATGTATACTTATAAATTAACATATCCATACTCTATAGAAATCAATATAAACTACATAATTTATATAATTTTTGAAATTAGAGGGACGTATACAAAATTAAATGCATCATAACAAATTAAGTCCAATATCCTATAAGATTTATGAAAACTAGAATAAATGTAAATGGAATTCTATGTTTCTTAAAATTTTCATTTAAGATCATATTCAACAAAACCTTTAGTTTTCAAGGACCTTAGATTCTTATCACCTATGTACCTCATTTTATGATTGCACAACATTGTCTTATGTATTTGTTGGATACCCTCCAAAGCATGAGTAGCCTTAGGTCTCCAAAAATATGACCATCAAAAGTGGATGCATCAATCATCTTTACAATAAGTGTGAAATATAGTTCCTACACCAATCTATGAGAAGAAATACTTGCAAAATTTATGCTATTGACATAGTTACAAAAATACATGAAAGCATCAACTAATAATTAAAAAATTGAGCTAAAAACACCCAAAATATGATATTCAAATCCCTAATTAAAAAACTTACACGTAAATCCCAATATAAATAGTATATAACATTCACCTATCATAATCTCGAAATCAATTGAACAACTCCAATTCTCTGTTTTGATTTCATTATCCTCATTTAAAAATATCTATCACACTTCATAACACACATCATAAGTTGATCAACAAGTTTAACTCTCTTTTACAACTCTTCATATCAAATGCTTTAAGTTCAAATTCTAAAAATTGTAACTTTTGACCTAAAATGCTAGTTGAACCATTCTACAATGCAAGAACTAAAATTTTATATTTTAAAATTCAAAACTCAATTTTCTATATTTATAATATTTATAATATTAGAAGTAACACATTTCATAATAAGATATTTTAAATCCAATTAGAAACCCATCAATTCTTAAATACAAATGGACCATTTTAAATATTTGGTCCATGAATTACGCTATGGATGACTAAATAAGACCTGATCATGCTTCCTATCCTCAAATTTGCATGTTCAGGTCAATCAGGTGTTCCCAGCTCTCTTGATGAGTTGCACGTTCATCATAGAAAGGTGGTTTCTCCAAGCAATATAACTTTCATTTGACCATGCATACAAAAAATTCAGAACTGAATAAAAGGGGTGGGAAAGCT
The DNA here is from genome assembly GCA_028749045.1 of Cupressus sempervirens. Classification (NCBI taxonomy): domain Eukaryota; kingdom Viridiplantae; phylum Streptophyta; class Pinopsida; order Cupressales; family Cupressaceae; genus Cupressus; species Cupressus sempervirens. The sequence goes on along the minus strand of CM053791.1, from coordinate 496,688,774 downwards.
TGATCAAGATCAATCACTTCATTCCGTTCATGTTGTTTAAGCAATAGTCAAGCTTAACCTTAGGCACTACAAATTTACTCAAAGCAAATGTTGCTTTAAAACAGCAGATAATTTATGGAACTGCAATCATGTTTAGTAGACAATGTTACTAAAAATTTTGCATGAATAATAGTGGTCCATATTCGGTACTTGTATCCAAATGCAAAAGCAATCACTTTGTAATCATACATGTTGCTTGTATAAAAAGGTAGGATTTCGAAATTTTGCCTAAAATACCTGTCGATGGATCCACACCACCCAGCCCTGCATACCCATCCTCGCTCCACATCATGGGCACCCCTTAGCTATAACTGCATCCCCGTCCGTATCCCTTTGGTCCTCCCCTTGTCGGACACCCCTTGACCATTCCCTATCCTCCAGGGAAATTGGGGATGCATCCCCAAAAAATGGTGACATATTCCCTTTCAGAAAACAATCAATGAGCAATTCTATGACCGTCAACTGCTATAGGAGAGCAGACAATTATAAAATGAGTACAAAAGTGTTGAATGAGAAACCCGTGATAGCATAAGTTGTAAAGTGAAATCGTGCATATCTCAAAAGAGAGCATACAGTTGTAAGATTTGTATATTGTCATTATGACTCTGTATTCTTTAGGCCTTTTGTCATAATGAAAACATTGAACAATGAAATCAGAAATTCTATTTTACTGCTGCTATACACAAATCAATAAACATGTTTGAATCTTGAATTTCATGCATCATGTAAATGTCTAATTTGAATTTCCCCTACCATCCTCAAAAATTGCCTCCTTGGATTGTTGTCCCCAAAATGTGTTCTGTGATTCGGTTCCCTGCTTTCCCCTTCCCTAAGAAGCCATGGAATATACAATGTTTCCCACTTTGCAATCAGATACCGAGGACTTCAATCTGTGAAATGGGTAGCTTCAACATTTTATTTTTTCTGACATGCCCCTTGCACCAACCTGTTGTGATTAGCTTTTATATTATGAAAAACTGAACTTCTCAATAAGCACTTAATGGGTTTGTTTAAACTTCAAGAGGAAATGATAAGTCCCTGCTGTGAGAAACGAAAATCAAAGATTAGAGATACAAATGAAACTTGATAACATGCAAACCGAGATTAAGATAAACTTGGTCTACGAAATGCATTGCAACTCTCAAAAACTATTGATGTTGCTTGGCTGTAGGAATGGAGATACAATCTCATCTCACTAGCACAACATTGATTAAAATCAGAATCAATTCGATATCTTAGACTTGCATAAGATGTAAGATTGAATAATATAAATAATGAACAAGAGACTGTATTTGTTAATTTAGGAGATCGATTTACCTGAAAATCAGAACAGTCAATTCAACAAGAAATTAAAAAATTTCCAATTCGAGGACCTAAGAGAATAATATTAGATATTTTAAATGATAAATGTGAACATAAAGTTTTTTTGGCAGACTATGTTGACCAAGGGGAGAAGTTTCTGAAATGAGACAGAGTTAACTTTTGAGAGAAATTGAGATGCTCAAATGAGATAAAGTCAACTGTTGATGGAAGAAAGAGTTGACTAAAGAGATAACTGGAATTAATTGATTGAGTTGGAAAAGCGTATGGATAATGAGATTCATTAGAGGTATGTTACTAAATGATGTGATAGTCATTAAATCATAAATCAAAATGTAATAGATTAATATGATGAATGATTCATGAAGGTGAATTAAGGGTCAACTAGTAGAAGAATAATTAAGTGAATATTTTTTATGTCTAGACCTGCAGCAAACAGACTAAAAAATTCTCAAAAGTTGCTACAAGACATCTTTCAAAAAGACTAGCTGAGACAAGAAGACAACATTAGGGCTTTTTGACAGAGTCAAAACCTATAAATGAGTACACCTTATTGTCTTCAGGATAGCACAACATTGTAATGCTTCACTCCAATGTTCATTTCATGCGAGAAAGTATGAATCATGCTATTTTCTTTATTCTGCAGATGGAAAAATGAGGAAATGATATTAGTGTCCCCACATGAACACAAGGTGTAAATGGGACTGACAAGGCACATGTCTGCAACAATGTCACAATGCATCTGCAGGAACGCAGTTACTACCTATAAGATCTCTGAACCTTAAGATACAATCTTTATAAGAAACTTAAAATAGTAGATACTGACAGGTTAAATATAAAAGGTAAACTGTCAAGCAGTTCATAAACATATATTACAATATCTGATGATTTATTGGGATTCAACTGTGTAGTTTCAACTTTCAAGATTATCTTCATTGACCCATATTTCATGAGTGGTGGTTCACAAGAACCTAACTCTTATGCTCACAAATGCTTCACTTAGCACTCATTGCATATAGTTGATGCTATGCTAGCAAAAATCTTTCTAGCAAACAAATGAAAAGACAGTTGAAGAAATTAGAAGAGAATGAGGGTTTGAAGGTCTGGTGCAAACAATGAACAGGCAGAATTTGAGGCTTCAATCTCCCGTGTTGGAAGGCAAGTTGTCCTCCACCCAAGTAATCATTAGCCATGTAAGAAGCCTTTCACTTGAACATGGTGTCTCCTCATTGCTGGTTAATGCTTTTTCTTACCGCACAAGTCTCTTTGTTCTACATTTATTCTTCTGTCCTATCTTTGGTCACTTTGGCAGAGGTAGGGTTTTTGTCTACCGCAATCCTGGCTATCTGGTGCTTTTACAATTAATGGACATTAAGTTGCCTGGCATCCCTGTCAAGGAAGTTACAACTAAAAATGAGGAGAAATCTTTTAAGATTCAGTGCCTGAAAACCTTGCGGTTTTTCCTGAATCCCCTCATCTCCTGGCTTATCCTGCACAAGACATTGAAGGTAATGGCATCCAAGAAGGAAGAGAAAGTAAGAAGCCTGCAAACGCTTAGAGGATTCTCTCCATTTCTCCTAATCCAGAAATGATTGAAGTAATTAACAATTAAAAAACTGGGTTAAAATGTTGCAATTTTCTTGGTTGTGGTTGACTATAGCAAGATACCTGCCAGAAAGATTTTTGGACAATCGGTTCAAAAATGTTTGGCTTAGGAAGCTTGGCATTCCAATTTCTTTGTCTGGGATTGTTCAAAAGGGTTTATTCATAAAAATTTTATCAGAGATGGGAATATGCAAGAAATTGCTTCTTCAAAAACGAAATATTGGAACTTAGGATATTGCATCTTTAGGGCTCTAATGTGGACACCAAAAGCCATTAATGAGGAAATTCTCACCTTATCTTTCACTAAATGGGTTATTGTAAAAGGCCCTATTGCTAAAGGCATCCCTCCTTTGTTCTGCACCCTCATTCCCCAAGTTTACTTTTCTCTAGGAAAAGTTCTTAAAATGGACAAGGCTAGGATTGGTCTCCCGCACCTTGACACTAGGTTTTGATCTCCATTAACACGAGGGTTGATGTCCCTGACCCTATTGTCATTAATTTAGGTAACTCCTCAACTACTTGTCACTTGGAAGTGTTGGGGGGATAAATGTGTGTGTCCTCTATAGAAGAGAGGGTCGCATCATAAAAGATTGCCCCATTCTTGCTAAAAAGGTCTCTAATGCTCCCATTGTACAAAGATTTGTGGTTTCTCCTTCCTCCCCAGATCCTCAATCCTAGGATTCCAGTGCCTGAGAATACTGAGCGTTCTGAGAAGAATTCTCCCTCTATTGTGATTCCTAATTAAGTTGTCCTCTCCTCACCCCCCTTCCCACCTCCCAACCTACCCACGTACCCCAGCACAGTTGTTGGCCCTAAGCCTACCCCCACTAAAGTTTTGGAACCTATTGCTTTTCCCCACGTTGGCTTTACTTCTCTTGTTGCTGCCCATAATCCAATGCTTCTCATTGAGCCCTTTGAGGCTAAAGACTCAATGTTACTTTCTTTAAAATTTATTATTCCTTCAACTGATGATAAAATTGTTAATGGGCCTCCCAACAGAGGGAAGCCTGAGAAGAAGAATGCCCAACAAATTGTTGAGGGTATGAGGAAGAAAACACAAGGTGCTGCTGCTAAAGCTATCCTGGATACTACTGGTGATGTCATCATTGTTGAGAACTTGAAGCAGGTGGCTCATGTCCTTAGAGAGCTTGCCTAGATTCCTTCCTCTAGTTTAGGTGCTCTGCTGTGTCTGTTGTGTTTGCTGGTTCGGTTGTTAGTTGTTGCTGGTTTTGGTTTGGTCTGCTGGTTTTTGTGTTTCCAGCAGTGCTCTGTCCTGTGTTTTTGGCTTTTGATGGGCTTTATTGAATATCTGATGTAGTCTCGTTGTAAGGGGTTTCAGGGTCCCCTCAAAACCTGTTTTTACCTTAATCCAAAAAAAACCCTACCTCTGCCAAAGTGACCAAAGATAGGACAGAAGAATAAATGTAGAACAAAGAGACTTGTGCGGTAAGAAAAAGCATTAACCAGCAATGAGGAGACACCCATGTTCAAGTGAAAGGCTTCTTACATGGCTAATGATTACTTGGGTGGAGGACAACTTGCCTTCCAACACGGGAGATTGAAGCCTTGTGGGTGAGATTAGAGACAGAAATGCCCACAATAAAGACAATGTGAATTGTTAAAAAGACTTTATTTTTCTGTACAAATGTATTAAATTGAAAGCAAAAATTTTAAAGATTGAGGGAAACCTATTGCTACCCCTATTGAATTGAATAGTAAGTTTGTTTCACTTATTAAGGGCATTGTTAAAGAACTTAAAAATAAAGGAAGGAATGCGGGGAATCAAAGAACGTCTGCTTTCCAGGCCACCCCCTATAGGCAAGCTGAAGAAATAAGTACTCCTAACAAGTTTGGTGTTCTAGCGGAGACAGAGACCCACAATGGATCTGCTCTTCTTGAAACTGATTGGGTGCCCTCTGATAGGTGAAGTAAGCATGGAGATGACGGATAGGAAGCCATCTGTGACATGTAAATGTCCTCCCCTTAGTGCTGAGGCCTTAAAATCTGAGATGCCATTTCTAGTTCAGGCAGAAAAGAACAAAAATTCCTTGGCCTGCTTAGAGGTGAAGGGGAAGGGTCAGGACCTTTTTGCCTTGCCTAAATTGGTGGCTGATGCTTTAAACTCTGTTTCTCTGAGCTTGGAAACCTAAAGTGGCCTCTTTGTTTCCCATGAAGTTGAGGTAGACTTGAAGGCTTTGGTACCTGTAGAAGACATTGTGAGAAAGCCAAACATTAATATTACAGAGAGGATGCAGCTTCCCAGGACAACCCTGAATTGAGAGTGGCCACTCCCTTGTAATAGAGCTGTTTGGGCAGTCTTAGAAAAATATGGAAATAAAATTTCTCTCTGCCCCATTTACACCCACACTGATTATAGGGAAAGAATTGAGTTGTGGAGTTGGATACATAGTCTACATGATATTCCCTGGATCATAGGGGTTGATTTTAATATGATTGAGCAGAAAGAAGGCAGGAAGTGGGGCAACAAATTAGAATGGAAAGGTAGTGAGCAGTTCTGCTGGCATAGAATGAAACCAGAACTTAACCTCTTGATCCGTTCAGTAAAGAAACAATAACTTTAAAACCATCTAGTCCTCTTGTCGCAATTTTCAGCAAGGGCAAAAAATTATTTATTGCAAACTAGATAGGTTTTACATCAACAATGATTTCTACGGTTTTAAAGCATTTGATGATGGGTGCTGTATCAAGGTCTTCCTTTATACCCTTTCTGACCACCATCCCATTCAAGCTGAAATAACCTTTAATAATATTACTAGCAGCTCTCCTGAGAGGGAAGCAAGCTTCTTGCCCAATGTTGAGCTCCTAAACGATGAAGACTTTTTGAATGCAATCAAAATATTAAGGCAAATTAATAAGTGGATGATGAAAGGCAAATCTGCTATTGAGAGATGAAGCAGAATACTAGCAGTTGGAGAGCCATCTTTCAAACCTTAGTTAAAAAGAAGGCTAAGGACTACAGAAGACTAGAGACTACCCTTAATGACGACTTAGTGGAAACTGAAAAAATATCCAAGATGATCCCACAAATCCAGCAAAAAATGAAGAACTAATACAAATCCAGAAAAAATAAAGAACTAATATGAGCTAAAAATCAGAACTAAGATGAATTGGATGAGATATGGAGATAATGACTCCAAATTTTCTTCAATTTGCTAAAATCCAGACAAATTATAGAAAACATTGGCCAAATTTGGGATGAAAACGAAACTGTGCATGATCAAGATGAAATTAAGGCCCTGTTCTCCGAATTAAATAAAAAGTTTTCCTCTTCAGAGATAGTGACCCACAATGCAAAATGGCTAAAGAAGCATGCAGAGCTGCAATCCCTAGGAAACTATCTGACAATGACATAGTTGTCCTGAACAAGGAGATCAAAGTTCGGAACGCTATGCACACCCTCAGCAATGATAAAACAAACTCCTGGTGAAAGTTGATATTTGATTGGATTAGTGAAAATCTGCTACAGTTGTACCAAAAGGCAATATTTAAAGGCACTCTTGGGGAAAAGATAATGGAGGAATTATAAAATTTCTGCCCAAAGATGGGTACAAATAACTCCTTAAAAATTGGAGACCAATTATCCTCTCAAATGTCTCCTATAAGATCCTTGCTAAAATCATTGCTTTCAGATTGGTTGATATCCTCGCCAAGTTCATTAGTAACCAGATTCATTTTAAAAAGATACATCCTTAAAAACCTCCTAACAAGTTGGGAGGCTATTGATTGGTTGAAAACATCCAATCAAAATTCTGCTATATTCCTTTTTGACTTTTAGAAAGCGTATAACAGAGTTGAATGGTCCTTTCTTCATATTTCCCTTTAAGTATTTGGCTTTCCTTCTAACTTTTCTCAGTGGGTTCAGACCCTAATGAGATATGGAATAGCCCAGGTTGATATTAATGGATCTAGAATTGAACCTTTCACACTTGAAAGGTCCTTAATACAGAGGTGCTCCCTTGCTCCAGCACTCTGTCATTGTGCCTGATACTTTCTTTTACCTGCTTAGAGACTCCTCCCTTTCTCGAAGAGTCAAAGGTATCTCTCTCCCCAGTGGAGAGGATAATGTGAACGTCCAACTTGCTGATGATACTGCTCTTTTCTTTGAATTAAATGAGGAAAATATGGACTCACTGGTCACTAAAATCAATTGTTTTGCAAAGCCTCAGGATTTATTCTATCCACCTCTAAGTCTGCTCTTCTGGGGTGGCACAAATTGCCTCCTAACTTCCAAAATTGACTTCAGTTGGGGAGGGCCTTGTGAATTGGTCATTTACCTTTGCATACCCTTAGCCCTTAACCCTTTCCTGAAAGAAATGTGATTGTGTCAAAGGGAAGATTAACAATAATCTTAGGAAATGGAACAAGCAATACATGTCCTTAGCAGGAAGGGTCCAGGTATCCCAAAAGATCTTCTGTCCATACAGCTTGCATTATTCCTATGTCTGGATGTTCGCTGATTATCAGAGCAAGATATTCAGAAACAGATTAAAAATTTCCTATAGTTAGATGGCAAAGGAAATGGCAAACAGCATTCTAGGAAATGGAGTTGGTGTGCTAATGGACAATTGTTGGGGAGGTTTGGACCTAAAGAACTCAAGGAATCAGATTAGCTGCTAAATGGATAATCAAATTCCTTATGGACAACAACCCTGGAAGGTGCTTGTTAGATGTAATATCAGTAACTCTGTACCAAAAATGGCCAAATCATGGAAGCTGCTCCCATTTGGTGAACTGCTTGTTAGTTCTTTCCATGTGTGTCCTTCAGGCTCAAACGTCTTCAAGAGCATTTGGAGGGCATGGGAAACAGCGAGGAGCAACATATCTAACAATTTCAGTATCATGGATGGTAACCATTCTATTTGGTGGAACCTTTTCTATAAGGACAAACCCTTGGCTCTTCAGCAAGGTTGCTCTGCTAAGAATTTGTGTAACAAAGGCTTGAGATGCCTTCACGATATCTTGTCCAATAGCCAATTGAAAAATGGGGCTTCTCTTAGCAGTGAATACAACAACTTCCCTACAACACACTGGAGAGCATATTTGGTGCTAAACAAAGCCTGCAAGTCTATTAACTTTCCGAGATCCTTCACCTCTAACTTATATAGGTACAGTTCCCTTACTTGGTCCGATGGAACTAAAATGGTGAAACTTAATGCAAAATTAATTTACATAAAAATTAGTAATAATTTTTCCATCTTCGATTACCTTATTATGTCTTAGAATCTGAAATTTAAAATTGAGATTGGCAGTATATTTGCAAGAACATGTTTTGTAATGATTTAAATGGTTGGAATCTGAATATGTTTTTGATGCAGGAGCATCCTGGGTTGCCTTTTATCCTGCACTTTTTGTTCATTCTAACAATTCAAACCGAGTTCTTTTCAGACCTTGCCGAGCTCTTCAGTATGAACCTAGTTGTTCCTTTGGTGACCAAGTTCCACCAGAGTGAACCGAGCTGTTCCTATGCTGACCGACTGATCCTTCATGTGTCAAGTGGACCTGTTGTTACTGATGCTCGGGTCCTTGTTTGATCGAGTTTGTCTATGTTCGGTTCTTAGTTGGAGCGAACTCTTGTATTTAATTTAGTTTGTGAATTTATTGATAGGATCTTGTCTAGGGATGAGTGTTGACCATTTTGAGGTAGGTCTTTCTTTGATGTAATGTTCTAGAATCCTTTGTAAGCCGTTTTGGCAAGTATAAGTAAAGGTATTTGGTTTAGCTTTAGGCAGAACTTAGAGGACTAGGAGTGAGAGTAGAACTTGCGAGTTTGAAGCTGAAGATAGAACTTAGGGTTATATTTTGTATCTGGCCGTAACCCAGAAGGCCTTACAGCTGGGCATGTATGCTTAACATTTGATGAATCAACAAAAGTATTTGTTCTCTCTCTCCTTGGTGTTGTTTCATGTGTTTTGCTTCTATTGTGTTTACTCAGCGAGGTGGTTGGACAGTTGGGTGTGCCTTTGGCCCTAGTTGTTCATCCCTCCTTGCACCAGGCGGTAATAGAGCTAAGGTTCATCCTTGTGGAGATTGGATCGTGTAGAACCCTAAGTTGAATTGGTTGTAGGGTGGCAGATCTGAGGATTTGACCTATAACTTGCAGAGGATTACGGTCTTGCAAGAACCTAATTGCAAAGATGGTTTGAGGTAGAGGAAATGCTAACAATGTCGTATTGGATACATTGAGTCAAATCGCAACTAGATTAGATGTTGTGGAGACAACCCAAAGGAGAGGAGCACATCTTGATGATGTGAGTGATGATGAAGCTATAGCACCAAACCCTGATACAGAACATGAAGAAGATCAAGATGAGGAAAGATTGTTGAGAGTATTGTCTAGGGCACATTCAAAGCTTGTTGTGAAAGTTGTTCCTTATGATGGAAAATTGGACACCAATGTTGTGTTGGATTGGATCTTTGATATAGAGAAGTTCTTTGAGTTTGAAAATACTCCTGACAATAGAAAGGTGAAAATTGCAATTATTAGGTTGAAAGGTCATGCCTCACTGTGGTGGGAGCATTTGCAAATTGATAGACAAAGGAGAGGAAAGCCAAAGATCGGGACTTGGCTGAAAATGGTGAACAAGGTAAAGACAAAATTCCTTCTTGCTAATTACCAAGTTAGCTTGTTGAGGAAAATGCAAAATTTGAGACAAAGGGACATGACTGTGAAGGAGTATACTGAGGAATTCTATAGATTAGACATCAGATCTAGACATGTGAATGATGATGTTGAGAAAGTTGCAAGGTACCTAAACGGATTGAGACTTGGAATTCAAGATGAAATAAGTTTTGTGAAATTGGAAATTGTGGAGGAAGCCTATCAATATGCCTTGAAAGCACAGGAGATTTTGACAAAGAAGCATGAACAAAGACAGAGGTAGAGGTGGAAGATTCCAGAGAGGCAGAGGTAGATTTTGTGGAGAAGGTGGCAGATCTGACAATACTGTTCAAGATAAGGGCAAATCTGAATGGAAGAATTATGACAAAGGCAAGACTAAGTGGAAAAGTGGTAGTTCTTACCAAGCAAGTACTAGTTCTTACCGAGGAAGAGGTAATTCTTATTCTAGAAGTGGTTTTCGTGGTTATTGTTTCAGTTGTGGCAAAGAAGGGCATAGATCTTTTGAGAGTAGATCCTCTAATAATGAACAAGGTAATAGAAAAGCTATGGTTCAAGGAGACATTGAGCGTTCACCAAGTAGACTTGAGGCTAGAGAAAAACTAATGGCGAAAAGAACCTTATGTAATAAGGGAAGTAATGAGGAACCTATTTTGAGGAGGTCTTTTCAAGACCAAATGTAAGATGGCTAGAAAATGCTACAAGGTGATCATTGATAGTGGATTTTCTACAAATTTGGCATCAGAAAAATTGGTTATTAAGTTGCAATTGCAGAGACTAAAGCATCCTAAACCCTATCATGTTTCATGGATCAAAGATGAGCATAAGATATTGTAAGTGAACAATGTAATGTGAAGTTCAAGATTGGACATTATTTTGATGAAGTTCTGTGTGATATTATTCCTGTGGATTGTTGTCATTTTCTGTTGGGTAGACCTTGGCAATATGATAGATACGCTATATATGATGAAAGATTGAATCAATATATTCTTTGGGTGAATGGGAGAAAGCAAATATTGTTGCCTTTGATTGTAAGTCCAGATGAGGTTAATTATACCACTGTGAGAATTTGCATGGTTCATGGAAAGCAATTTGAAAAAGAAGTGAAGAAGAATCAAGTTTGTTTTGCCATAATTCCGAGGAGACCGAGTTATGCTAGTCATAACCGAGTGACAGGAAATAGTGATAACCAAGTACAAGCAGTGGTGACCGAGTGACAAATAGTGGAAACTGAGTGACAACAGAAATTGGTAGTATTAACTAAGTACTAGAAGAAATTGCTAATTTGCTAAATGAGTATAAAGATATTGTTGCAGAAGATATACTTGATGGTTTACCACCAGTAAGGAGTATAAGTCATTGTATGGACCTAGTCCTTAGAGCTAGTTTACCAAATAATGCACCTTATAGATTGACACCTACAGAGAATGAAGAACTTAACAGACAAGTGCAAGAGTTGTTGCATAAAGGTTTGATCAGAGGAAGTCTGAGTCCATGTGTTGTACCTGTTGTATTAGCACATAAGAAGAATGGAGAATGGAGGATGTGTACTGATTCCAAAGCTATTAACAAGATCACAGTGATATATAGGTTTCCTATGCCGAGGATGGATGACACAATGGATTGTTTGAGCGGAGCAAAGTATTTTACCAACATTGATTTGAAGAGTGGTTATCATCAGATCAGAATTAGAGAAGGTGATGAATGGAAGACTGCTTTCAAGACAAAAGATGGTTTGTATGAATGGTTGGCAATGCCTTTTGGTTTGACTAATGCACCTAGTACTTTCATGAGGTTGATGAATGAAGTTCTCAAAAGATTTTTGGATAAGTTTGTGATTGTTTATTTGGATGATAGTCTGATATTCAGTAAGACTAAGGAAGAACATCTCGGGCATGTTAGACAAGTATTGCAGAGATTGAAAGAGGAAAAGTTGATGATTAACTTGAAAAAATGTTCCTTTATGCAAAAGGAGATTGTGTCTTTAGGATTTTTGATTTCAGCTAATGGTTTGGGAATGGATCCTGAGAAAGTTAAAGCAATTTTGGAATGGCGTACACCTGAGAATGTGGGTGAGGTAAGATCATTTCATGGTTTGGCAAGTTTTTACAGAAAGTTTATCAAGAATTTCAATTCTGTTTGTAATGCTATGACTGAGACACTGAGGGCAGATAAAAAGAATTTAAAAGTGGACACATGGAACTGATAAGAGTTTTGAGACTTTGAAACAAAAGGTTGTTGAATTATCTATATTGGCTTTGTCTGATTTCAATAAGGTATTTCAAGTTGAATGTGATGCAAGCGGCAGTGCAATAGAAGTTGTATTAAGTCAAGAAGGTAAACTTGTTGCTTTCTTTAGTGAAAAGTTGAATAATTCTAAAAAGAAGTATTTTGTGTATGATCAAGAGTTTTATGCTATTGTTCAAGCCTTGAAGAAGTGGAGACATTATTTGATTCCGAAGAAATTTGTGTTGTATACTGATCATAAAGCTTTACAGTACTTGGGAAGTCAACATAAATTGAATCAAAGACATATGAAGTGAGTTCGGTACTTGCAGAGTTTCACATTTTTGATTAAGCATAAAAGTGGAGTTACTAACTGAGTTGTTGATGCATTGAGTAGAATACGTTCTTTGTTGACTGAGATGAAGGTTGAAGTTCTTGATTTTGATGAGATGAAACTATTGTATGATACTGACCCTGATTTTTCCGAAGCATGGAGAGAGTGCAGAGCACCAAATCTATCAGATCACATGAGTAAGTATGATGAGTATTTCATTCAAGAAGGTATGTTGTTCAAAGGAATTCGGTTGTGTATACCAAGAAGTTTTATGAGAGCTATTTTCATAAAAGAATAACATTGTGGTGGATTGGCTAGACATTTTGGAATGGATAAGACATTGAGTTTGTTGAAGGATAAGTATTATTGACCACATATGTATAAGGATGTTCAGAAGTTCGTAAGGAGTTGTGGAGTCTATCAAATTGAAAAAGGAGTAAGTCAAAATACTAGTTTGTACACACATATTTCTATTCCTGAGAAACCTTGGAGTGACATCATTGTAGATTTTGTTCTTGGATTACCTAAGATAGTAAAAGGGTATGATTCCATATTTGTTGTTGTAAAAGGGTATGGCACATTTCATACCATGTAAGAAGACATCAGATGCTAAGCATGTTGCTGAAAATTTTCTTCAAAGAGATTGTTAGATTGCATGGATTACCAAGAAGTATTATTTCTGACAGAGACAATAAGTTTGTTGGTTACTTTTGGAGGACTTTTTGGAAGAAGATGGATATTGAGCTGAAAATTAGTTCTACATTTCATCCATAGAGAGATGGACAAATAGAGGTTGTGAATAGAAGCTTGGGTTATTTGTTGAGATGTTTAGTTGGAGATAAACCATATAATTGGGAGCTGGTGTTGACACAAGCTGAATTTGCATACAGTAATTATATGAATAGGAGTACAGAGAAAACACCTTTTGAGATTGTTCTTGGAATGCAGCCTAGAGGAATATCAAATTTGAGGGATGTTGTTAGTGAAGAAAAGAGAAGTGTTGCAGGGGAAGAATTCGTTGATTTTATGGAGTCTTTGCATAAAGAAGTGAAGTTGAGGTTGGAACAAAGTAATCAAAAGTATAAGGAGAATGTTGATAAGTTTAGAAGACATCATGTTTTTGAAGTTGGTGATGAGGTGATGGTTCATTTGAAGAAAATTAGATTTTCTATTCGAACTCACAGTAAGCTGAAGATGAGGAAGTTTGGACCTTGTAAGATCTTGACGAAGTTTGACAACAGAAATGCTTATGAAGTTGAGTTACCTAATGACATGGATATATCTCATATATTCCATATTGTTGATTTACATAAGTATAATGAGTCAGATGATGAAGCTATTGTATCAGATGATTATCCCAAGAAGTAGACTGAAGAGGTTGAACAGGTATTGGATTAGAGAATTGGCAAGAGCACAAGAGGAAAAGATTACTACGAGTATTTGGTGAAATGGAAGAATAGACTAGTTGAAGATACTACATGGATTTCTCAATCTGAGTTGGATTCAGCTCAGGCTGTGACACTTGCATGATTCAGGAGAATCATTTCTTTCAACCCTGGTTGTCTGATGCAGGAGCATCCTAGGTTGCCTTTTATCCTGCACTTTTTGTTCATTCTATCAGTTCAAACCGAGTTGTTTTCAAACCTTGCTGAGCTCTTCAATGTGAACCGAGTTGTTCCTTTTGTGACCGAGTTCCATCAAAGTGAACTGAATTGTTCCTATGCTAACCGAGTGATCCTTCATGCACCGAGTGGACCTGTTGTTACTAATGCTCAGGTCCTTCTTTGACCGAGTTTGTTTGTGTTCGGTTCTCAATTGGAGCCAACTCTTGTATTTAATTTAGTTTATGAATTTATTGATAGGATCTTGTCTAAGGATGAGTGTTGACCATTTTGAGGTCGGCCTTTCTTTGATGTAATGTTCTAGAATCTTCTATAAGCTGTTTTGGCATGTATAAGAAGAGGTATTTGGTTTAGCTTTAGGCAGGACTTAGAGGACTAGTTGTGAGAGAAAATGTTGCAAGTTTGAAGCTGAAGATACAACTTAGGATTATATTATGTATATGGTCGTAACGCAGAATATGTATATGGTCGTAACCCAGAAGGCCTTACAGCTGGGCATGTATGTTGAACATTTGATGAATTAATAAAAGTATTTGTTCTCTCTCTCTTTGGTGTTGTTTCCTGTGTTTTGCTTCTGTTGTGTTTACTCAGTGAGGTGGTTGGACAGTTGGGTGTGCCTTTGGCCCTAGTTGTTCATCCCTCCTTGCACTAGTTTTGGAAAGATTTTTTATTTGGCCAGCCACATATGGAAATCACCAAGGGTCTTTCTACTAAGATTTTATGGCATTTGTGGTTTCTTAGTAGGGAGGAAAAATTCCAAGAGAAAGGGAGGCTACTTACTGAGTCGAAAAAATATTTGTGCTTCATTATGTTGCTTTGCAGTTTACAATAACAATGGAGGTATCAATACACAAATTCATGAAGTTAGTGGAGAACGGTGTGATCACAGTAAACTCGTCCTAAGTCTTATATCGGCGGACTTGGATGATCAACAAAGAGGAGACCAAACGCTTCATGCAAGGACTCCTTGGGTCCATCAAGAGGTATAATGACGACGAGGGCAAATCTAGAAAAGGAAAGATAAAGAAAAGAATAAAACAAGATTTTATACATATAAAGATCAAGGCAGGGGTTGTGAGGAGATAAGATCCAATAAAGATCTTACAGTGGAAGAGCAGATGTGCGACTCTAATAGGCCTGAATCCTTCGGTGCCAGTAGAAACCTCTAGGTAACTTTTTTTATTTAATATCTTGAAGAGTAAAATCAATATATGTTTATTGTAAACTTGAAGTTTAGCACTATATCAATTATGTTATATACATCTGTCATAGTCGCTATATAGTCCAGGATCGTTTTGTGTAGCAGAAGTCTGGAAAGCTGACTAAGTTTTTCATGTCAAATCTGTAATATTTTCTTTACGCACTAATGTCTAATATATAAATAGAATAAAAAAATTGGAATCCAAAAAGTGCGCAAATATAAGGAAAGCTGTTATTTTCTTTTTTCAACTGAGCGAAGGAAAATTAGACTTTATGCCAGGTTTTTTCATATTGAATTTTTCAGATCACCAATTATATGCGCAATACATGGTACATTACTACACAATAAAATTTGATTAAAGCTAAATACCAAATTACTTCTACTAAAGTCTAAAACATCAATGGTAGGAAAAAAGGGTATAGAAGCCAAAGGATCTGTTTCAATATTGTATAAAATATATAATTACAATGAGACTTGCACCTTTTGGATGGAGATTACATGACTTGTGAGAAATTTTTCTTCCAATGTTTGTGCATACTAAATGAAGGGAGGGTCATAAGGATTAATCTAGACAGCCTCAGGCATATTAGATGCTCCTGCAAAACCATATATGTATTTTTATTATTTGATACTGACCCAGACATCATACAGTTTCTTGGAAATACCTGTGAAATAGGTCAGATGCCCATCAGTATCTGGATATGAACCAAATGCAGTCATGCGAAATATAGGAACTAGCAAATACAAAATATATAAAATGTATCAAACAAGAAAGGAAAAGAAAGAAAGAAATGTAAAGATCGCAAAGGCGAAAAAAATTGTTCCTCCCACATAACACTCATCTTGTCTGCTTGTATTTAGAGGGACTCAGCCCATAAATTTCAGTTGAAATTTCTATGTTTCTTGGATTCTTTTTTGCACATACTTTTAAGGTATTACTACATCTGTTGTATCCAAACCATACTGCATCTAAGAGTTTTCTAAAATTTGGCGTATACATATTCCTATCCACACATAATAGATTGCTACAATACAAAATGATATAAAAGAAAGTAAACAATCACTACATACAGAATACAATCAACTGGCAACTTATACATATCATATGTGTCAATGGATGTTAAAGAACACAATTTCTAAGGATACATCCAAAAGCAACAATGCTTTCAGGCTGATCCATCCAGGGTCATTAATTAAATGTCATGGCAGACATGAAATACTTCAGAGTCAATCAGCAAAACCAATTTGAATCCAACATCTCTTAGATATTGTATATCAAATACCAGTGACATCATAGATAGGAAATAATACATCTAAAATCGGTATTCAATCTACCAAACCTGACTACAAAATCAAATTTCCAAAAATAGCTATCATTTATGGGATAAGGGAAATAGGAAAGCAGTATGACATTCATGTCTTCCAAAGGCATGCATCACATGTCATGAGGTGTGTGTGTGTGCGCACGCGCATGCACATGAGAGAGAGAGAAAGAGAGAGAGAGAGAGAGAGAGAGAGAGAGAGAGAGAGTCATTAACACCAGTTTGAATTTGATGTCTGTTAAGATAGCATGTGTGTGTGTGTGTGCGTGTGTGTGTAAAGATTCTGAGCACAAAAATTAAAAACAGTTGTGAAAAGTCAAAATAATTGCTGCAAATGAACAAGAAAAAAACCTTAATTTTTTTAGAATCTGCCATGTAGTGGAAAAGGAAGCATAAATCAGGACTAAATCAAATTAAATGGGAAAAGACTCATTTTGATCCTTCAAACATTTTTTTCAATGAATAGTGATTTTTTGCAGAAGAAAATCAACTTAAAATCAATTTCAGAGGAATCTCAATTTCTACCATTTTTTTCCTAGTTCTTACTGCTATTGGTGATGTTCACAAGGATGAAGCAAAGAAACTTCACAAGAGGTTACTCATCCTAGCACTATTTTGGTCCTAGCAAGCTTAGCCATTAAGTTTTCTCGACAATCAAGTCCACTTAGATTTCACGAGTGGTCCACTTAAAACTTATTGCATCTAAACGATAGAATCACATATTAGAATTTCTCAAGCCACTACTATGGCTCAAACATGATTAACCATGGAGTTATCCCAATAATCAAACCTACGTAGCTTTCATTAATGGTCCACTTAACACTCATTGCATCTAGATTCGAAACACTAAAACTTCCTAGCAGGTCACCCATCCAACACACCTCAACATGGTGATTCCTCCACAAATAAGCCCACTAAACTTTTCTTGTGAGGGAAACTCTATGGCTGAGTATACTTGAGCAAGAGTAAAACCATGATGGGTGATCGGACAAGAAGTTCTAGTGCTTTGCCCTTTTAGGCATCACTAGATGCAATGAATGTTGAAGGGACCTTCCATGATCACGTGAGATTGTTTTGCATGAACTATTATTCATGAAATATGGTCAATGAAGATTGACTTTAAACTGTATGATTGAATTTCAAAAAAAAAGTCACAAAATTTGAGATAATATAAAAAACACCACTCAGTGAAAATAAACAATTGATAAAATAAAGTATGGCAATAACATAAATGTGATTAGATGCAATAGCAATCAGGCAATTATCAACCAAAAAAAGGTATTGTAGTTTTAGTAATTCAGCTATCCACAATACCTAATTTGTGTAGGTGTAATAGTTATTCACCTGATTACACTTTACTTAAGCTTACTTAGGATAATGCAAAACATTGTAGTTTAAATACACGACACTCAGGGAGTTGCACATGTATGAATAATAGTGGTCCATATTCATTACTTTTATCCAAATGCAAAAGCAAATCCTTCAAAGTTGTAACCATGCATAACATTGTAGTTTGCATATGCGGTGTAGGAGAAATTTCACTATAGGTGGTTATAGGAGTTATCACATTCCATTTCATGTGTTGTTTCCACCTTTAGTGCACTTATCACTTTATCATCCTCCACATTGTTGCACATGTTTGCACATACTTCATTGCATTAATGGAGGATGATCTACCTTTGGTGGACAAGTGATTCCAGCTTGTATGGGTGATAAGTTATCTCTTGGTTATCATATTCTCCTGCCTTGCCTATGTAAGTGGGCACATCTTCATTGTACTCATATCTCTTGAATGAAATTCAGTTAATTCAGTTATTGCATCATTGATGTTAATACAGTTTGTTCTTGTCCATTTTATCTGTCTTTCTTTTGTGTTATTCATTGGCCTCTAGATCTTGGGTTATTGCGATTGGAAAATTCTTACACAATATTATTGTTGTTTGAGTGCCATTGCATACTCATCTTAGAACAATATTGTTGCATTTTTGGTTGGCATCCTTGCAGATCTAAGGCCCAACAATTTTTAAGAGTGCCCTATGTCAAATCAGAGCTCACCGTGGCATTCAGGAGGCTATTTCCGTGAACTTGGATTATAAATTTGCCTATATTAAGCAAAAGTTAGATTCGGGGACTTCTCATCATATGCATCTTTGCAGTTTACGTTCTCTTTGTTTGAGCCTTGCAAAATGTCACCGGTTTTGATGGGAAGTCATACGTATATGTATGTAACTAGGAAAGGATCCATTGATATTGGGGAGGGCGCCTTCAATGATGTTTTGTGTACCTCACTAAACCAATAATGTTATTGCCATCTACCAAATCACTAATGGTGCAAAAAGGAAGACTATACAATTCACTCATGATTCAGTTATCATTAGAGAGTTGGATAGTAGAGCTATCATTGCTACTGGGATGGTGGATCATGCATCTCGGTTGTACTCCTTTGCAGACTTTATTCCTACTGATGATTGTGATTCTTCATATGATGACCACACTTCGGAGAACTTTGACTACTTCAACTTGGGTATTCACACATGTGATCAAGTTCTTAAGCCTTTCATTCTATCTCCTCCTATTGTTGCTCTCAATGAATGCTTATATTGCTATAGGTTTGGCTTCTTGTGAAGCAGTGTAGCAGGATATGCATTGTCTTCCAAACAGAATTCCTTGGGATGACTACTTGAGAGACATTGCAAGTTTGTTTGTGGAGTCTTATCATACAAATTTGGGAGACATCCTAGCGATACTCATCTTCTCTTTAATGGAGATGACCCCTCCTCAATTGTTGTGACAGAACACATGAACCATCTTCCTAATTCTCTACATGATCATCCTTCAAAAAGTTACATGAATGCGGATACTTTGAACCAGCATTTAGAGGTCTATTTAGCTTCAGAAGAGATAGTTGAATCTTCGAATTGTGTCCTACATTCATCCTCATTGGGTCCTGGTTTTTTTTTCAACAGTGGCCTAGTACACCTAATTTGGAGGAGGCATCTTTCAGAATCAACATGGGGACACTCGAGCAGTTTAAGACACCATATATCTTCAGGTTTCTTCCTACATATTCCTTTCGGAATGGGGAAGACTCCACTCATGTCCATTTGGTTTTGTTTCTTCCTAAGGGAAGAATGTTGTTAGACAATCATGGAGCATCTTTTCCATCCAGCTTAGAGCATCTATCATTGGTGTACACATGATTGACTTGCAGGCTACTCGGTGAGTTTTTCAAACTAGTCGAGCTTTTCCAAGCCATGGCTTTTTATGACTTTTAACTTGCCGAGACAAATTTACGAAGTTTTTGAGAAAAACTCACCAAGTACTTGCCAAAATTTTATGAACTTGGCAAGTCCGTAAAAAAAACTCACCCGTGTTAAAATATCAATGATGAAGGCAGAAAACAGCACAATCATTTCCTTTTTATGATTTTATTGCTTCTAGTTGACTGTGAGGGGGGGAAATAGGCTTCCAAGCCCTTGGTAACTGATTTCAATCAATGAGAAGCGGATTTAAGTGGATTCCAAGCGATTTTTGAAGAAAAACTAGATTCTCAAGTAGGTTTTCTGATTTTCTTTCTATGTTTTTTTAAATCATTCTATTTATTTTTTGTTGCATCATCTAGATGAATAGAAAATCATTCCCAAGTAGTTAAAAATTATTTTAAGTCATAGAACAACATTCAGCACTACTTTTAACAAGTTTTGTTGAAACTTTCACTATTTTTTTTGAAGAATCTCTAATTTTTAAAAAATGTAAACTTTGAATGATGTCTAAAATTATTTAAAACTAATTTGGACAGTTTGCTTAATTGTTTAAATAAATATTAATTTTGTCTTTGTACTTTCTATGTGTAGGTCAACAATTAAACATTAATTTAACGTGGAAGATTTAGGGAATGATTGGCCACTAGAACCATGCCCATCTAGATTTATAGGCACCGGTCCTAAAGGTGCTAGAAATAAGACATGGAGGTATGCCTAAGAAGGACTAGAGCATGGGACGGTGATTTGCATTAAATGTAAGAAACTAACTCATGGAGGCATAAACCATCTCAATACCACCTTGCAGGCATTAACAAGCATGATACTAGGAAATGTTATAAAACCACAGAAGAGATCAAAAGATATGTTAATGTCATACTTGCAGCTACAGAAGAGAAAAAATTGGACAGGGAGAGGGCAAATTTAGCTATGAGGGCAGCCATAACTAAATCTTAAGGCACTTCAATTGACATTAAAGAAGCAACAACACTTGAGAGCATAGTGGGTTCTCGTCATGGCCTGCATATCCACAAAATGAGCACCACATCTCTTATCGATTCCACTTCTTCAAGCAGATTGCCTACTACTCATCACCGTCAAGGAAACAAATAGGGGGTTACTTCATGCCCAGGTACACACCTGGAGCACAACCATCATTAGAGGCCACTGGATGGAATAGAGAGGCCCGTGAGAAAACAGACATTGCATATGCTGATTTTTGGTTTTTCAACATCCAATTGAATGTGGCAAAATGTCCTTACTGACTGAATTTGGTGACTGCAATAACAGTTCAAGAATGTAGTATAAGGCCCCTTCTCACAAGAATTTGAGTGGGAAGCTATTAAATAGTCCACTTGATCACAATTTTCAAATTTTAATTGTTTTTTCTTGTTTATTAAATCAAAATTGTGTACTAATACCTAATTTTACTTTGTTATTGTAGGTTGCTCATAAATGTAGTTGATCAAACAATATGGTAGAAGACCAAGAAAAAGAAATGTGAAAATTTGGTCGCACTAT
This sequence comes from Cupressus sempervirens, assembly GCA_028749045.1. NCBI lineage: Eukaryota > Viridiplantae > Streptophyta > Pinopsida > Cupressales > Cupressaceae > Cupressus > Cupressus sempervirens. The sequence goes on along the minus strand of CM053791.1, from coordinate 496,667,687 downwards.
TCTTTCTAATGGGTAGACAAATGGCAAAAACAACACCATTATTAGTTTTTTTTTTGCTTGCAACAATAGTGTGGTGTTCTTGGAAACAATTAATGCCTCCAATAAGGTGAAAAATGCAAAAACATTGGCATTAACGTTGAAGAGCATTGTCATGGAGGTGGAAATAGAGAATGTGGTGCATGTTGTTGAAACTAGACTAGATAAGCACATATAAAAACCATCAGCATATATCCTAGGAAAAACCCTCTTCATTGAGGGAAACAACCCAGCCTCAAAAGTAAAATCTTTATTGATAAAAAAACTTGAATTACAATATTCAAAGCTACTTGCTCACTGATCACAAAACAAATGATAATTTTGTATATCTGAATGACTTGAACATTCATCAATTACAGTCCAAATATACTCAAGATATACTCAATACTTTAATCGCTTACAGTTCAGATACGATCAAATACATATCTCTTACAATTCAGTAATGAACACCTACATATCGCATCCAGTTCAGTTCAGAAATGAACATGATTCCATATATATTGAATTTTGATCAACCTTTGTGCAGTAAAAATACCACTCTGACCATGCATAAAACACTGCAACAATAGCAAGAAGACGCCCAGAATTCTATATAATAGAAGCCGATTCAAGAAAATATATGCATCTAATCATAATTTGTCGATAGAATAAGGAAAATCGAGAGATGCAAGAAGGAATATGAAACTGATGCCGACAGATGTCATCCTTCGGAATATTATATACGCCAACGCTTAATAACCTTGATATAAGGAACAATGATATTAAGAGTCGACCATTGATAAATAAACTTTGATGATGAATCACAATATGAAACCACAGGAAGATGGCCACTATAAGAATAATTGTGCGGGTCCCAGAATAACTTGGAATATGATACATAATATATCCTGCAAATATATTAAAAACACAAACCAATTTCTCCATACGAATATTGCATCAATATATAATATTGAATAATCATTTAATAGGAATTTACAAAATTACATATAAAGCTAAAATATTCAACACTCCCTCTTAGCTTATATGGAATTTGTGAATTAAATAAACAGCACAGAGATTCAATTTGATTAGAGTCATGAAATATCTCACATGAAAAATCATTTATTCATAACTGAATTCGATCAACATGACAAATTTGTAAGACTCACAGCTAATCCTTCATTCACGGACTCTCTCAACATGAATAGTTATGGAATCTCTCAAAATAACATATAACTCTCATCACAGAATTACTCAACATGCTAATATCATGGACTCTCTCTACACGATATTCACTATCACATAGTGAAAGAGTTGTAATAGCTGATCTTACAATATGTATCAGATCACACACCAAAAAATAATAATAATAATAGATAAATCTAAATAAACTAGACTTAGTTCCATTTAAGTCTTAAGTTTTACCATTCCTAGTTTATCTCTGAAAAAATGAAATTTCACCTTAGACAGAGGCTTGGTAAGGATATCAGCAGTCTGATCTTCAGTGCTGATATATTTCAGCTCCATAGCCTTCCGAAGAACCATGTCCCTTAAACAATGCTACTTAATTTGTATATGCTTTAACTTGTCATGAAAAACTAGATTTATAGAAATTTTTATAGATCTAATTTTGATCTCTTATCTTTGGGAATATGAATATAAATTGATGAACCAAAAACTTTCAAATGACTTACATCAGGTTTAATACTGGTGAAAGCTTCTTCTGGAGTCATATTATTAAGAATACGATGAGGACTTCTATTTTGAACATAAACTGCTGTCCTACAAGCCTCTGCCCAAAGAAAAATCTGCAAATTTTTGTCATGAATCATAGCTTTCGCAGCCTCAACAATAGATCTGTTTTTCCTTTCAGCAACTCCATTTTGCTGAGGATTATAGGGAACACAAAACTCCCTCTTGATTCCTGCTTCAACACAAAAAGACTGAAAAGAACATAAAATAAATTCACCGCTATTATCAGATGTGAGAGTCTTGATTTTCTTTTCAGATAAATTCTCAACTGAGGCTTTAAATTCCTTGAACTTGGATAAAACTTCATCAGATTCTTTGGTTTTAAGAAAATAGATCCATGTTTTACGAGAACAATCATCAACGAAAGTAACATAGTACCAAAAACCACTTAAAGAAGCTGATGACATTGGTCCACATAAATCTGAATGGATCAGCTCTAAAACATGCTTAGATCTATTTTCACTTGTATAAAAAGGACTTTTCAAAAAATTTCCCAGAGAACAACCTTTGCAAATGCCATCAAAAGAAGAGCTGAGAGAAGGAAGACGTACAACAAACTTCCCTAAAGAAGAATGAGATTTGAAATTAAGGTGACCAAATCTCTTGTGCCATAATAAGTTGATATTGGAAGTAGAATGATTTAAAACATGAACTTGACTGGCTGCAAGCTTATAAAGACTCCCATGACGTTCACCAATAATTTGAGCAGAATTAAAATTAGAATCTTTCTTCCAAGCCATTACACTTCTATTAGAAAAAGCAATATTAAGACCTTTATCTTCCAAAGCTGATATGGAAATTAAATTCCTCTCGATACCAGGAACAAATAAAACATCACTTAGATGAAGAGGAATACGAGATTTTAATTTTAGTAATGTGTTACCTGCCCCTTTAACAGAATAGGATGCATCATCACCAATAATCACTTGAAGGTGAGGATCTGATTCAATCAGATTTGAGATATGATGCTTGAACCCGGAGATGTGACGAGATGCACCACTATCTATTAACCAAGTATTACAATCAGCTTGCACATGACTAGACAAGGCTGATATAAGAACAAGACCTTCTGAATGATCATAAGAATCCTTTGAGGGAGAAGAAACTTTTGAATCAGATATAATCACATCATGAAAATTAAGTTTCACAGTGCAATGCTTAGCAAAATGACCAAGTTTTTCACACCTAAAGCATTTAATCTTGGAGAAATCTTTCTTTCTTTTAAATTCAGAAGATGAGGAAAAAACTTTATCTTCAAACCTTTTGAAAAATTTCTTCCTTCCTCTTTTCTTAGAAGTTTGAGAAGTAAGCACTTGATCTTCTACTTGAATAGATTTACGAGAACTCCCTCTAGCCTCCAGATGACATTCCTCTTGAATACAATCAGTTCTTAGCCTTTCAAAGGTTGGGAAATCACTTCTGCTACTAATACCTTGAATGAAAGATTCCCAAGAATGAGGGAGACTATTCATTGCAAGCATAACAAGTTCTTTGTCATTGGTAGATTCTCCAATAGAGCTTAACTGATCTTAAAGTTCGGAAATCTTCAAGAAGAAAGAGACAATAGAGTCACCTTTGCACATCTTGATGTGAAGAAACTGCATGCGAAGTGCCAGATTTCTGCTGGTATTATTTATCTCATACATACTATGAAGTGAATCAAACATTTCTTTGGCAGATTTCAGCTTGGAAACAGTAGGGACTAAATGATCCTTCATGGAGTCAATAATAATTCTTTTGGCCAGAATCATGTTCTTCTTCCAAGTTGCCTTTTCTTTAGGATCAGAGGGTTCTGGAACTTCAGATTCCACAAAAGAAAGAAGATCATTTTCTTCCAGAACTAGCAAGATTTTGGATTTCCATCAGATGAGATTTGAGGCTCCTTCCAGACGATCTTCTACCTTCAATCCAGGCACCATGATTGAAAATGAAAAGAAATCTAGTCCGGTCTTTAGAAATTATAAACCTAGCTCTGATACCATGTTGAAACTAGACTAGATAAGCACATATAAAAATCATCAGCATATATCCTAGGAAAAACCCTCTTCACTGAGGGAAACAACCCAGCCTCAAAAAGTAAAATCTTTATTGATAAAAAAACTTGAATTACAATATTCAGAGTTACTTGCTCACTGATCACAAAACAAATGATAATTTTGTATATCTAAATGACTTGAACATTCATAAATTACAGTCCAGATATACTCAAGATATACACAATACTTTAATTGCTTATAGTTCAGATATGATCAAATACATATCTCTTACAATTCAGTAATGAACACAATTCCATATATATTGAATTTCGATCAACCTTTTTGCAGTAAAAATACTAATCTGACCATGCATAAAAGATTGCAACGATAGCAAGAAGACACCCGGAATTCTATATAATAGAAGCCAATTCAAGAAAATATATGCATCCAATTGTAATCTGCTGATAGAATAAGGAAAATCGAGAGATGCAAGAAGGATTATGAAACTGATGCCGACAAATGTCATACTTCAGAATATTATATACGCCAACGCTTAATAACCTTGATATAAGGAAAAATGATATTAAGAGTCGACCGCTAATAAATAAACTTTGATGATGAATCACAATATGAAACTGCAGGAAGATGGCTGCTATAAGAATAATTGTGCAGGTCCCAGAATAACTTGGAATATGATACATAATATATCCTGCAAATATGTTAAAAACACAAACCAATTTCTCCATACGAATATTGCATCAATATATAATATTGAATAATCATTTAATAGTAATTTAAAAAATTACATATAAAGCTAAAATATTCAACACATGTCATCATAGATATACAGCACATGTGGCAGCAGCTAACGTCCTCCAAAAAGGGCACCCCACTCTTTTTTGGACACCTTGTGCACCAGATGTCCTTGACCTTCTTTTGGAGGACATGGGAAAACTTGATTGGGTGACTCTAGTTGTGGAAGATGCAACGCGGATCACAAAATATATCTACAATCACCCTTGGGTTCTACCATTGATGAGAGAGCACACTCATGAGAGAGATTTGTTGACATCCAGTATCACAAGGTTTGCAATGATTTTCTTGAAATTAAGCATTATTGGTTCATAAGCTTTTTTGAAACAAATATTTGTGAGACAAGCACGGCTAGACTCACCTCATTCAAGGAAGGTTGAAGGAGAGGTTGTCGCATACAATGTCTTCGACAACTATTTTGCACAAAGGGCTATATAGATTGTGAAGGTAACTTCAAAACTTCAATTTTTAATTATTCTTGATTCAAGTCTCTCATTATTAATTTGTAACTTCCTAACTTCATTAAGTAATCTTTTTGTAATTTGTATTTTTCAATTGTAGGTGTTTGAGCCCCTAATTATATATGGATCAAACCCCAATGGTGTAGCTTTATGAGGCCATGGATAGGGCCAGTGAATAAAAAAAATTACAAGGGGGATAGGGGGATAGACTCAAATTTGATCCCATTGCATAAATTATTATTTGAGGAACAAGGTACTTCCTCAACCCTCATTTTAGGTTTGATGATTCTTATTCAAATCCTAGTGGAGAGCTCATACAGGGCCTCACTACATGCATTCAAAGAATGATACTTGAGGTTGAGGAGATAGATCTCATTGTGGCTGTAACTATGTGGAAGTAAAGGATAATCTATTCTTTTCATAGCTAGCGAAGAGAGGAAGAGCTACTCAAACCCTAGGTATAACATTTGTCATTCAGATGTTGAGGTCTAAAGTAATTGATAAACTGATAAGTTATGTTTTCGCTATTTTCTTTGCTTTCCAAGTTTTCAATATTTTTTGCACGTGCTTGGAGGTAAAGTTGGGGTAGAAATACCCATCTCAGAAAATTTGCCTTCTAAATCTTATGTCGTTCTTGTACATTTTCCATTTGGATGTTGACGTCTAAAGTAATTGATATATTGATAAATAAAGTTTTCGCTTTTCTCTTTGCTTTCTAACTTTTCAATATTTTATTTTGCAGAGGCTTGGTGGTAAAGTTGGGGTGGAAATACCACACATCTCAAAATCACCCTTAGAATCTTATGTCAGCATTATAGTTCATCCAATTGTGAGCGCAATTGGAGCTTGTCTGAGGCTGTCCACACCAAGAAGAGCAAGCTACCCCACAAATGTCTCAATGGCCTTGTATTTGTGCAATTTAATCATCAATGGTGCATAAAGGAAGCCACATGAAGCAGCAGCTGGTCCAATGGAATTGAACGATACAAATCCTTACAGCGATTGGACATCATAGGAGCAGCCTCTATTGTTTATAGAGGATAGTGTCACTGATTTGGAGAGGCGGTTATGAAGGATGGGTGGATTTGGTTTCAAATTGTACAGCATTGAGGATGATTAGTCGAATAAAGAGTCATTGTTGGTTCCAAGAGGAGCTACATCAGGGATGGAGGAAGAACCACACGCATCATCAAATATACCGAGCAAGGAGGCACAATCACACCCAATGTAGGCTTCTAGGACTAGACCCTCTAGTCCTACCTCTACCTTATTTTTTTAGTAGAGCTAAGAAGAGGAAGATGTAATTGTAATGATGTACTTATTTTTAGTTTTACAGAAACTATTTACTATTTTGCTTCATTCCTCATGAGAATGTGATTTTGTACCCCCTTTGTGTTTAAACATACATAGACTCAGCTTGTTTCTTTTGTTTTCTCATTATTTGACTCATTCAATGCATCTTTTCATTGAACTATGCAAAAAAATGCATTTCTAATTAAAATTTAAGCAGATTTTTTACGTTCCAAATTTTAGATTAAAAAACTAGTCGAGTTTCTCCCCAATTTTTTTTCAAGCCCTGGTGAGTTTTTGGCTTTGGTGCATTTTCCAACTATGGGTGTATATTCTACATTGAGGAGGGCTACTTTGTCTCTCTTCTCTCTTATGAGGGAAGCTTTGTCCTACTAGGTTTTCTCGCTTTCTCCATTTGTGAGAGATTGCATTTGCATTGTCCATGGGTACCTAATATGGCCTAGTGGTTGGAACCCATCTTGCAAAGTTAGCTTGAGTCAGCCTTCCCCTAATTTGCACTTAAGGAGAGGTATTGGCTTAATTAATTATTCACCTAATTACACTTCGCTTAAGCTTAGTTAGTATAATGCATAACATAGTAGTTTGCACATGTTGTGGGAGAAATTCCACTTTAGGTGGTAGGTGTAATCACATTCTACTTTATGTCTTGTCTTCACCTTTAGTGCACTTACACTTTATCATCCTCCACATGGTTGAACATGTTTGCACATACTTCATTGCACAATAGAGGATGATCCACCTTTGGTGGACATGTGATTCCACCTTGTGTGGGTGATAAGTTGTCTCTTGGTTATCATGTTCTCCTATTGCCTTGCCTATATAAGCAGTCACATCTTCATTGTACTCATATCTCTTGGATGAAATTCAGTTATTGCATCATTGCTGAGAATAAAGTTTGTTCTTGTCCATTTTATCTCTCTTGCTTTGTGCTATACATTGGCCTCTAGATCTTAGGTTATTGCTATTGGTGAATTCTTACAATCTGCACCCTGAATTCATCTGTCTGTGGTCCTCAATTTGTTCCTAAAGCCACCTATCTGTGGTCCCTTAATTTATGCCTTGAATTTGCCTGTCTGATGTCCCAAAATTTCTGTCAGAATCACTAATGGATTTATCCTAGAGCTAATCTCCGAAGTCCCTTGAATGATATCAGAGTCATCTCTTACAAAGTCATCAAAGAAAAATATTAAGGATGAAGTATAGGCATTTCTGAAAAGAAAAAAGTTAAACATTTTTTAGCAGAAAGAAAAGCCATTTTCCTGCAAAATGAAAAAAACCCGAAGTTTGGGAAGGTTCTCATAGAAATTGGAAATATATTTGACCTCAATTTTTCAATTTACTGAAGAATTCATCTTTAAATTTAGAAAAATATGTTTGTGATTAAATTTTAATTGTCCAAATAAAAACTAACTGTTTGACAAAATGCCTAAAGAAAAGTTTGTGTTTAATTGCTTGCTCAACAAGTGGATTGCATTCCAGTTGTAGTTTGGCATCCAGAGGTCAAAGAATCATCATAATCATCATTGTGAATATTTTTTCCTTGGTTTCTAACTCATTGCAACTTCTCTTTGTATGTCTTTCAAGGACAACAAAATTCCGTGTCTTCAGTTTTGTAAATAAATGCAATGCATCTCAATTTGTCTCTAATAGTTGTTGATAAGATACTCATTATAACTGTTGTTGATTTGACACCAGAATTTTGACTGTATCATGATCCCCAAAACAAAATGAAACAACCACCCTACTTTGCTATATGTAAAAAATTTAATGAACTTAAAAACTAGAATTGAAAGGACAATGGATAGTACATTTCCAACACAAGGTAGATCAAACACTATAATCTTTCCAATCTTTCACTCAGGAAATGAAGTATAGAAGAGATTTCTGAAGACAAGGAAGTTTTATCAATAAATTGATTTAACAATGTCATGCCGTGCTATCATACATAGCACTTTCCCAATGTCCATAATACCTAGGGAGATGTCTTCAGAAGTAAGCAAAGATTAACATTTTTCAAAAACAAAGTGTTGTTCTTCGAATACCTCACAGAATGCTTTTGGGAAATTGCAGCAAACCTTAAGTAGCTTTGCTAGAGTAAGACACACACAAAAGCAAAAAGAGTCTGAACATGAGCATGAAGCACTTAACTACACATACAAACATAATTGAAACATTCTTATTCAACCTCTGAAGATGTGTTCTCCTTTTGCTTTAAAATGGGTAATTGGACTAGCAACTTTACATCTCATGATTAAACTTAGATTTTACTATGGGCTCATCCCCATCTCTTCAAGAGGGAACTTGGCAGAGCATATTTAAGCAACAAGTTTAATACCAGAAAGGGGTATATTTTATTGAACCAGATAGATGCAACTTGCTAAAACCCCTTGGCAATTGCTTAATCAATAACAAGTTGTGGTTGCCAAAGGTGACTCTTGCTCAATTTTTTTGTCACTGTAAATATCAATGGACATCAACTCACAAATAATGCTCTTGAAAGCCAACAAAATCAACATGAAGACAGATTATGGAATTAAACACAAGTTAGAACCCAAGGCCTGTGCTAAAGGATCAATGTCTCGCAAAGAGAATTTTTAGATCAGATCCCATTTCTCAAACTAAACGTACAAAGCGATTCTCCAAACATCATTTATAAAATTGAATTTTTATCTCATTACAGGAAAAATAGGGAGTTTATAACAGGAAAATATATTTTAATAGAAGTGAATCAGAGGCCACTAGAAACTAAACACAATAATAAACACACATGCTAGCGTGAAAACAAAAGCCATAATGCTAACAGTAATAAACTACCACGGCTATATTATCCATGGGTGTTCAGAGCCTCCCATAACAAATTCTTTGGAACTGGTTTGGACATGTCTTGAGCTTCCAATGCTGCAGCTCGCAGGGTTCTGATAGTCATCAAATTAGCCTCCCAGAATGTTACCATCGTGTATGGCAACTGGTACTTCAAACAGAGAGGCTTCACAAAAGGAGCAATCTTCCTCAAGTTGTGACGAGGCAACCTCGGAAAGAGATGATGTTCAACCTGATGCTGCAATCCTCCATGAAACCAATCCAGCCAAGGGGAACATAATATATCAAGTGTCCCCCTGGTCTGAGATTCAAACCAATTCTTACTACAAGGCCTCCCAACATAGACACTAGAAGAGAAATGATTTAAACAGAATTGAACATGCTGAACACCAGTGACAATAAAGCTCGACAACACAAAAGCTGCTCTCTCACTCCAAGTGGGCAAACATGAAATCAATAATGGAAACCAAACCCAAAAAGCCACAATTCCTATGATTTCCTTAGCCCTATCTGGAATTTTATTCTTGGAAAGAAGCAAGACAATGGACTGTCCAAATAAATTTATCCTCGCAATCGCCATCACAGGATAAAATGTCCAATGCTGATAACTAACAAGGACCCTAGCCACACCATCGAAACTCATTTTCCTATCATAAAAATAGGAATACAGAGAACAGAAAAACCTGGATGAGACGGCAAACAGGGGAATATACTGTAGATCTGGATCAAACTCCAAACTATTACATGCAATGTGATGAGCATTGTGATTTCTCTTCCACCATGCAATGCTGATCCCCGTCAACCCATTCCCTGCAACTAACTGGATAATTCTGTCTATTCTCTTATTACCCACGAGTCCACAATGCCCTGAATCATGCCCAATCCATCCACTCTGAGTCCAAACAGCACCCATCAGAACGCCACAAGCTACATGAATCCAAAAGCCCTCGTAAAACAGCACACCCACAACACACATTACCAGCATTGTCACCATAAGCAACCCGATAAAGCCATAGATAAATTTTGGCCGTTTGAAGAGCCCAGCTTTTTTTAGATCCCCCAAAAGCTTTCTGTAGTCCTTGGAGATCTCTGAGACCTCGTAGTCTTCGTGAATTCCTATCATGAACTGGTCCAAGTACTTCCATGCTGAGCCAGGATGGTATGCAATGAATGCATCTGTTACATCTTGACCAGCTAAATTTAGCAGAGGCAGATCCCCTCCAGGATGAGTATCTACCCATTTTGTGACATCATAGACCTTGCCCTGAATCGAGAGCCATAGATCCTCTGCATTGTTGTGCGTTTTCAACTCTTGGGTGCTGATTTTAGGCCACTTCGCATGGAATTTTTCGCTTGAGAGGTCTGTCATGGCAACCTTTGGTTTTTTAGAGGGCTGAGATCTAAGATTAAGATTTATATTGAAAACTACGCATTTTAAATCGAATAGATCTTATTATGCAAGGGGTAAACTAAGCCAGGCTTAGCTGACAACGGTTATGTGGTTCAGTTAGCGCTTTGATTATAGGTTGTCATATGAGGTACAGTTTGTCCTCTGCAAAGTAGGTATATTATTATTATTGTTGAAATATGGGGTTTATGATTGGTTGAACATGGAGAGGGTAATTTTTTGAAAATTCGAAAGCGTTCAACATTATCATTTGGCTATTGATTGAAAGATGGGTTTTGAGTGTCTGCTTGCTATGCGTAGCTGTCTCTGTGGGATCTCTAGGGTACGATTTAGAACCTGCTTGAACTTCGTTATGGAATATCCTTGGGATCAATCACTTTAATTATATTTATGAACTATTTTTAAGACAGTAAATTATTGGTGAAACTGTTTTATACAGATAACTTTGTTTAGATAAAGGCATGCAAAAAGTCTTTGACCCTATCACAACTAGTTTTCTCTAAGATACAATCAATAACTTTATAAAAGTTTAATATTTAGTAGAGTGAATATTTAAGACTTTTAGTCCCTGCCTTTAGGCTGCCTTTAGGCAGGAATACTCATGCATTCATGTAGGTACTAGTAGTTTTGTTTTTTGAACCAATCAAACTTTATAATTAAATCAGTTCTAAAGTCAGCAATATAGTTTATTATTTTTATATATTTTTAAAATTAGAAAATGACGCATTATTGAAATTCTTATTGGCTGAGCTTAAAAAAAGCAAGGAGTAAAATCTATTTTTCTAATAAAAAATAGAGAAAATTTAAATACAGTAGGTTATAAAGTTCAATGTCACATTAATGAAAATTTTCTCTTTATCTTCTCTGATTTTTTAATTATTCTTTTTGTCCACAGCCTCTCTCGTTACATATCATTCAAGCCTATCTGTATCCACCGCCTCTCCTCCTTTGATATATGGGCTTTTGTATGCTGCACTGCCATATATTTATCCTGAAATTGATTATTGCAGTTGAGGATTGCAACATATACTTGCATGGGAAAGGAGATCAAGCTTGTTGTTGGAAGGAGACCTGAAGCAAAGACTTCGTCTACGGCTAATCTGATATTGATTTTAACTTTGTTTGAGCATTGTAACAGAGGTATTCTAATCATTGTATGCTGATAGATACTTTAGTATTTTGTAAATCTCTTAAAGCATAAATGATCATTGAATAACTTTTATTAGCTCTGTAATTTAAAATTTTCCATTATTCTCAATAAAATTCACAGCTTTTCTCAGGCTAGGTTGTTTCCCTCCATTCAAGTGTAGCAAATTATTTCATGATGTGCAAATTTTCATCATAGGAGATACCTAGGCATCTCTACGACATTCAGGAGTACTTCATCGGTGTCATTTTCTTGAACGGTATGCTTCTTCATTGAACTGTTTTTTTTAGAGTTTTTTTTTCTAGTTGCCGTATAATTTTGTTTCAGAGAATTTTACATACGTGTGTTCTGAGAAATCTTTAAAGATGAAAGCGAATTTAAATATTTTATATGATTTCCTAGATCGTTGGGTATTTTAAGCAAAATATTATATACTGCGCATCCAATTTGAAGAAATTAGGTGATTTGAGAGTTGTTTGTGGAATGCTTTGTGGGTTCCGGATTATATCTACAATCTAGTCTAACCTGATTTGCCTTGACATGCACGGTCTGCATAAGATTGTGTGCAGGATCCTGCATAGCAAGGGTTCTGAGGACCGTTTCTTACCTAACATTCAGGCATGCATTCAAAATTTGTCATCTGAGTAATTAGTTCCCAAAGCTTGATTGCGCAGACGTCTATTCGCTGAAAGTTCATATTCTCTTCCACTCTCTTTTAAAAGGCCTAACCCCTAATTGGCTTCGCGTTACCATATTAGGGGAATTTGTTTGTTATTATTGAATTTCTTCATATGTACCAGCAATTTTATTTCCAAAATTTTGAAATTTAATCAATTATTTCTCGTTTAATAATAATCAGTAGTTCTAATATGTCTTGGTTGCCTCAATTTTTAATTTTCTTAGTGCAATTAAACACTGATTTTTTTGGTGATATTGTATTTGTTGTGATTGGATGAATCTGATATTGCTCGTTTTTGTGTTTTTGGTTGCCTATCTAGGCTGGTTTGCTTCAGGCACTTCGCAACATGGTTTTTGAGTCATCAGACTTCAATTTGTAAATTTTTTGCCTCATAAAACTGGAGTGACACTATCGTATTGTCACGGTACACCTATAAAAAGGAATACTATAGATTGGTATATGCTAGACTTCTTGTTTTTTCTCTCTCCTCCCAAGCTCTAGGAATGAAGCAATTATTGCAGATGCACTACAAATTGGCAAACCTAGAAAGGAAGTGGATTCTTCCTCTCGCAGTGTGCTCCCTGTTGTCCCTATTGCTGTTGGTAGTGGCCTTAAACGTGGGATATGTATCTACCCAAAACACTCTTAGTTCTCTTTTGTCCACATTCTCACTGGGGAATGTGTGTTGGGCACATCCCAAAAATTAGTGTTCGTAGAGTCCAAGATTGCCATCTCAGCCCCTTCATTACATCCTAGGCTTCCGAGGCTTGCGTACCTCATTTCAGGATCCAAGGAACAAAGGCTTTCAAAATACTTTAATTAAATAGAAAGAATGCTTCTCTCTAACCCTTGCCCCAATTTTGTTTTGCATAGAAGTCTCACTACAATTCTACAACCTTTAAACATTAGGCAGGAACTATGACGCTTCGCGTCTCTTGTTTTAATTCAGTTTGATTTCTTAATATATGAAATGTAATAGAAACTAGCAGTTAGGAAATATACATTTTTCAAAAGTGAGGAGAGTTTAAGAAAATGAGGAAATTATACATTATATTTTTAAATATGTATTTACATTACAACATATTAATTTTATTTGTTATTTTTTTCTTAAGAAATGATAAATTTTGTTGTTTATTAATTACACTGAATATTGATTATTATACTTTGATGTTGATGTGTGTGTGTGTGTGTGTATACTTCTCGTGATTTTTTTAAATACCTTGAAATGATAGAAGTAAAATAATTAATTTGATTGTGTGAATATGTTTAGCACCAACGTTGGGATCATGCTACATGATCATGTTCCTTTGCTCTCTTGTAACATGATGATGGATTATGTAGTATGATACATTAGTGCTAAAATTATTCACTCAAATGTTGGTGCTAAAAATATTCACACAATTGATCCCGAAAGAACATATACTTTGATATGGATTGTAGAAATTTGATAGACTTAATTAATTCTTTTGCCAATCAAAAAAAAAATTACTATCTTGATAATTTGAAACATTAAATGGAAAAATAACAAGTAATAAAACTTATATTATAGATTAACATTATATTAGTCTTTTAAAAAAATGATAAAAACTATATTTTGAATTCTTTTAATATACAATAAAAGAACTCAAATTCAACCAAGAGAAAAAAAAATATATAGTGTTTAAATGGAGAGAAAAATCGCATTTACATAATAAATTACATAATTATAGGTTTAAATTATATCTAAACTATTCTTATTGAAATAAGGAGAAGGGAAAAGACAAAGTTTTACTGGGTTTTATTTCTATAAGGCACGGGGATATTGACTTTTTTCAATCTAGTCCTCTGTCCTCTATCCTTGCTCCTCAAAGGGACCCACTTGAGAATATCAAAAGGAGAGGGGGGGCTTCCTCTGTGGTTAGTCAAGATACCAAGGATTCACGTGATAGGGTGCATAAGGAGGAAACAGATGAAGTTGGACAACAAAAGTGGTCTTCTCTCTTTGGGAGAAGACTAGTAGGTAAGTCAACCTTTCCCTCGTGTTACTTCAAAATCATGTTGGGAAAAAGGTGAGTTCCAAATTTTTGTTTAGGACCTGATAGTTGATTTATCTATTTCTTCGATGGATTTAACCCTAGTTGGGATATTTCTAGGGGGTCAGTCAGATATTGAATCCTTAAGAAATATGGTTAAAAGGAAATGGGCCCTTTGAGATAAGGTTGACATTGTTATAATGTCTAAAGGTTTTTTCTCCTTTTTATTTGTATGCAAGGAGGATCTAAATATGGTTTTATGTGGTGGCCCATGTTTATTTGGCAATAGTTCCTTAATGATCAAAAAATGGGAACCTAATATGGACCTATCATATGCTTATTTTCTCACTACTCGTGTGGGTAAGACTCTCAGGTCTCCCTCTAGAGTTTCGACATGAAGATATTTTTAAAGGGATAGCTGGATCCTTTGGAGAACTTATTGCTATTGATAATATGACTGCATCTAGATCTAAACTTATGTTTGCTAGGATCTATGTTAAGGCTGCTCAACTAGAGGATCTACCTCATAAGGTGGAGATTAATTCGAAATTGGGGAAATGGGCTGAAGAGATTATTTTTGAAGATCTCCCTAATGATTGTTTTGTTTGTAAGAAGATGGGTGATTGGGTAAAAAATTGTCCACTAAAACCAAAAACAAAGAAAAAGATGGTGACAATGGAAAAAAAAGGCTTTGAAATTTGTATGGAAACCTAAAGTATCAACAAGAGAGTTAATACCTAAAGAAAAACAAATAGAAGACAATCCTAGCAATCAGGCTAAAGATGACAAGAGAGGGATGCAGGATGATGATGGAAGGAAGATGAGTGATGAAGAGGAAAATCTTTCCTCTACCCTACAAGAAAGTAAGGAATCAGAAAGCATACAAAACCACATGGTTATTTATCAGAGTAAGGATGAGGATCTAGGAAATGCAGATGAACAAGGGGAATTTGAGGAAGGAAAAATCCAAGAGGAAGAGAGAGGAGATCTAAAAGATATTTTGAATATCTATGTGGAGGATTCCCTTGATGGAGGAAATTCCCCATTATTAGAACCTCCGTATGAGGAGATTTCTTTAACTACTCTTGTCCCTAGTTCTCTGAAACATAAAGAACAGAAAGCAGGTAAAGAATAATTAACACTGAAGACTGGACAAAGAAAGAAGGTTGAAAAGAAAATGACCTCTATTGTCTCGTCTTTTGAAGTATCAACTCAAAGGAGTAAACAAGAGATAGTGTCACCAAAATTAATGTTGGATGTTGGATCCACAGGAAAAATAGGTAGAAAGACTATCAAAAACAAGAGAGGAATTGGAAGTATTTAGAATATAGTTGATGGAAAGCAAGCTACTATTTTGGATTTTACCCCTAAAAAACAATGAAGATTATATCCTGGAATGTAAGGGGGATGAATAGCACCCATAAATTAGATGTAGTTAGAAATTTTGTCTGGGATCACAAACCCAATATCATGTTGATCTAGGAAATGAAATTTGTTAAAGGAAAAGTAGAAAGTTTAAAATCTTTTAATAGCTATGGTCTTCTTGCTAGTAGTTATAAAGGAGCCTCGTGAGGCACTTTGATCATGTAGAAGAACTTGGTGTTCTCTGGTACTTTGATGGATGCAAATAAGTACTTTATTGCAGTCAAGATCCACCATTTAACTCTAGGAACCAACTGCTATTTGGTTAATATATGCTCCTAACAATAAAAGTGCAAGAAAAAAGTTCTAGGACTCTTTATCTAAGCTTAAGAATTTAGATTATAGTGGTAGATGGGTTCTTCTAGGGGATTTTAATGTTCCTCTCTATGAACATGAAAAAAAGAAGTTAATCCAAGTCAATTGGAAGGAAGATTTGATCTAATGGATTTTATTAATAGAGAAGGATTAATGGATTTGGACCTCCAATGAATTGAATTTACCTAGAGCAACAAAAGAATTGGAGATGACTGTATTCAAGCCCATTTGGATAGGGTCCTTATATCTTCGGATTGGACCCAAGATTTTGCTTGCATCCTTTCTGTTATTCATAAGATTTCTTCTAACCACTTCTCGCTTCTTTTCAAAGTTGAGCCTATTCGAGCAAGGAAAAATTTCCCTTTCAGGTTTGAGAAAATGTGGATGCAGCATCCAAATTTTATCTCTATTTTGAAAACTTGGTGGTGTTGATATATGATTGAAAAGATCACTTGAGTAAGAAAATGTTGAAAGAAGACTATATGCTTTCAATCATTGTTTTGTCACTGATATCAAACCTGCTATATGTTGGTAAGACAATTGCTTATATGTTTCAAGCACTATCACTTAATTGATTAATGAAGAGGATTTGATCAACAAGATGTAACAAAAGTACCTAGAGGAAAGGTTGAGTTATGATTATGTGTTGAAGTGTAAGAATTAGTTAAGACAATGATAACATAATGTATTGATAATCTACTTGCGGTTACAAAATGATTGGCTACACTTAGAAAGTTTAGACAACAAAGGTTGGACAAAGTTCATTTGCTAAGCTTGACAAAGTTGATAGAAGGTGCCAAGCAAAGTTAGTGCAAGCCGAGCAAAAAGTTAATTGGAGCCAAGTGAAAGAAATTTCTAGTGGATGCAAAGTAAACTAGTGGATGTCAAGCAAGTTATTTGGTGTCGAGCACCAGTAAAATCTAGTTGATGCTGAGTAACACAATATGTGCCAAGTATCAATAAATTAATAATGTCAAGTTGCTGCATTATGAAAAAGATCAAAGATTCACCAATTAAAAGTCGACAAGTTTGTTTTCTTAGAATTTGTAAATCAGGAGGAAGATAATATTGATGAGCTGGAGGCACAAAATCTTATGTAAACCATTTTGGAGGTGAATTCAAATGGATTTTAAGAGAAGTTTCTAGAGAAGAGAAGATGTGGGGTAGATAAATTGTATCCCACCTAATCCATCGAAAACCCCAATTTTTGAGATGGATAATGAGATGGAAAAAGAGTTCTAAATTCCTATTTTATGGATGTTTAGTCATGAAGCTAAGTTGGATGTTGGTTGGAGGTTAGAGAGTCTTAGATGTGAAAATCTAACAAGGAGAAGGAAGAGGTTTTGCTTCATCAAGTGACTCAAGAGGAAAAGTCTGAAATGGCAAGCTAAGCAAGAAAGCTTGAAGAGAATGAATGCTTGAAGGGTGAATAAGTTGTCAAAACTACAAAGATAGGAAGCCAAGCAAATGAGGACTAAATAGTGATCTGTAATCTACAAGTGAGGTTGTAAGTTGTATCAGATCAAAACTCTACTGTTACTTTCTAACAATTGTATCAGATTAGGGTAAATCCTTTGGAGAAAGGTTGACTTAATAGTCATTGAAAAATCCTTTAACAGGGTGGCATTCCAAGTGAATGACCTAAAGTCCTCTAACAAGGCTCACTTTTAACGAGGTGATTGAAATCCCTTAATTGGGTCACATTTAACAGTGTGTGTTGTAACCTTTAACAGAGTTAGCCTTTAATAGGGCATCACTTCAGAAGAGTGAAAAAGGAGTAGCATGTTACTGGTGGTTTTTCCCAAATTGGGTTTTCACGTTAAATCATTGTACCAAGTGTACTGATGGATACGTTGTGTTCTATGCTTTACATTTTTGCATGTTAGTTTAATGAGAACATATCAGTTTTGGTTAACACACAATGAATGCATGCACGGTTAAGAATGTTATATGGGTTCACTGAATTGAGAAAAGTTTTATTTAGACATCTGGACCTTGAACAAGTGATTCACCCCCCCCCCCGAGTTATTCTAAAAGGAATTCCAACAATTGGTATCCGAGCGCAATTGCTTAAGAGGATTAGTTTTAAGGTACTAAAAGCGTAAAGATCAAGATGTCAAAAAGAGAGGTACTCAAGCTAAATAGAGATAACTTTTTTGCATGGCAAAGTTTGATGAAGCTACATCTTAGAGGACTTGGAGATTATGCACAAACTTGCATTATAGTAGAACATGTTGATCCAGCAGGAGCCCTAACTGCTAAAAACTTAAAGAACACAATCAAGCAATGTTGGAGAATTCCTCTACCCTAAGCTATGCTGAGTTTGATGATATCAAAGAACTTAAAAGTGCAAAGCAGATGTGGGATGCCATGACCACTATCTATGGAGGAGACAAAAATGTTTGAAGAGCCAAGTCAGAGAGCCTAAGAGGTAAGTTTGATGACGTGAGAATGGAAGAAGGTGAAAACATTGCTCAATATGTTGCTAGAATAAAAGAAGTTGTTAGTGCAATAAAAGGTGCTACTGGTAAGATAGATGATGATACTGTGTTAAGCAAAGTTTTGAGAACACTGTTGCCTATGTATGCCATTAGATTGTTTGCAATCCAAGAGTTAAGATGTATGCCAGGGAATGATCTAACCCTTGAAGGTTTGGTAGGAAGACTCACTACTTTTGAGTTATCTAATTTTGACAACTATATATCAAAAAGTATTGAATCAGCTTTCAAAGAAAAATTGTTACTAAAAGATTCTAAGGAGGTAAAGCCAAAGAAAAAGAAAATAAAGATAAAGTATGCATCTAGTGACAGTGGTACAAATGAGGAAGACATAGAACAAATGGAAGCATTGTTGGCTAGAAGATTCCACAAAGAAAAAGGTAAGTTGTCTATCATTTGTTTTAATTGCAATGAAGTTCGCTATATTGTAGCAAGATGTACATAGAAGAAAAACTTCAAAGAAGGGAACAAGCACAAAAATAGAAGAGAAGATGATGGAAGAGACTACAGAGACAAAGGCAAGAAGTCATGCTACATTGCTGATAAAAATAACTCTGATGAAAATGATGATGAAGTAGTATATGTTACAATGAAGGATGAATCAGATGAGGATAAAGCTACTGCACTTATGACTTGTGTGAACAAGAATGACAAATGGATCATTGATAGTGGATGCTCACATCACATGACTGGAGACAAAAGTAAGCTCATTACCTTAACTTTGTATGATGGAGATAGTGTAAGATTTGGTAATGATGCACCATGTTCAATTAAAGGAAAATGGTCTATTAAGTTTACAGACAAGATCTCATGTGGCAATGTTTACTATGTTGAAGGATTGAATTATAACCTATTAAGTGTGTCACAATTGAATAATTTGGGATGCAAAGTTGAGTTTGAAAACAAATCGACCAAAATATATGATACAAATGGAAACTTGATTGGAAAAGGTGATCAAACTAGGAGTAATATGTTTTATTTGGATATAGAAGATGATACTTGTCTTATTGCAAAATTTGATTATGTATGGCTTTGGCACAAGAGATTATGTCATGTTAAAATTGATAATCTAATTAGTATAAGTAACATGAAAAGAGTTAGAGGTTTTCCTAAGTTGAAGAAACCAGAAAGTATAATGTGTAAACAATGTCAGCTAGGCAAGATGACAAAGTCAAGCTTTAAAAGTAAAGCTTACACCTCTAAGGAAATACTTGAAATTGTTCATACTGACTTGTGTGGACCTATTGAAGTGCAAAGCTATAAAGGAGATAGGTACATAATGCTACTTATGGATGATTACTCTAGAATGATGATTGTCATGTTTCTAAAACAAAAATCAGATGCTATTCAAATGTTTAAATGGTACTTGGCAAGAGTTGAGAAAGAAATAGGCAAGAACTTGAAATGCTTGAGATCAGACAGAGGAGGTGAGTTCACTTCACATGAGTTTGAGATGTTCTACAATGATAGAGGAATCAAGAGACAAACATTAGTAGGACCCCTCCATAAAATGGAATTGTTGAAAGAAGAAACAGGTCTATAATGGACTATGCCAGAACACTTATGATGGAGAAAAATGTTGCTCTAAAATACTGGAGAGAAGTTGTAAGTGTTGCAGTATACACTTTGAATCATGTGCAAGTAAAGAAAGGTACTCACTCAACACCTTTTGAACTATGGTATGGTCATCCACCTAATGTGAAATATTTTAAGGTATTTGGAAGAAAATGCTATATTCTTAAGGAGTGGAAAGTTTGATGCTAAGAGTGAAGAAGGTATATTCCTTGGTTACTCCACAAGAAGTAAAGCTTATAAGTATTTAATTACTAACACTAACAAAATTGTGGAAAGTGCAAATGTGAATTTTTATGAGTTTATAGAAGCACATGAGGCTGAAACTACAAAAGAACCAGAAGACTACAAGACATTTGCATATTATTATGAAGGAATGCCTACTGAAGAAGATGTTACAAATATGCAACAAATCAATAGCAAGTTTCAACAACTATCAAGTCACATCTTGTGAATGTCGAGTTGCATTCAGATGTCGAGTTGCAAAATGAGGAGAATGCACAATCTAACTCTGAGATTGACACACATGAAAGAGATGTTGAAATACCTAACAGAGATGCACATAGTGATACTAAAATTGAGAGACAAAATGCAGCCACAAGAACTGAGCCAAGATTATCCAAATATGTTAAAAGACACCATCCTGCAGATCAAATCATTGAAGACAAAGATGCAAGGCCAATGACAAGAAATAGGTCGAGAGGTGAAGCATATTTGTTAAGCACGAAGGAACCTAAGACAGTGAGAGATGCATTGGAAGATGATGATTGGTACAAAGCTATGGAAGACGAAATCCAACAGATAGAAAAGAACAAGACTTGGAGCCTAGTTCCGAGACTAGAGGACAAGAATGTGATTGGCACAAAATGGGTATTTAGGAACAAGCTAGATAAGAATGGGAAGTAACAAGAAACAAAGTAAGACTAGTTTCCAAAGGGTATGCACAAGAAGAAGGAATCGACTATGGTGAAACATTTGCCCCTATTGCAAGAATGGAAGGAGTAAGAATTATGCTTGCCTATGCTGCTTACAAAGGTTTCAAAGTCTATTAGATGGATGTTAAGTCTGCATTTCTAAATGGAATATTAGAAGAAGAGGTCTACATTGAATAGCTAGAAGGATTTGTTGACAAAAATAATAAGAACATGGTATGTAGACTACACAAAGCCCTATATGGATTAAAACAAGCACCAAGAGCATGGTATGAGAGACTTCATACTTATCTTGTTAAGATTGGATTTGAAAGGATAGATGATAACAACAATCTGTACATGAAGACAGATAAAGAAAAAGGTATACTATTATCTGAAATTTTTGTTGATGACATAATATTTGAAGGACAAGATGCTTTGTGTAACGATTTTGCAAATTAGATGAAGCAAGAGTTTGAAATGTCAATGTTTTTTAGATCAAATTTTTTGTGGGATTACAAGTCTATCAAATGAAGTATGGTGTATATATCACTTAGTCAAAATATATCAAGGAGATATTTGTTGGTGTTTGAAACTAGTGAACAACAAAATGCCCAATACCATAGTGATATCACTCACACAACCTAAGGATTAGCTAATTCCTAGTAACAATTATATGTGTAGATCACTTAGGCCCAACTTCAACAAAACCAAAAATAGTTTTCTACTCTTTAGGTTCTGCTAAACCAAGGTGGATATACCTAGGGGATAATTCACCAGGATATTGCCGCACAAGACTTAATTTAGTTTCATTCTAATTCTCATCCTCTATCCCTATCACATGTGTGATTTATCCATTTGTTGATACTCTCTGATTCATATATATCCCTCTTAAGTAGATTTGGTCTCAATTCTCTTTGAGTTTACAATTATTTCTGAGAATAGCAGCTACCTAAGACTCAGAGATAAACCATACATGAGTGTTGAGTAGGCATGATAACCTTGAAAAAATGAAATTGAATGATTTTGAAATTAAAATTGATTTGTCATGTAGAAATAAGATATACTTTCAACCATCACTGATTTATGTGACCAGTGCCTTATCCATTGGGAAAAACTTCAACTACTGGCAGGAGATCTAATTCAAACAACTTGTGAATGAATTCATCAGTAGTAATCACCCATTTCCATTCTTATTAAATATCATTTTCATAAATTTATGAATTATACTGATCTGTTGAAGAATTTATATAATTCATTGAATTAAGAGCAACAATAAAGTCAATACACAACCCATCCAGATTGTATTCAACCACTTAAACCTTATTCAAGTGACCTCAAAACAATAAACTCATGAAATGGAGACAGAAGATGGTGACATAGAAGATAATGTAAGTATCCCTTTGTATTATCCTTTCAATATGACTAATACAGTAACCAATAGAGATTCAAAGAAAAGCCCAGAATATTTAGCTGATTCTGTCAATTCTATATATATCAGGGAGTACAATTGAAAGTGAAATCAAGACTACTACATAAAACAAGACCGACTATACTATTTCTTGACAACTCCAAAAAATACATCAAAATTAGAACCATCATATTGCCTTGAAAACTCATTTATATAGGCATGAGTTGCAACAAGCAAAGGGAAAATGTAATTGACAAGTGTCCTTTACAAAAAGATACTTACATACACCTATCACAAAAAGACAAAACTGTGAATAACAGAAAGACTTATACATAAAACATTCTCTTGTGGGTCCCTCTTTGTTACAACATTTGGAAAGAAAAGGGTACTATGATATGATTCTTTGATTATTCTGATTCCTCAAAGTAAGTGGCCATCAAGCTTGAAAGTGATGAGTCGTCTCCAGTTACCTACAAACTTACTTTAACCTGAGGATTCCCCTTGTCTTCATCATCAACTGTAAGGGTGACAGTTACTCTTGCATCTTCTTCTTCCTCATCATCTTCTACCTCATCACCTTCTATCATCTACTCTATAGTCATGAATTTATCTTTCCACTCATTATAGGCATTGTCATCCGACCAATAAAAATTTAGAACCTCTCTTTGTACAGTTATTAAAGAATTTGCAACTGCCTCTATATCAACAAGATCTTTTCTGATGGTATTATAAAACAACTATACCTTTACCAGCTCCTCATTTGTCATTGCCCATAACAAGTGGCCCGTTTCATTTATAACTTTATTCATCCTTTCACAAAAAATCTCATCCAGCTCCCTCTTCCATTCTTCCTTTTCCTTCATTTTATCAATAGTCTTTAAAGCACAAGGGAATAAATCAATTTTTTTTGCAATATAATTGGAAAAAAAAATAGTCAATCTTTTTTGAAAATAATCTTTTTTATCATCAAAACCTTGCAATTTATTTAACAAATCAAAGATCTTTTCTATTTGATGACAGGGCAGCTAGATGATAGATATACACATGGCAGTGATATCTTCATTTCTTTTTGTCCACTTCTACGCAAGGGATCTGAATACAACTTCATCTCTCTTGAATTCATCTCTGATAGCTGCAATCCTTGCCAATTGATCAAAAAATGTTGGCCATTCTATCCTATCCACTACATACATTACACCCTGCCTCAACTTTTCTTCAAATTGATTATTTAGTTCTACATGCAGTGCATACAACTTATTCTTCTCTTCTTCAAAATCCTTTGCAGTGTAGAACTGAGGCCTTTCTGGGGTGTCTGGTATCTCAATAATTAGAGTTGATTTGAAGGGTTCAACAAGTGGCTGTGGGGGGTATGCAATCCTTGGTCTACTAGATTCTCCTACTTTTGTTTTCCCAAGTATTTTCTCCACTTGAGATACTTTGTTTTCTAATGACTGTATCTGCATACCCCTTTCCTCATATGCTTTCAAGACTTCTTCAAATATGGCATTGAGTTGTGCAAACTTATCTTCTTCCTGGCTAGACACCACACTGCCAAATTTTAACATTTCTGAAGCCATCCCAATTATTTGCTTGCTGCCAACCTCACTAGCCCTGAATACTGTTAATGCACCAGTATGCGTTGCAGTAGAAATTTCTTGCATTATGGTCTCATCCCTTTTCTCAATGGACCAAATAACAAGGGCTTGGTGGTCATCACTAAACTTGACTCCTCTATGAGCCTATTATACCTCTTCTCCAGTCTTAAATTGGACATCCTTTTGTTTCCTTGCTGAATCAAAAACCATGGCATTCACTATATCCCATTCTGGTAAAATGAGGACTCCTAACTATCTAACTATTTACCTTCCGACCTTAGGTGTAAATTGAGCAAAATCATTCAAAAATTTAGACTTTACCTCTTCATTAATAGCAGAGTCTGATTTATCAAGTTGTTTTGCCTTTATCTTCTCATAAGTTTTCTCAAAATTTCCTATGTTTAATCTCCAAAAAAATTGTGCAAAGGCTCTAGACTTAACAAAAATTTCATCATTAATAAACCTCTCAGAGGCTTGGGCAACTATAAGATCTATTACCTTACCTTGGTAATCAGTAACAGTGAGATCCAAGGAAGGTGCAGGAGGTTCTTGTGGTTCTTCAATCTACAAATCTATGGAAGTAACAATTACATCCCCCTCTCCACCAATTTGTCTCAGCTGCTCCCTTAAAGATGCTTCATTATTTATCTAGATTGGGGACTAGCTTGGGAAGTATTGTTCTACTTGAGAAGAAGAAGACCCCTGCTCTAACTTTTTCCTTTTTGGAGCACTGGCTACAAATGGACTTTTTGGCCTTGGTCTTTGCTGAAGGGAAGCTTGTTGCACATTTTGAACCATTACATAACTTGCCCTTTTTTGTAAGGTGTACTGACTAGGGGCCACTATATTTCTATTGTTGATCCTCCTTTGCACCTTTGCAACCATATCTAGATAAGTCTTAGCATATATGGCCTTCTTCTCATTCATGGTTTGGATTATCACAGCTAAATTAATCATTAATGCTTGCATCTTGGCTCCCCAATGTTTTTTATCTTTCAATGCGTCATAATTGGAGTCAAAAGCATTAATGAATTCTAGAGTCTTATTGAATACTATCCATTTCTCATTTCTCAATTCTTGCTCTCATAAAGAAAAAACATTCCTAATAACATCCTCAGGATAGTATACCTAGTGCACCATGCGGGCAGCCTTTGTCCTCTCTCTTAAGAGGTCATAGAATCCTTTAGGGTCAATAAATCTGGCATGAGAATCTGCCATGTTGTATCTATCCAAGAACAAATTGAGATGTTTCCACCCTTTCCTCACAAAAACAAAATCATGCACTACAGTAACAACTGGAAAGAAGGTACCCTTATTTGGCAAATCTCTTTCATCAATAGTGCCTCTTTGCCATAACAATTTTGATATCCCTATTTTCATAGGCATGTGGAATGGTAGAACATGAGGCTTTCCCAAGAAGCCATATACTCTTATTACTATTGAAACATTATAAGTGATTATATCCCCCCAATTATGACTAACTAGTAGCTCTTTTGCATGGTCCTTAGGTCTGACCAATTCTAGTAATGCTTGTGGAATCCTAGGGTTGTTTCCTCTCAAGAGAAATATGAGCTTTGATGCAAAATATCTGTCAAACCTTACATAACTAGCATCTTTAGCCTCTAAGGTCATATCCACACTCCATAATTGAACTGGATCCCTCTCTCCATCCTTGGTTATTTCCAGCTCCATACCCTTGGAGATGAAGGTATATCCCTTGTCCAAGCATACATACATGAGCAACGAATACCAACATAATGGTTTGTCTACTTTCCCCCGTGCTATCCCCACTAAACCACTATGAATTTCTTGTGCAAGGAAAGTAGCAAGATCAAGAATAGTGCTCATCCTAAATTGAAGAGTCTGAGCCATAATAAGGACAATTGAGCCTGGGATTTGCTCTACTTCATCCATTCCAAAAATCTTGCAAAGAAAAAAATATAATGCTTGAGCCCTAAGGTTAAAATGTCTTCTCAGTAATGGCTCTGGGGTGCTGGTAGTAATCACAGACAAAGTACCAATTTTAGCAGCATGCTCCTGCAGTGGCCCTATCCTTAATTAAGTCCTTTGTGCATCATACCTTGCTTGAAGGTCATCCATATCAATGATTTCATGCATGACATGGTTAGGGTTGAGGTTGAAAACCTCACTAATCAGTTCAGGGAAAACCCTAAAAAGATTCACTCCAGCATGGTTCTTTATCCACCCCGTAATTGGATTATACTTTTTGGCCAAATCCATCAATAAATCACAATCAAAGAAAACTATGGGGACTATTAATTTCCCAATGTCAAACTCCCAGACATTTCTCATAGGGGTATCAAGTTTTTGTTCTAAAAACCATTTCTTGAACAACTCTAAACCTCCCATGGGAACTTGGGCATCTCTTACCCAATTAGCTTTATCATAGAAACCTTCTGCTATAGCTACCCTAGGGTTCTTAGGAATCAGCTCCCTCCCCTTAGTTATTTCATGTATAGATAAAGGGAATTGTTCCACAAAGTCATCATGCACAAAGTGTTTTAGATAATCAATTTGTCCCTTAAATTCCTTTCATGGAGGCATTTTCTAAGATTTTAAAATTCTACCACACCGAATTCTTGCTATTCGGAAGTTTCAGAGCACTTACCTGCGCAATTTTGCTTCTTTCAGTGAAATTTTCATTGCAATTTACTAGATTTCTCTGTAAACTTTTATGCCCTAGTTCTGGAAATTCTTTGTGCTCTAATAATGCTTTGCAATTCTATGGCTCAATAATGGTGAGGTCATGAATTATATTTGAGCATTGAAATCACACAAATAAGCTTTGCACCATATTAACTTTTAGTAACCATTACCTCCAAATTGCACCTAGATTTAAATCTTATCTATCGATCTCCTCTGATCGGACGACTTTAATTCAAAAGGAAACAAGATTTATGACTTTAAAAATGTGGCTAGGTGTCACATTACCACTTGCCTACATTCCTTAAATTTCTTGCATCTTGAAATTGTAGGCAAGCGCCAACCATTGATCAAAACAAGATCGACAATCACACAAAATTATAATTGAATAAGGGTCAATCAGTTGTACTTGTCCAATAGAAAGTCTTTATGTGAATCTGTGCCTCCTGACAAACTTCCATGCAAGCTGGTCCCATATTTATTTATGAGAAAGTGGTCTTTGACATCACCATGGACACGTGCCTTCATACATACCCACTTTGCTTAAACTTCTTTCAAGTTCCTAATGTGGGTAAGTGTCCTTCATCGATCATATCAAGATCAACAGTAGGTAAAAACTATGTCTTTTATGGTCCCATTATCTACTTGGACCAATGAAACAACTCCTCTTAATCCAGCTCATTTGACAAGTATGACTGCAACATTAACTCTTAATACCTCAGTGCCTATGGCATCACCATTCCAACTTGGCATACACATCATATTTGACCAATGAGTGTGCTTGAATATTGCAACTTTACAATGTGGCATGACTTAGTAAACTTTCCAAAACCTAACCCCACTATGACACACAATGATAAGGCACATACCCGCATTGCTTATTTCTTGTGCAATTTCTTAATGCGGGCATGTGTTGGCCATTGATCCTACATAGATCAATGTTCATAGAGATTTCAACCCTTTTAACTAACAAATCCTTTTATTGGCCCAAATGGTATTACACATCAGCTTTTCCTTCTAGCCTAGTGCAACGCAACACATACCTTTCATTTTTGGTCCCACCTTGATACGTGTCACCATAGCGCTTTCCTACATTATGTAAATATTGAGCAACTTATTAATGTGGGCATGCACCGACCGTGGATCTTGCATAGATCAATGATCATGAAATCATGCATGCTTATAACATCAAGTCAACTGAAATAACCAATGGGATACTTCTTTTCAGTCTGACTCACCTGACAACTGCCACAGAAGACATACCACTGTCACCTACTGACAAGGTGAGCCCATGATGCTACATGTCTTATTTGTGCTTTCCTGCATTGCTTATTTCTCATGCATCTTGAAATTGTGGGAAAGCGCTAGCCTTTGATCTAAAACAAATCAAGGGTGCACAAAATGAGAATAGAGCAATACATTCAATTAAACAATCAACCAATGACACTGCGAGATTTTTCAGAATGTGCACTAATGGTATTGACAAGTCTGCAAGAAAAATTATGACCCATTCTGACAAGTCATTGTCTTTGCGGCACATTGATACTCCAACATAAGCAAAGGCTACATAGTGCAAAGGTGCTTGCCTGCAATATTTAAAAACCTTGCAGTTCAATGATGTGGGAAAGTGCCCTTCATCGATTAGATTAAGATCGACGGTGGGTTGAAAAGGTATTACAATTAGGATTTTAAATAATATATTCGCATAAACTGCAAAAAAGCAAGGATATAAAAGATTTAACAAAATTATGAAGTCATCCTTGTGTAATTTTGGAACTTAGGGTAAGATGTCCCACCTAAAGTCAGTTTTGACATATTATTTTTGAAGGTTTTCAAAACTAGGGTAAAATAAGATAAGGCATTAGGGTTTTTTATACACCTAGGGTTTTTCAATGACTTTGCAATGACAAACCTTGAGAATTTAATAGGATTCAAATAACAGAGAGACCATGACATGAACTAGGGCAACTTAAGAATTTGAAAATTATAAGGAACAAAAAACCCTAATCTGCAAGGTATAATGTTTTAAATGATTTTTCACTAAAATTTTCAAAATTTCTCTATACTGTGAAAAATTAGACCAATAGAAGACATTTGAACTTGAGGATTCAAAACTAGTAAGTACACTTATGCTAATAGCACTCAAGCTATCAAAGAATGATGAATCAACTGAGGTCAATCAAAAATTATACAGATCCATGATTGGCAAATTGCAATATGTAGTACGCAATAGACCTGATATTACATTAGCTATGGGGATAGTTGCTAGATTCTCTGCTAATCCTAGAGAGAATCACTTGATGGTAGTAAAAAGAATAATCAGATATTTAAAAGGAACAAAAGAGTATGGTTTATACTATAAGAAGAATGAAAAGTTTGAACTGAAAGCCTACATTGATGTTGATTGGGCTGGAAATATTTATGAAAGAAAGAGCAACAGTGGAGGTGCATTTTTCTTAAGAAGCCTTGTTACATGGATAAGCAAAAAATAGAGTTGTACTTCCCAATCTACTGTTGAAGCAGAGTATGTCGTTGCTGCCATTAACTACACAAACATTGTATGGATCAAATGGTTACTAAAGGGAATGAAGGAAGAGATCACTAAAATAGTGACACTTTATTGTGATAATACAAGTGCTATAAATATACCAAAGAATCCTATAATGCATAAAAAGACAAAGAACATTGCAATAAAGTATCATTATGTAAAGGAGTTGGTTCAAGACAAAGAGGTGAAGATGGAATATATCAACAGAAAGTCTAGCAAATTGCTGATATTTTCACCAAAGCATTACCTAAGGATGCTTATGAGTATTTGAAAGGTAAATTAGGGGTGATGTCCCTATCAAATACTATGTAAAAGATAGAGGGAGTACCCTGCATCAAACAAGCTGACATTCATTTCATACAAATTGATGCAATGGATTTTACTTTAGGAAATTGCCTAAAGTAATCACAAATTTGAAACTTCAAATCAGTCACAAGCAAGGTGACAAAGGAAGCAAATTGAAGAGCCTGCAAAAGCTTGTGTCTACATATATCAAGATGTCAAATGTTGAGTATATGTCTTTGGCATTGTTGTCAAAGAGGGAGAAAGTACAAGAAGTTGATCTAGTGCATATTGATCAAGAGGAAGATGGTCAAAGCAAATAAGTTAGAGGGAGAAAGTACATTGAGAGAAAGCATAGTGAACTAATTAGTGCATAAGAGGAACAATGAAGTTACATCATCAGAAGATCAGAAGACTGAAAGACAAAAAGAGGGAGAAAGCATAAAACAATCAAAAGAGGGATCAAAACAAAAGAGGGAGCTATTCAGATATTCTATTGATCCATGATAGAAGAGAATTAGATAAGAGTTATTTTGTAACCTAAGAAGGATTTGCTAATAAGAGGGAGAAGTGTTATTCATAAGATTTATTTTGGTATTGCCTTATTGTTTTGACCTAGTTAGTTTGATAGAACAAGATGTTCATCATTTGTTTGATTGGTTGATTAGTTTGGTTTGCCATCAATTCCAAAGAGGGAGATTGTTGATATATGATTGAAAAGATCACTTGAGTAAGAAAATGTTGAAAGAAGACTGTATGTTTTCAATCATTGTTTTGTCACTAATGTCAAACTTGCTATATGTTGGTAAGATAATTGATTGTATGTTTCAAGCACTATCACTTAGTTGATTGATGAAGAGGATTTGATCAACAAGATGTAACAAAAGTACCTAGAGCAAAGGTTGAGTTATGATTATATATTGAAGTGTAAGAATCAGTTAAGACAGTGATAACATAATGTATTGATAATCTACTTGTGGTTACAAAATGATTGGCTACACTTAGCAAGTTTAGAAGACAAAGGTTGGACAAAGTTCATTTGCTAAGCTTGACAAAGTTGATAGAAGGTGCCAAGCAAAGTTAGTGCAAGCTGAGCAAAAAGTTAGTTGGAACAAAGTGAAAGAAATTTCTAGTGGATGCCAAGTAAACTAGTGGATGCCAAGCAAGTTAGTAGGTGTTGGGCAAGGTAGTCGATGCCGAGTGATTTTTAGTATGTGCCAAACACTAGTAAAATCCAGTTGATGCCGAGTAACACAGTATGTGCCAAGCATCAGTAAATTGATAATGTCGAGCTACTGCATTATGAAAAAGATTAAAGATTTGCCAATTAAAAGCTGACAAGTTTTTTTTCTTGGAACTTGTAAATCGGAAGGAAGATAAGATTGATGTGCTGGAGGCACTAAATCATATGTAAACTATTTTGGAGGTGAATTCAAATGAATTTTAGGAGAAGTTTCTAGAGAATACAAGATATGGGGTAGATAAATTGTATCCTACCTAATCCATTGAAAACCATAATTTTTGAGATGGATAATGAGTAGGAAAAATAGTTCTAAATTCCTATTTGTAGGGATGTCTGGTCATGAAGCTAATTTGGATGTTGGTTGAAGGTTAGAGAGTCTTGGATACAAAAATCTGACAAGGAGAAGGAAGAGGTTTTGCTTCATCAAGTGACTTAAGAGGAAAAGTCTACAATGGTGAGCTAAGCAAGAAGGCTAGAAGAGAATGAATGCTTGAAGGGTGAGCAAGCTGTCAGAACTACAAAGGTAGGAAGCCAAGAAGAGTTGAGGACTAAATAGTGATCTGTAATCTACAAGCAAGGTTGTAAGTTGTATCAAATCAAATCTCTACTATTACTTTCTAACAATTGTATCATATTAGGGTAAATCCTTTGGAGAAAGGTTGACTTAATAGTCATTGGAAAATCCTTTAACAGGGTGGCATTCCAAGTGAATGACCTAAAGTCCTCTAACAAGGCTCACTTTTAATAGGGTGATTGAAATCCCTTAACCGAGTCACATTTAATAGTGTGTGTTGTAACTTTTAATAGGGTTGGCCTTTAACAAGGCATCACTTTAGAAGAGTGAAAAAGGAGTAGCATGTTACTGGTGGTTTTTGTCAAATTGGGTTTCCACATTAAATCATTATGTCAAGTGTACTGATGGATATGTTGTGTTCTATGCTTTACATTTTTGCATGTTAGTTTAATAGTAACATATCAATTTTGGTTAACACACAATGAATGCATGCATGGTCAAGAATGTTATATAGGTTCACTGAATTGAGAAAAGTTTTATTTAGACATCTAGACCTTGAATAACTGATTCACACCCCCCCTCCCCTCTTAGTTATTCTAAAAGGAATTCCAACAGGTGGAACATCAAAATTGATAGTTCAGCCCTTTTCTATGTTTTGAAAAAAGGGGGTAAAAATTTATTCAATCAAAGCCAAAATACAATAGGTCTTAGGCTCAAACATCCAATACACAAACCCAAGATCAATTAAGTTCTATCATTTTCTACTAATTTCTCAAAAGTCCCAACATAATCAGTAGGAAGATCATCCCTACCTAAAATATCCCAATTAGCTCTTTTCTCCGACACCCATTTTGCCAAGACATCAGCCACTCCATTCCATTCCCTAGGAATATGACAAAAGGAGATCCAATCCACAAAGCTACTCAAGTGAAGAATCTCTCTAACAATAGAGGCAATTTGCTAGTTAGATTCATCCACACTCTAGTTATTTATCATATCCACAACAATCTGAGAATCTGATTCACACACCATTTTCCTCCATCCTAGAGAGCAAGCCCGCTCCATAGCCATCTTAATAGCCAAGGCCTCCATCACGTTATTGGAATGAACTCCTTTGTGAATAGAGAACATGAAAATAACATTTCCATCCGTATCTTTCCCAATCCCCCCCACACCAGCTTGTCTAGGGTTCCCATGAGAGGAACCGTCTGTGTTAATTTTAAGAATTGCATCTGGTGGACATCTCCATCTCCCCACCCTACAAACCTTTCTCTTGAGCGGCTGAGATCTCTTACCGCTTATGCTTCCCAATCCTTTGTCCACCAATCCCAAATTCCTAACTATATGGAAGTCACCAGGATCCACAGGCTTAGTCATATCACATTTAGCATAGATAGTCTCCTGAAGTCTGCTTAAAATCAGCTACCATATTTTAGTGACTCCCAAATTGGAGTTATAGAAAATCTGACAATTACATTCCAACCAAAGATTCCAAAGAATAAAAGTAGGTCCAACATCCCAAGCCACTTGGAGGAACAAATTTTTCATCAGGGGTCTGCCAAGGCTATCCCAAAATTCAATAAAAGATTTAGCATGAATGCATCCATGACACCACGCCTCCCACCATGCCAGATTTCTCTAGAGAGAGGGCATAAGAAGAATAAATGAGAAACATCCTCTCCATTCAACATACAGAGGGAATAGAAAGAAGGAATTTGAAACCCTCTTCTCTGGAGATTATCCCAAGTAAGAAACTTCTTTTGAGCAACCAACCATAAAAAAAATTTACATTTTGGCCAAGAGGATTTATTCCAAACCTTCTTCCACCAGGGAACCTCATGAACTTCATTACATCGATTATCTAGCCGAGCATAGCCTTGGGCCACACTAAACTTTCCTTTAGGGCAAGGATCCCAAGCAAGGATGTCTTTGTCCTTAGAGGAATTACACAACCTAACAGAGAGAAGATTAGCTAGCTTAGCCCAAATCTTTGAGGAGCCCCTCGTGGGCCATTCATGTGGATCCTTCCAACCAGCCACATCCATCAATCCACACCACTTAATAATCATGAAGTGAGCTAACTTGGCCCATCCTGAAGCAGAAAAAATCTAACATAGAGACTGGAGGTGGGGGTAGCTGGAGAGAATGGGAGGATGGCCATCCCAAGAGTCCTACCAAAATAACACACTCAACCCCTCATTACATATCCAGAAAAGGCCTTCTTTGATAAGAGGAGCACCCCTTTTAAGAGTGTCCCAAATAAAGGAATCCTTTCCATCTAGCGCCAGCCTAGGAATATCCTAATACTCCACTCCTGGGAAGTACTTTTGGGCCAGAATCTTAGCCCAATCCTGATCTTGATTCTTGCACCACCTCTAGTATAACTTTGTCGCTAGAGCCTTGATGCTAAGAGCCATACATTTAAGGCCTAGTCCCCCAACAAAATTAGGCAAGCAAACTGTGTCCCAATTGACTAAGCTTCATTTAGAAGAGAGGAGATTGCCTAACCAAAGGAATTGTCTTGACAAAGCATCAAAATCTTTCATAACTCCAACGAGAGGAGTTTGCACCAGACACCTGTAAATGGGAAGAGCCTGAACCATAGTCTTGAGGAGGATAACTCTTCTAGTAGAAGAGAGCCACCTATGAGTCCAATGACTCACCCTACTAAATTTTTTTTCCAAAAGACCTTGCCAATATTCTCTCAGCTGAGTCCCCAGAGCTAATGGTACTCCAAGATAGATCAAAGGAAGAGATACAACTTGAAACCTGAGAATCCTAGCAATCTTGAGTTGAATCGACTGAGGAGTATTAAAGAAATAAATAGATGATTTACCTTCATTAATTTATTGTCCATAAGCTTTTAAATAAGTATCCAAAATCATTTTGAAGTTTCTTGCCTCATTAATAGTAGCCAAGCCCATTAGTCTAGTATCATCCACAAATTGAAGGTGTGTGTACGCTGGAATATCATTGTGCCACTTCCACCCTTGAACAAGCCCCTGTTCTACTTGAAAATTTTATAAATCTACCCAAGTCCTTTTTCATAATGATAAAGAGATATAGAGAGATAGGATCCCCCTGTCAAAGTCCTCAAGAAGCAGAGAATAGATTAGTGAGTTCTCTATTAATAATAACCGAAAAGGATGGGCAAGTCACACAACTGAGAACCCAATCCACCCATTCCATATCAAATCCAAAAGTGAGAAGCACACGACCCAGGAACTCCCAACTAACCTGGTCATAATCTTTTACTAAATCTAGCTTAATAAACATAGCCTTTTCCTTAGACGTGGCCATAGAGTGAATAGCCTCTGAAGCAATAACCACCCCATCAAGAATTTGTTTGCCACCAACAAAACCTCCCTATTCCTCAGAAATCAAAGTGGAAAGAAAAGGCTTGAGCCTTTCAACAATTAATTTTGTGATAATTTTGTATGTGACATTACATAAAGCAATAGGTTTGAACTGATCCAAACTGTTAGCCCCATCAATCTTGGGAATGAGAGCCAGGAAAGTAGCATTCAAAGACTTGAGCATTTGTTTATTTTGATATGATTCCTGGACTACTTCTAGAAGATCAAATTTAATAATCTTTCCAAATTCTTGGAAATTTTTTGGGAATACCAAATACCACCTTCTCCAATTCTTCAAACACAATAGGCCTTAGTAGATCCCTATTCATACTACTAGACACAAGATGAGGAATGCAATCTAAAATAGCCCTTGTCTCCACCAAAGAACTAGGTTCCTCCTTAGAGAAGAGCTGAGAAAAGTATCTAGTGGCCTCTATAGAAATTGCCTCTTTGGAAAAGAGTTCATCTCCAAAAGTAGAAACAAGAGAAGTTATAGAATTTCCAGACCTGCGAGCTTTAACTATGTTATGAAAGAAAGCAATGTCTCTATCTCCCTCCTGCAACCAGCCCACATGAGACTTTTGCTTCCAAAATATTTCCTCCTAGACTCTTCAGACATTAAATCTAGAGTCATTCCTTGGTCCCTAATCTAGTGAGTGACACTGTCCAGCCTGGCCTGGGCCTCTCTCAAATGCTCTTAAAGGTTCCCAAAGCACTATTTATTCCATTGTTTCAGCCTAAATTTCACATGCTAAAGCCTCTTCTCAAAGGTGTACATGGAAGTACCATGAGGAGGCCTACCCTCATACCACCAGGTTATCATAAGATCCTATAGGGAGGGATCCCTCAACCACATCAGCTGAAACTTGAAAGAGGGATTCTTAGAAGTCTTGAAAAGAGTGATAGAGAGCTTAATAGGCTAGTGGTTAGAGCCTCTCCAATCAAGAATTTATGATCTGGTAGACCATCTAATATCCATCCAAAAACAAGAAACCAAGAACCTATCAAGCCTTTTTGAAATAGCTTATGTCCCACTCCTTCTATTATTCCAAGTGAATATACCATAACCAGGTTTAACATCAATAAGATTCAAAGAACCAATATTATCTCTAAGCATACTAGAAGAAGGACCCAATCGAGCAATCCCGCCCCTCTTTTCCTCTAAATTAGTAACAACATTAAAATCTCCAACCACAATCCAAGGAAGGAAAGGATCCAAGGATCAGAAAAATATAATATGTGACCATATAAGAGATTTACATACCAAATCACTAGGAGCATAAATATTGGAGAACAAGCACCTTTCACCTGTCTCAAAGTGAGAAGCCATAAATGAGATGGAAGACCTACTCAAAATCCACCATAGGGGAGTCACCTTCTTAGGATTCCAGAGACAAGTGAGACCACCTGAGCTCCCTTGAGCACCCACTCCCTGCCAACTACTATGGGGCCATAACTTTGGCCCATAGCTATCCAATTCATCAACTGTAAGCTTAGTTTCCTGAATGAAAATAACATCTGGAGAATGAGAATCTATCAATATACAAACAACCTTTTGTCTAGGGATGTTGTTCAACCCCCTCACATTTCAAGAAAGAATAATCATTTAGAAGACTACGAGAAGTGGGAGTCAATGGGCTTCACAAACCTCACCTCAACCAAAGTCTCTCCCATCATCTTAACCTTCTCCTAATCCATCTTCCTTCCACTCTAAGCATACTTTTCTAAGGTCCTTTTTTTAAAGGTCTTTTGTTGTAAGCCTAAAGTGGAAGTAGTTTTAGAGCCTTTTGTGTTGTCGGGCATCCCTTTCTTGCTAGGAAGGGTAGAAGCTATGATACTTTGGGCATCACAGGGATGCAACCCACCAAGAATATCACAACTTTTCTCCTGAACCAATCCATCTAAACAAACAGGTTGACCTAGTTCTTCCTTAGGAACCTGGGCTAGATTCCTAATCTCCTCTAGTAGGGGTCCTGGAAAAGAACCATCATCTAGGGATATCTCAACTGGTATACCTTCCTCTTGTACCAAATTCTCTAGAACATTAAACCTATTAAAAGTGCCATCACTTTGTCTATCCATCCAAGTTCTCTTCTACCCCTTTCCTTTACTACGCGGCTTCACTAGGATAAAACCCTCCTTGTCCCCAAAGGGACCTTCTGGCATAGGGGCCTTACCCTTGTCATCCTTAGGGGTTGGCATAGTGGACATCGATGATTGAGAACATTTATTCCAAGGGCATTTGCGTTGTAAGTGCCCATACTCACGACAAATCTTGCATCTAAAGAGTAAAGTCTCATAGTCCAACTGCTGAATCCATGAAGAAGGGCCCAAGAAAATTTCCATAGAGTTAGGTAGTGGATTATTAAGATCAACCTCTACACAAATTCATGCATAGGAAATTACCTTTCAGTCTTGGGTTTGTGTGGCTGACCCAACTGGTTTCCCAAGCAGAAGTGATATCGAATGAAGAATATCCTCCGTCAAAAATTCTAGAGGCAGTCATGGAAGTTGAACCCACACTGGGACCCAAGATGGGATCTCCTTAGCAAAGTTGAATTCGATGTGCCAGGGTTTGATGAAAAGCCCAACTTGGTTAAAGAATTATGGGCCCCCTATGAATACCTTGTTCCTGTCTGACATATTTGAGAAAATAACCATAAAATAGTTGTTGGCCGCTAGAAGAATTTCCATATCCCCTTCTGGGTTCCAAATCCGATGCACCCATGATTCCAACATAGGGAGAGAAAGTTGGAGACCCAAAAACTTACAGATGAGTGCATGCTTTCCCCAGTACTCCACATCCTCTGAAATTTGCTCTAGTTGAATAACCAACATTGGTTGATCATCAGATCGCTCTAAACACCCATTCATCTTCTTAATATGGACAAAACCCTTCAATGATGAAGTGTTCACCCCAGATGGGAGATTGTAAGTCTGGCCTTCATCCCCTCCCTGCATCAAAATCGAGGGATCAACCATCACCAAATCATCAAATAATATCTAAGATGCAGGGATCTTCGATTGCCCCATGTTTAGATTTAAAGACTCTATCTCCAAGCCAAAATCTTTTACCTACAAACACCCTCACCCTATTGTGTACCCCATACCACCAAAAATTGAAGGCCCTACACTCCCTGTCTAGCCCCAGCTAGCCCCAACCCCAAATAATCACCCAAAAAACTCCCTCGCAGCTCCACACACACCCCTGATGCTGCCTACAAAAACAACACTCCATCAAAAACTTTACCAATGACCTAGTACGCAACAAAAATTGCCAAAACATCTATGCCTAGGGCACGTAGGCCCTAGCCACAGAGATCAACAGTTCATGCACTAGAGCCATCATCATCACCTAGCCACCCTCCTAAGTCCATATTTGATTCAACCCTTTTCTGTGTTGTTAATAAACTTAAGAATGTAAAAAAAAAGGCTTAAAGAGTGGAACGAGAGTGCTTTTGCAGATATCTTTGGAAGTAAATCTAATTTAAAAATGGAGTTAAAGAATATTCAAGATAGAATTTAGTCTGATGGTTACTTAAAGGAGTTGGTAAAGGAAGAGAATGAAAAGCTAGCAAATTACCATGATATTATTTCAAAAGAAGAAACCTTTGGGAGGTAAAGATCTAGGTCTATCTAGCTTGAAGAAGGTGATCGAAATACTAA
The DNA here is from genome assembly GCA_028749045.1 of Cupressus sempervirens. Lineage (NCBI taxonomy): Eukaryota > Viridiplantae > Streptophyta > Pinopsida > Cupressales > Cupressaceae > Cupressus > Cupressus sempervirens. Next base: position 496,629,296 of record CM053791.1, on the reverse strand, counting down.
AAAAATCCATCTTACTACTATGAAGCATAGGGCTAAGAATCAAATTTCCAGCCTTACTAAGTGAAGGGATAAAATTACTAATTAAAATGAAATAACAAGAGAAATGGTTTCCTATTTCTCCTCCCTCCTCTCTACTAACCTAGATATTGATGATTCTAGACAGATGGAGCTTCTTGAAACTATTCCCCAAGTCATAACTAATGAGTAGAACAAAATGATGATATCTATTCCTTCTAGGGATGAAATTTATGAAGTTGTATGTTATTTTGAAGGAGATAGATCCCCTACTCTAGATGGTTTTCCTATGTTTTTCTTTTAGCAACTCTGGGAAGTTGTTGGTAAAGATGTCTGTGATGCAATGAAAGAATTCTTTGGAGGTAAAAGAATGCTTAAGGAGTTCAATTCTACTTTTCTTTGTCTTATTCCAAAGAAGAGAGATGTTGATTCTCTTAAACATTTTAGGCCTATTAGCCTATGCAATTCAATCTACAACATTATTTCAAAAGTTCTAACCCGACATTTGTTGTCTATCCTTCCTAAGTTGATTTTTGACCAACATAATGGCTTCATTCTTGGAAGGAAAATTCTAAATTCTATTATTTTTGTTCATGAAAACATTCATTCTTTATCTCTATCTAACTCTTATAGTTTTGTGATGAAGATGGATATAGCGAAAGCATATGATAGAGTTGATTGGAATTTTATCCAAAAGGTTTTGATGACCTTTGGTTATAGTGAACAATGTCTTAAAATTATAATGCAACTTGCTACTACCTCTTCTCTCATTTTCTTAGTCAATGAGATCTCCTTTGATTTTTTCAAACCTACCAGGGGATTGAGACAAGGTGATCCTCTTTCTCCTATTATTTTTACTATTATGGTTGATTGTCTTGGTAGGTATATTAGTAGGCTTGTTTTGAAAGGGGAAATTCAAGGTGTAAGGCCAACTTCCCAACCTCTATTTTGTTCTCATGAACAATCTATGGATGATACTATTTTCATGGGAAAGGTTGATGTTAGGGAAGTTAGGAGTCTTAAAAGGGCTCTAAACTTATATTCCACAGTCACTAGGTAATTGGTCAACTGGGATGAGAGCTGTCTATTTTTTATTAACACCCATGTTCATAGGTAAACGAAAATTGAAAATATTATGGGTTTCTCTATAGGATCCTTTCTTGGTACTTATCTTGTTCTCCCATTGGAGTATAGTCCTTTTGAATCTTTTTGGGAGGATCTAGTGTAGAAATTCAATAAGAAATTTCTTGGATGGAAAGGAAATATGTTGAGTCAAGCAGGCAAAGTGACTTTACTGAAGGCTTGTCTTCAAAGTCTCCCTACCTATGCTCTTATCCTTTTCAAAAAATTTTGCGCTGGTATTTATCATACCAAAATTTCAAAATTTTCAATCAAAATGTGTAGGAGGATGTAAAAATTCAATCTTTAAAGTGTTCAAAGACTTATCAATTTTTCATGTTACTGTTGAGCATGAAAAGTTTTATATGGTTGTCGAGTAAAATGTTAGTGGATGGTGAGCTAACAAAATTGGTTAGTTGAGGCCAAGCTCATAGTGGTTGCCAAGTGTATGGAAAGACGTGTGGATGCTGAGTAAGCCAGAAATTAATTGATGCCAAGCTTACAGCTACGTAAGCACTTAGCAAATGCAGTGTTTTAAGGGCTATTTAATCAATTTATGCTCATCTAACATCATTTGAATTTGAAAAATAACACAAAGAGCTAAAGGAGATTTGGAGAATTTGATTTGAGCATTTGCAAGAGATTTGAATGGTTGTTTGACACCATCTCAACATGAATTATAAGGTATTCACCATGTGCTGAGCTGCACAGTTTTAAATTTCACAAACCCTAGATATATGTAATGGTTTTTGGTTCTTTTAAAGTGAAAGGAGTAGGGGGAAAATAAGTTTTAAATGTTTAGTTGATTAGCAATGAAATCAAACAACCTATTTTCAAGGCTATTCTAGACATAGTTTATAAGCAGGATCCCTCCAGTGCATTGTCTATGATACCATTGCAAGTCTTGATGATTCAAGATGTCAATAATTGTTACACATGTAAGATTGGAAGTATAGGAGACATAGAAATCAAAGAAGAATATGGGAAACTATGTGAAAATAGAGCGTTGAAGGAAGAATACAAGATTTTCAAGAATAAGGGTTAACTCGTGCCCTAGATTTCCCCAACATCTTCAAAATAGAGTGGATTACAATTGTCTTAAGAAAAATTCATGATAGCTCTATATGGTTAGAAAATGGGCCGGTTAAAATCACAAAGAAGATTGTTCACTAGGTAATAGGGTATCCAACCCTAGATCGGCCAAAGGCCATGAGAAGTAAGTCAAAGGAAGTTATTGAAAAGAACACAGGGGTTGTATGGAATAAAAGGGGAATGACCATTGATACTATCATAGATCCCCTAAGAGCTTTTGCAGTAAGGGTAATAGCACACAAGTTTTATCATTCTAGTAGATTAAACAGTGTACCTTACATTGTAGTGGATATGGGTTGCAAAATTGTGAAGAAGGATCATACTTATAATCTTACTGAGTTGCAATTGCAACAATTGATTGAGAATATGGGAGCCATAAGTAAAATCAAGAGTGCTTAGTGTAAATTTGGGTCTATTCTAGTATTTATTTTAATTTTATGTGTAGAATACATTTTGTACATTCGGCAAGGTTGCTTGGAAGGTGAGTAGATCAATTGCAATTCAAATAGGAGAATTTATTGAGCAATTAGGTGATAACTTTGAGTCAATCATGACTAGTTATTTTGAAGATTTTAAGAAAATAATAAGAAAATACTAAGGATACTAGTCTCACTAGTGGAGAAATATTACAATGATGTTTGCTTCCTAGTTGATATTGATTGCGCATATGTACAAGCAACAATTCCCAGGGTGAGATGGCTAAGGCCATTAGGTTATGAAATGAATATTGATGAGGCCTCTATAGAAATCACAACATTACTTACATAAGAAGTGGATAAGGAAGACAAAGCATTTGGTAATTATGACTTGGCCAAATCAAAGATCACTATAGAGTTGAAGACTGCTTCAGTGATGAGGAAGAAGAATAAATTGGTGAAGAAATTGAAAGAAAAATTAGGTGAAGGGGTTGAGGAAGAAGAAGAGGAAGAAGATGAAGAAGAAGAGAACACATAGCCTCAAGCACCATTGGCACTGACACAAGGTCAGGGTGAAGATTGACAAGAGAAGGAAGTAGATATTGTAGAAGGTGTCGGGGAAGAAGAAGACAATGAAGCACCTATAACTATTGATAAGAAGAAAAGAAAGGCAAAGAATCAAGTAGTGAGCAAAAGAAATAAGGTTGAAAAACCTAACCAACCCAAACCTACAACACCTACCACAAGGGCTAGTACAAGAGTCATTGCATAGAAGGCTAAAGAAGTAGTCGAGTCTAAAGAGAAGGAAGCTGGAGCACATAAGAGACCAAGGAGGAAGTATGTTTCTCAAGCTAAAATTGATGAGGAGATGACTGAATCAGACGATAATAAACAATTCTAAGTGGTGAGTCATAGTCCCTCCTTAGATCTAGATAATCAAATGTTAGAAATAATGCTAATTTATTAAGCTTCTCTCACATTGAGTTTGATAATCTTGGAAAGATTGAGAAGAATTAAGTAGAGGAGGCAGTATATTCCATGATGGCTACATTTAAGAAGTCTCCTCTAGATTTTGCCAACTCAATACTTAAAGGTTTATATGATAGAATTGAGTAGAAATGGCACTATTTTTTGAACACTAAAAGAAAAATTAGGGAGACATCCCTTACTCAAGTTATGCCAAAATTTATTAAGGTTGAAATTTCTAAAGCCATTAAGAAATATGCTATGAGATTTTTGCCTAAGTATAGGGCATTTATCATATTGCATAACAATATAGAGGATGTTGTCAAGAAGTCCAAACAAATGTGGAAGATAACATATAGACTATCAACATCAAAAGAAGATGTCCAAACACCTATTAAGGTAGGAGAAGATGAAGAAGATAATAATGAACAAGGCATAGTTGAGGGAGGCACTGAAATGAATATTGATAACCAGGCACCAGCTAAGGAAGAGTAGTAAACAAAAAAAAGTGTACAAGATACACAAATGCCAAGTGCCAGCCATCCACGAGTGATAAATGCAAAAATTGAAACTGTCAAGGTAAAGGATGTTTTTGATACTACTAATTATAACATCAATCCCATTATAGAGGAAGATTTGAAAAGAATACTTATCCAATCCACTCTCTAGGCAAAATTATGTGACAACCCTGTATTGGTGAGTGTGGATGAAATTTAGAAGTCAGAGACTATAACTATGGGGGAGGAAGTGAAAACATAAGAAATATATATAATCACTCCTCAAGTCAAAAGTGTACAACCTTCACAACCCATAGTTGTATATAAAAGGAAGGAGACAATAAGTTTCAATTTTAGTACACTCATGCCAGACACTCTAGTCTTAGTAAATGAATAAGAAATTGAAAAAGACAAGGTTGAGATAGTTGGAGCAGACAAGGTGGAAACACTAGTAAATGATGGGACACAAAGCCAAACAAGTCAGGTAGACACACCTGCACCTCCAACATAAGATCAAGGTGAAACTAAAACCAAAGAGATAGAAAAGGACAGGTTTGAAGAGATAAGTTTTACACCCAAGTCGAAGGAGCTAGTAGCAATCCAAGCACTGGTGGCATTACCAGAATCAGGTACTGTTGAGATAGTTGGAGCAGAAAAGGTGGAAACACTAGTAAATGATGGGACACAAAGCCAAACAAGTTAGGTAGACACACCTGCACCTCCAACATAAGATTAAGGTGAAACTAAAACCAAAGAGACAGAAAAGGACAGGTTTGAAGAGATAAGTTTTACACCCAAGTTGAAGGAGCTAGTAGCAATCCAAACACTGGTGGCATTACCAGAATCAGGTACTCTTTCCAGTCAAACTCTTTAGAGGTCGAGCATAGATGCTATACCATTACAATTTTCAGTGCCAAGTCTGTGCTCATCTAAGGCAAAAGAGGTAATTACTTATGGATATGTTAGCCTAGATGAAGAGATTGTATTGCCCAAATTTGATTATGCAGTAATAATAATTGAGCAGATGGGTATATTACAAGAGGCACTAGCAAAAAAGAAACATCAAGAACTGATCAGAAGGGAGCATATGCAGAAGCAAGCTTTGATTGATATCAAAGAGATTTTCTTGGATGCATTCAGTCTGCCTACTCCAAATAAAACAAAGCCAATCATTGAATAATTGACCAACATAGTGGAAAGGGTTAGTGACACAAACCTGGATACTAATGTCAAACTATTAGAATGGTTTGAAAAGAAGCTTCAAAACAAGGTAAATGAGAAGATATCTAGTGGTATTGCACTGACATAGGTTGAGCTAACAACCAAGATAGAGAGTGTGAAGAAGGTAGTAGAGAGCATTTTCTCTCTATACACCAAACTATGTAATCCTACACTCTTCAAACAAGAGATAAGGAATCACATCCTAAGTTTAGAGAACCAAATGTAGTCATCTGGTGCAATATTGCCCAAATCTCCAACTCAAAGTGAGAAACATTTTAGGAACGTATTGTAATCCCAGAGTCAGTTAGCATCATTACATGTAGATGAAGCCAACATAAGGGCTAAACTGATCAACATCCAGTCGACATTGACTCCTCACATGGAGATTTTACACAAGGAGCTAGGCTATGCAGAAACACTTATGAAGAAAGCCCCCAATATTTCTACATTAGATGGCTTAGTCCACCTTGTTGTCAAGTTGGCCATCGAAATTAAGTCTTTCGAGGTAGCTTGTGATAATTGAAATGTAACTCTTAAAATTATACTTGAGGTCCATAAATATTTTTTGGACAAATACACTATAGGTGTATAACCGATTGACATTGGTGTCAAAAAGGGACAGTAAGAGCAATGGGGGAGCAAGCAGGAGAGAAAGCAATCAGAACAAAGAGATATCTATCCAAAGGGGGAGTAAAACATAAAGGAGGAGTAAGAGAATAACAAAATGCAAAAATCAGTTCAAACAAAAAGCAAAGAAAGTGTATCAGCTGAATCAAATCCACTCTGTAGGAGAAAGATTTTGATATAGAGTATTGTATAGAACTTATAAAATTTTGAGGTATAAGTCATGTTGCAAAAATTTGATATTTTGAAATTTTGTATAGAAGCCAAATAGACATCTATGTTATGCTTGTCAGAATAAGATTATTAATGTAAGATCAAGTGTTTTTGACACTCATGTCAAAGGTGGAGATTATTAATCTCAAATTGGTTTTGACAAGTGAGTTTTTATACACTTAAGTCATTTACTTAGTTCATGTCAAACAAGTAACATATGCTGAGCACAACATATAAGTTATAGCATGCCGAGTAAACAATGAGTGCCGAGTCACTCAAGTGCTGAGTAGATAGTATGTGCCAAGTCATTTAGTTGTCAAGCAAGCAGTGCATATCAAGTCATTTAGTTGTTGAGTGACAACATTAAAGTCATAGTTAGTGTCAAGCACGAGGGACTTAAGATGTAGAGTAACACAATTTAGTCATAGTTGTTTGTATTGGCACAAACTACTATGCAAACTTTTTTTGGGCCAACTTAAGGATTCATTTATAATATTTTGTTGATAAGGTTGAATCTTAAGTGGGAATACCTGTATATTACATGCATCCAATTAGATAAAGGGAAGGTTTAAGTGACAATATGGATGAATCACAACTATTGATTCATACCTATCCATAAGTCACCTAGGTCTTCTTAAGGAGGACAAAACTTAAATTTTTTTATGAATAATTAGAGAGAGAGATGGAGAGTTTACATGTGCAATTATGACATTCATGGTGACCAAGGAATTATGATCTAAATTGTCTTGCAGAATTAGTTAAAGGAGAATAGAGAAGGAAACAATGAACAATAGAGAGACATCCGATCAAGAAGGATCAAGTATACACTAGTGTAGAGGTGATCTAACATCAAGAAACAAAGTGCTAATCACAGGATCATTGCTGAGACATTCTGACAGGTGAATTAATTAAATCTCTTAATAGAGTAGTCCTAACATGCTGTATTGAAATCCTCTAACAAGGTGCTTACTTAATTGTGAGTTGAAGTCCTTTAATCAGACACAATTCTAACAGGGTGTTGAAATCCTTTAACAGGGTGAGACCTAACAGTCTTTGTAAGCCTTTAATAGGATAAACCTTTCATAGGGTAGACCATATTTCATGATCAAACATTGCAACCTTCATTGGATACACTTTATTGTTGTAGTAGTGAAAATTTGTGGGTGTCATCCCAACCCAAGATTTACCTTCTCATTGGAGGGTTTTTTGGTAATCATATCTTGTGTCATATATGTGTGAATACTTACTTGTTTACATACTTTATATGTATATGATTTACATGGTATTTCAATTTACTTATTGAATTATGAGATGGATGTGTGGTGAGTGTTTTTATCAGTTGAAGTTTAAAGCACTGATTCACCCACCTCCCCCCACCCCACCCCCCTCAAAGTTTACCTTTCCTATTGTAATTTCAAGAATTTGAAAGGAATAGAGGACTATGGTCTATGCTATAAGAAAAATTAGAAATATTGATGATAGAAAGAGCATTAGTGGAGGAGCATTTTTCTTAGGCAAAAGGCTAGTTACATGGACTACAAAGAAAAAAATTGCATTTCTCAATCTATTGCTAAAGCTGAATATGTTGCTGCTACAGTAAATTATACAAACATTGTATGGATCAAACAACTACTCAAAGGTATGAAGGATGAAATCACTGAACCTGTGATACTTTATTATGATAATACAAGTGCTATAAATATATCAAAGAATCCTGTGATGCATACAAAGACTAAGCACATTTCAATCAAGTATCATTACTTGAGAGAGTTAGTTCAAGATAAAGAGGTTAAGATGGAAAATGTTACTACAAAAGAGAAAATAATTAATAACTTCACAAAAGCATTACCTAAGGATTCTCATGAGTATCTAAGAGGTAAACTAGGGGTGATACCCCTATCAAAGGCTATCTAAGAAGCATGAGGAGTACCTTGCATCAAACAAGTTGTTTGGCATATGTTACACATTGATGTAATGGATCTTACTTTAGGAGCTGCCTAAAGTAATCAAGAGCCAGAGTTACAAATCAATCACAAGTTGGGTGACCAAGAGAGAACTTGAAAATGTTCATATTTGCATATGAAGATGACAAGTATTTGGCATTGTCATCAAAGAGGGAGAAATTATTAAGGGAGAAAGATAGAGACATCTGGAGAAATCATTAAGGGATAAATCAGAGGAAGAAATTCTGTTGAAAAAGAGACATCCTGCTCCTACTAAGGAAGAAATCCTAACTACTGAGGGAGATGAAAGAAAATTAGACACATGAATACCTAGTAAGATGGAGTTAACGTCAAAAGAGAAATAAAAAGTGATCAAGAGGAAGTCATAAGGATGAGTTGATTGATTGCCTATTGATCAGAACATAATTTTGTAACCTATTCAGAAGATGAAAGTTAATTATAGAGGAAGAGATTTCAATACAAGGAATTATTTTCTTTTTGGTATGTTGTTGGTTATACTGATTAAGTCTCACCAGTTTGGTTTTCCATCAATGCCAAAGAGGGAGATTATTGAAAATAGATTGATACAATTATGATAAATGTGTTTCAATAATTGTTTTGTCACTGATGTCAAGCCTACTACTTGCTGGTAAGACAATTGCTTATATGATTTGAGCACTATAATTTGTTTGATTGATGAAGAGGATTTGATCAAATGAGGCAAAAATAGCACCTGTTGGTCTGACTTTTTCTGCAGTAAAAAATTTTTCAGTTAAACCATAGAAAGGTCAGGTGATCTATGTCTAAATGAAGTATAAGGTTTTGGATAAACCATCTGTGAGAAATATCCGCCTTGTAAGCCTTACATTCATCTCTATTTATGAAAGGTCGGGCGCGAAAATTTTCAAAATTCAAAAGAAGCGAATATGCTTCCGTATTCCTTTTCCTCTCTCCTGGGTTACCTTTCTTACTGTTTGTCCCAACCATCAGATCTGATTAGATCTACCGCTGGCGTTATCTCGCTATTGAAAGTTGCATGCTCATTAAGTATAGCGAGATAGCGAGTGTCGAGTTTTTTTAAAGCGGTGGGACCATGAAGTGAACGTGCGGCGATCGAAGATTTGCTATTTAATTGCTTTATTGTGCAGGTACACTTAGCAATTCGCCGTAAAAAGGGGGAAAAGGACCCACTAGAATATCTGACATCAGAGCCGGAATGTTGATATTTTTCCGGAAGTACCGCCACCTCGCTATCGGAAAATTCAGGCACTTCACCGTTAGCGAAGTAGCGAGGCCACGTGAAAATCTTAAAATGATGACATTGCATCTTGCTTGTGTCATAATTACACCAGGTGGCATGACCTGTCGTAAATACTGTTGTCAGAATCAGTTTTAATTAAACAGAAGTAATTACCGGGTACCCCCTTGCTTTTTCCGGCACAGAATCCTTTAAAGTGCCGAAGCTCGCTACCTCGCTATCGGAAAATTGAGGTTCTTCACCGTTAGCGAGTTAGCGAGGGCCCGTAAAGTGGTAAAAGATCGGCAAGATCTATGATGACGTGTAATGACAGGTGACTGATAAAATTTGACATGTGCTAGCTGTGCAGAGATCCGATTCTCATTAATGCCTACCTGACTAAATGTACAAGAAATCTGGAACGTCAGTTTGAAGTGAATCAACGGAGCTCGCTATCTCGTTATGAAGAGTAGCAAGGAAGATAATTATAGCGACATAGCGAGATGGGCCCACCGCCTTCTTTCTTAAGAAGCCCTGTAGCGTATCTTTCGATCATTTCTTGATCCGATCAACGGTTGTCGCCGCCTCGTTATGGAAAGGTGCTTGTTCTTTATGCATAACGAAGTAGCGACATGCTGACACGTGTTCTCCGTCGTCAGTGGGTTTAAAGGTAAGCGCCATCAAAAGAAAGAATTATGTACATGGCAAGCTCTCATTGGGTAATATGACTGACATGGAAAGTGTAACTCCTAGTTGTTCTCTTTGTACCGCATGATCGTAGGATCTTTGAAGATCAACGTCGCAGTTTTAAATTAAAAATGTAGTGCCACTCTCTGTATTAATTAGACAAGAAAGCTTCGTCCGTGAGAAAAAACAGAGTATAATACAGAGAGATTGCATCAGTTTCATTTCACGCGAGAAAAGATTTGAAGCCATTCCTGTGCAGAAGCTATTACTGAAAGAAAAGCGTGCCAAGGTTGATAAGAAATTGTCAAGTTATCTGTTCGCTGAAATTTTGCAGGAATTCAAAGGAAAATTGAGACAGAATTCAAGTAAGTAAAACTGCCATCATCTTTGTGAGCTTTTAAGTTTTAAAGAGGATAGCTCAAGATGCCTCCTAAGAAGGGATTTACAGGAGCAGTAAATTACTTGGATAGAAATGTGCATGATGATTTACTTGAGTTACTTCCTGAGTCCACTGTAGAAACGGTGCAAGTTAAGAGGTTGACCTCACTCAATCCTAGTCTTAGGGTAGCTGATGGATTGTATGATAAGGGTAATTGGGTCCGGGATGCTCAAACTGCTCAGACTGGTTTGAGTTTATTCAAGAAATGGTTTGCAGAGAGAAAGTTATATGCCCCTCATGCCAACATTTGGAATTTTGATCTTGGGAAGCTTGTTGTTCCCAGCGTGTTCATGGATTTTGACCTGCTTGAAGCCATAGCAAAAAACTATGACCAAGCCACTAAGGTAGTGAGGAGAATAGATGGTGAGGCTTTAGTTACCATCAGTCCCGAGGAGATTAGGAAGGTATTCAGTCTGGGACCCCTCACCATGTATCATGTGCCCATTAATCTGACAGATTTAGAAAAGGAATATATATCCAAGAGGGATGTAGTTAGACAGGGTGCAGTGAAAGCCCACATAGGCCGAATTGGAGGCCTCCCAACCATAACATCATCTTCTAAAGAGCCCTTCAAGAAATCATGTTTTAATGCCAGGGCAGTCGAGATATATAGAACCCTGTGCAAAGTCTTCGGAGAGGGCGAAGAAGATTTTATTCCGGTGAGCTTCATGTATATGATCACCCAAATCTCTTCTTTTGGTGTGGAAATAATTTTTGATTTTGCATCTTACTTGGCAAATGAGATCCATCATGGATTGGTGGGGATTGCACAGGGCAAGGTGGAAAAGGTTTGGGGTCAGTATTCCTTACTGATGCATATGTTTCTTTTTAAAGGGGCCACTTATTTTGGTAAAGAAATGGTTTTAAATAGAGAACAAGAAGGGGAAGCACTACCAGTCCAATTATGGAGTGCAGACATGACCTGGGAAGCAGAAAATGCTAGCTTCGTCAGATTTGATAGGCACTTTGCCTCCAAACTAAGGTGCCTCTTATTGAGTGACAATCCCAGAATCCCTAAGGCATTAATGCACCTTATTAGGCCTATGGACAAAACCCACAATCTAAAGGTTTCACATAATTGGGGAGATATTATCCCATATTCAGTCTCAACGGTCATCAGGGTCTATGGTTTCAAAGGAACACCACATGTGTTACCCTATCAGGTACCCTTGAAGGTAGGGATAGCTGAATTTTTGTGGCAGTTAGGAGGAGTGGAGGAGGCCTTTTTGCACAAAAGGGGGACAGGATCAATTTTTCCTACTTGTACTATAGCCCACCAATTTGTGATAACTAAAGGAGGGTGGGCCTTTCTCCATAAATTTTTGGATCAATACAAAATGGCAGTGTCTCACTCTCGTTTTTGTGATACAGAAGGTTTCTTTAACTCTGCCCTTAGATTGAGAATCAAGCTGCGTCCAGTTCAGCATGAATTCTATTTTCCAGAAGATGTAATAAGAAATGAATATTCTCTCCATGAGCAAGAAATAAAGAAAGAAAAATGGAGAGTCTATTCAAAAGTTTTGGAATTCATTAATTGTTTTGATAAAAATTTCAGTCCTCTTAGTAATGCTGCAAACAATGCAGACAAAGTACATAAACTCATGAGCAATTTCTCTGAGATAATGGAGGTCATGAATGAGAAGAAACAGCATTTTATTAATTCTTTTCCAGATAAAGCCAGAGAAATTATGAGAAAATTGGGTTTCACTCCCAATATTGGAGTAGGTCCACTGGTGGTATGGAAGAAAACAGGATATACTATTGTCCGACAGCAGGTGCCCGTTGTGCATAAAGAAAAACAGATTGTTGGATCTTCCAGCACTGTCCTAGAAGAAAGACCCCCTGAACTTTCCCCCAAAAGAAGAAGAATAATAAGGGAGGAAGAATCCCCTGATGAAAGTGGCTCACCTTCTCAAACCCTAATGAGAGTGGAGGAAGAACAACTCACCAGTGAGCAATTTGAACAAATGGGGTCACAAGGAGAAATTTTTGTTACACAAGCAGAGATTGATGAAGGAAACCCTCAGGAAACCCCTGTACCAAGTTTTGAATTAACTACAGAAGATTTCAGAGGAAGGGAATTGGACCCTGTTTTGGAACAAGCCAGTCAGCATTTTTTGTCTGATAACAATTTTGTAAGATCTAGAGCTTTCCATCAGTTTGCGTGGAGAGTAAACATGCACATTTTTGAGCAAAGGTGCAATAATATGAGAACAGAACATCCAGAAATGGATGAGACCTCCATTCAAAATACAATAAAGGAACAAATGGTTCAAGAGTTCCAAAATATAACCCCTGATGAGGGAAGACAGATGGTAAAAAATGCTAATGTTTTATTATTGCCCAATTGGGACATTGCTGACGCATTAGTTTTTAATTCTGTTTCAAATAATTTAGGACTCCAGGATCCGAATAAAGAGGAATTCTTGGGTATAGCATTCAGCAATGATCAAGCTGCCCTTGTTATGTGGTCCCTGAGAAGAGGATCCAGAGTTACTTCATCATAGCCTGATGACTCAGGATTGACAGGGAGTATCATTGTAAGAAGAGTTGCTGACACTTCAAATGTACAGGCAGCCCACATGAATGTGGATTATTCTAAATTTTCCCTGGCTACTGCGAAAAGAGAAGAGAGGGAAATGATGGATATGCAAAATAAATATGAAGTAGTGGTGGAAGCATATAATCAAGAGGTGAAGAGGAGAATTGAATTAGAAAACAGGATATCTCAACTGGAAAAGGTACTCGGAAAGAGAAAAATGGGAGAATCCAGTACATTGAGAATTGCATATCCCCCACAGTCATCTGTGGGATTAACCCCTATTATTGAGATACCTGACACCCCTGAAAGACCCCAATTCTATACTGCAGAGGAATTTGAAGCAGAAAAAACCAAATTACATGAGTGGCAGATAGAATTTAGAAATCAGCAGGAAGAAAAATGGAAGCAGGGTGTGACATACTTGAGGGATAAAATACAATGGTCAGATTTTTATGACCAGCTGACCAGGATTGTAACCCTCATAGATGAGTTAAATAAAGGAAAGAATGGACTAGACTCCCTTGCAAAGAAGTGGAGACAGAGGAATAATGATGTCACGATTGTTTGTATCTCTGCAGTTCAAATGCCTTACCATCAGGTTGAAAGAATTTTTGATTTATTAAATCAATTAGATAACTTTGAAAATAAAAGAGATTCTTTACAGAGGAAATTGACACTCTGTTTTTCAAGATATCTTGCTAAAAAATTCACCCTATTCCCTTGTGCCTTAGAAACTGTTGATACAGTAAAAGAAAAGGACAAATGGAAAAAGGAAATGGATGAATTATTTGATAACAGAATAACAAACATCATCAGTGAGACTGGCTGTTGGTTTTGGGCGAAGACAAATGAAGAGCTGGTAAAGATACAATTGTATTATGCTGATATGAGAAAAGAATTCGATGAATTAGAAGATAATGCCAATTCTTTAATAAAGATACAAAGAGAAACCCTAAGTTTTGATTGGCCAGATGATGATACTTTCAACAGATGGAAAGATCAGTTTAGTGAACAGATGTCAGGAGAAGATGACGGTGAAGATGTAAGAGTAATAGTTACTCTTGTAGTCAGCAATGATGACATAGAAAATCCCTAGGTTAAAGTGATTTTGCATGCAACAGAAGATGATACATCACTTGCAGACCTTATGGATATGTACTCTGAAGATGAGGAATGATTGCGAGAACAGACCATAACAACCAAGAAGCATAACAGAAAGGGACCCGCCAAGAAATGCTGTTGTAATCAACCGTTCTGTTATTCTTGTTTTTTGTTTTTCAAAAGAAGGACACCTGTCACCTACTGTAGCCTGAAGCTTGTTGCATCTCACATTATTTAAGTGAGATCCCAAGGCTAAAGAAGGGTCCGAATTTGGTTTTCACTAAGTGTTGTGCTTAGTTCCTTTTTGGTCCAAACATTTTGGAAAGAAATTTATAGTATGCTTTTTCTGTCAAAATCTCTGAGAGATGGATGAATGTAAAAAGGACTGTGCTTCTTCTCTGAAGGTTTTTCTGGGTTTTTTGTAAAGGATATATCATTTTCAAAGGAAATGAATACAAGTTATGAACTGTCCCCATATCTGTTCTTCTCTGAATTTTGTCTCCTTTTTAATACTGAGTTACCTTGATGTTGTGTGAGTAAAAGCTTATGCAATTGATTGCAATTTAGTAAGACTGTACATCCATTTGTTATTGCTGTTAATTCAATGAATTAAGTAAAGGCTTTGATAAATGTGATGAGGTTGCTTGGGTGTTAATAAGGATTCTTGAATGATAAATTTTGGTAAGAATTGCTGATGAAAATTCGTTGCAAGGCAACAAATTAGATCTAAGAATTTACTTGACTCTGAATGCCCAATGGATTAGGCACTGATCGAGAGTATTTCAGCCAAAAGAGAAGTATATTATAACTAGCTTTTTCAAAATACATCATAAAATCAATTTTCATTTATCTTTCCTGTAAGATTTTCAAAGTTGGCCAGCACTTGCCTGCCTAGATTGTTTTAGCTTCATTTAGCCATTGTTGTTGGAAACATCTGCAGAGCTATAGAAGATTTCTTGGCCATATCTGTTCAAGGGATGTGTTTATCAGTTATTTACTTATATGTTTAAGGATTTAGAGATGAGAATCAAAATGAAACTAAGGATAATTCTTATACAATTATTCCATCTTTGAACCATCCCCGGGTGCACCCGCCCTGGTTTTACAGAGCCAAAAGAGTAGAAAACCGTCTAAGGTTTTATTGAAGTTGGGTCCTAATACTTTGCATATGCAAGTGATAATGAGAATTGGCTATTCTTTAGGTTGTGTATGTACTGATATCTAGGTACTAAGCCTTTTGTAGCCTAGTAGTTTTAGTACTGTTAACATCAAAATAAAACACCAACAGCACCTAGAGGAAAGGTTGAGTTATGATATGGAAAATGAGTACAAGGATCAATTAAGAAAGTGATATTATAATGCATTGATAATCTACTCGAGGTTGCAAAAGATGGTTACACTAATTAAGTTTAGAATAACAAGTTTAAAAAATAAATTATGTCTGCCATGCTTAACATTCTACATAGTAGGCGCCATGAAAAGTTAGTGTAAGCCGAGAAAAAAATTAGTTGGAGTCGAGAAAAGTCAATTTCAGTGTAAGAAAAGTAAAGTTTAGTTGATGCTGAGCACCAATAACCTTTAGTTCATGCCAACTGATTTGATAGAGGATGTTGAGCAACATAGTATGTGCTGAGCATTAGAAGCTAGTTAATGTCGAGTGTCAAAATTATGAGAAAGATCATGAATTTGATGAATTTGTGCTGACAAGTTTGATTTCTTGAATTGTGGGTACCATGTGGAAAATAAGGTTGATGAGCTGGTGGCACAGAATTCATGGTGAACCATTTTGAGGTGAATTCAAAGAGAATTGAAGGAGAAGTTTCTAGAAGGGAATGAAATAAAATGATGAGTAGATTCATTGAATCCTACCTAATCTAACCTAACCCTAAAATGGTTGATGGAGGATGAACGACAAAATATCTTAATTTTCTATTTATAGAGATGGCTAGTCAGAAGTAAAGGTTGTCATGTGTGAGAACCTCAAGAAGACAAGTATTCTAGGGTATTGGTTCATTTAGGGACCTAAGAGAAGATATTGCATTGGCAAGAAAAACAAGAAGGCTTAAGGGTATGGATGCTTGAAGAGTGAACAAGCTATCAGAGCTTAAGTGTGTGAAAGCCAAGCAGAATGGAGGACTGAAAATAGAGATCTATAATCTGCAAAATGGAGTTGTAAGTTGTAATTAGATCAAACCTTATTATTACTTTCTAATCATTGTATCAATCTAGAGTCAATCCTTTTGGATTAAGGTTGATCTAACAACCATTTGTAAATCCTTTAACCGACAACATTCCAAGTGAATGATCTAAAGTCCTCTAACAAGGCTCACTCCTAATAGGGTGATTGAAATCCTTTAACCAGGTCACATTTAATAGTGTAGATTGTAACCTTTAATAGGGTTGGCCTTGCATAGGGCATTACTTTAGAAGAGTGAGAATAACTAGTATGTTATTGGTAATTTTTTCCAAATTGGTTTTCCACGTTAAATCATTGTGTCAAATGCATTATTGAATCTATTTTATTTCATGCTTACATTTCTACAAAGTTGATTTGATAGTAACCTACAAGTTTACGTGATTGTATGATCTAATGGATGCATGCATGATGAAAATGTTTTATGAATATCGATTGACTAAGCTGTGAAAAGTTTTAATTGTACATTTGGACCGTGGATAATTGATTCACCCCCCCCAATTATTCTAGATAATTCCAACAACCATATGAGCATAGCCCAGAAAGGAAGCATCCTTAAGTAACCAAAGTCATAGTTGAAGGAGAAGGAGGATTTGGTTCTTACTTATTGCCCCATCTTGACTCATGATCTAGCTTAGGGTCTAGAAGAGTCCAACCATCTCCATCTCCTCTTTGACATTCTTTTCTTTACACCATGAGGAGTAATCCAATGTTGATTTGGGGAAGCCTTTGTAAGACAAAGGCCTGTAGACACCTAAAAATCCTTTAGAAAATAAAGTATTTTTATTTTCTGAAAAAGTCCTGATGACATCATCATTTATTAATTAATTAATTAATTAATTAATTAATCAATTAATTTTTATGCCATTAAATCCCTTTATCTTAATTAAAAATATTTAATTAAGGAATCCCTCCCAAAAATGTTTAAATCTTATTTAAACATTATTTCCTTATTTATTAATTATTTAATTAATAAATTGACCAAAAATCCTTCAGAAAATAAAGTATTTTTATTTTTTGAAAAAGTCCTGATGACATCATCATTTATTTATTAATTAATTATTTAATTAATTAATTTATTTTTATGCCATTAAATCCCTTTATCTTAATTAAAAATATTTAATTAAGGAATCCCTCCCAAAAATGTTTAAATCTTATTTAAACATTATTTCCTTATTTATTAATTATTTAATTAATAAATTGACCAAAAATCCCAAAATAAATAATTAATTTATTTTTTTCCCAAAAGTTGCCCAATTTCCTTAAGACCAATAACCTCTTCCAAAATCTTCTAATCCTTCTTTAACTTCGATTAAAGGCTAATCTCATCATTTCCTAGCCCTAATCCCAACTCAAAATATTTAATCAAGATTAAATATTAATCCTCATGTTTATTAAAAATATTTTAATAAATATCTCCTCAACCCAAACCCTTGAAATAAATAAAACTTTATTTATTTCATAAAATCTTATCCTAAGAAGTTCTAGACTCTTCTAGAAAGTCTTCATCCTCATCCAAAGCCTAGACTCTTCTAGAAGATGTCTTTAACCCTAATCCTATTCCCCTCCTAACCTTGTCACATTCCCTAAACATGGGTTAAGACTTGCTAACTCAAGGCAAGGTTAACAAATATCTCCTCCTTCACCCACCTTCATTAATTGCAATCCACTTGCCATCCACTTGCCTAGTCCTAAGCCATCTCTAACCCTTCCTCTAATCATTTTTACAACCCTAAGCAAGCTTAAAACCCCCCTAAACCCTCAAATTCAAATTTCATGGTATCTCTCACAAATATCTTCAACCACAAAACTTTATAAAGCCCACAAAGTCATAAATGTTCTTACAAAGCACTTATGAAGGGTCTTTATGAAGATTTTATCCCTTGAGCCTCCTTTGTTGACTCATCCTTCCCCTTTCCTCCATCCTCTCACCATGTGACATGTGTCACTCCTTGATTGGTTGTAAGGAAGCACAATCCATGTGCTCTCCTCTCATGCAATCTAAGCCCTCCATGAGCTTTTTCCCATCCTTACATCTTAGCCCTCAATCCCTCAAGCCTCTTGCCTATGAATTGGATCCTTCCCCTTTGCAAAATAACACAATCCATGAAGTAAAGTCATAATGCTATTTTGAGAGCCAAATCCATACTAAAGCCATCTATCCACACTAAAAATCCACAATCATCCATTGAAGCCTTTGGAAGCATATTGAGCATACATCCTATCCATTTAGATAAAGCTACTCAACAAGAGAGCTTCTTATTGAGAGAGTCCATTAATGGCTCATATTCTCAATTGAGAGCTCATCTTAGTCTATCTTGAAGTTTATGAATTTTGTTTAGTTTGTAGAAGCTTTATTTAAATTTGGTTTCTATTAGCATACTAACATTGCTCATATACATTTTGGCACACCCGGTGGGACCCCGCATGGGTCATCTTCATTAGCTTTTTTAGTCAAGTTTTGTATGTCATTTGCTGATTTTGGCTAATTTTGCTTGTTTTTGTGATTGGTAGGATTGTATAAATTAGTTTTGTAGGTCCACATGAGCATGAAGAAGACAAAGGAACTCATAGTCTATCTCATAGTATTTGCAGATTTTTCAAGCTTATAGGTGGACAAAGCACTTGGAATTCTTCTTCCTCTTCTTGTCTATATTCTTCTTATTCCATCTACTTCTTCTTCTTCTTCTTGTGGGAGATCTTGGCCATTTTTTTTTTTAAGGAAGAAAAATCATACACACTTCTTTTTAGTGCTTAAAATGAACCCCCAAATCATACTTAAATCCATTAAAAAATTAAAAATTTGCAAAAAAGAAAAAATCTTTTAACAAGTGAAACTAAACCAATCTAATCATTTGCATCCTTGCAACATCAATGTTTTAGATGCATTCATGCAAAGTTAAGAACACTTCATTTTTGGGAATTTAAAAAGAACTTCAAGTTTCCATTTCAAAAGGTTCAAAATCAACACTAAGTGCACACTAAAATCTAAATCAAACTCAAAGCATCAATCAAGGATAAAATGAACCTCATTTGAAAATATTTTAAAGTTCTTTTAAAAATCTCATGAAAACTAAGAGTCCTAAAACTTTTGTTATTTGTTCCAAACAAATGTCTTGTTGCAAAATCTTGAATGTTTCTTAGGTTTTTCATGCATCAAAACAATCTACGAATATCATTTTTGGGCTTAAAACATGCAAACTAGAACACAAAATCTTGAATGAAAAGCAAATTCCAAAGAGTCATTTTCACTTTTGAGTCCAAAACAATCTTGAATGATCTAAGGTTAAAACAAAGCACTTCAAAGTTCTTAAAACAACACACAAAATCTCAATCTTGAATGCTCAAAGGAAAAAACTTGAATGTTTAATCACTTGTCTTTGAATGCATGTTGCTAAACACACTCTTGAATGCCATGGATTAAAATCAAATTTTCCTTGAATGCATGATTAAAAAAACAAATCCAATCTTGAATGCCAAGGATCAATTAACCATTGCAATATCAAACACTTCATTTGGAGCTTCTAAAATTGAACAAAACAAATCTCCTTTCCACATGCAATTTAGGTAAAGTTTGATTTTTGGACATTTAAGAAACTTTGTTAAGTTAAATAAAAATTTACAAAAATCAATTTGAGTAGTTCCTTGGACTCACCTCTTTTCTAATCACCCATCGATTCAACCATTGGTTGCAATCTCAGCTCCATTTATGGGGATGGGTCTACTTGAAAAAGGTGTTAAATGTTCCACAATTTAACTCACTCACTTGGTCTTTGAACGTTTGCTTTAACTTTATCAAAAATTTTAAATGACCAAAACTCTAGATTAAATTGATCACACTTCAAGTTTGGGCACTAAAATTTAACAACTATTGATGTGGAGGGCCTCCGAGCGTGCGCTTGACAAATCGAGTCTCACACATCTTTGTTTTGGGCTTAAAACAAACTCACACTCAATCTTGAATGCCTAACAATCAATGAACATTGCATGGTTTGGACGCATTTTCAATGACGCTCGCATTTCTTATGTTGACGATCTCTCGACTTTCATTATGCTGACGATGCTGTCAAATTGGAATGAACATTGTATGCCATAATCACAAGTGTCTTCAATCATAGCTTACAAAATCTAAATCATCAATTGGAATAAACGAGTGTCTTTTAAGGCCCAAGATCATGTATGTGGTCTTGTTTTACACTTTTTACGAGGCCTGCTTGGGGATTTCATCACCCCTTAGGACGACCTCAACTCCAGCGTTCCGACGGAGTATAAGAATCAGGAGGTGAATCCAAAGACACCTCTCTTGGAATCAAGATTTTGTCACTCGGGCTAAGCCTCAAGGAACTTTATACCCTTGAGAAGTGAAAGAGGAGAAGTGGGTTATCGCTCCTCTCGGCTGTGTGACATCTTTTTGGTTTCATCTACGAATTTGGGCCTCATGTACCTTGTATATATCGAGGACTCCCTAGCTAAACCAAATTTCATCCTTGTAGAAAGCTTCCTAAGATGTTGGTGTGTTTGACGTGCTTGCTCAAAACTTTTGTCTGCTTGTTTGTTCATATCTTTTGAATGAATGTTTGCCAATTTTGGTCGAAATCCCAAAAAAGCAGAAATCTCCCAACTCAAGGCATACTTAGCGTAGTCACTGCCTTATCAGAAAATCATCCAAGATCCCCTGATGCAACCGAATCTATCTAGTTCTTTGCCTTAGAACAATCCCAAATCCAAAGTCCATCCAAATCATCCCCCCAGCCAGCTAGCAACCCAATCCAAAATCACCCAAGCCTTTAAAGAGTTGTTGTCACTTTGCTAGATTTTGCTATCCAATCAATCCTACCAATCAACCAATCTCACCAAGGTTATCCCTTTGACAGAGCATTGTCTAGGGTAATCTAGCTTTTTCACTTGTATCCCTCATCACCTTGAGCTAAAGGTTGGGATCCACAAGTGGTCAATCTCCTGTCATGCCATAGGATCACTAGTCTATCCTTAAGTTGACACAATCACCACGAATCCTGCACATAGGAAAGCAAAACTCTCACTTTTTGATAGCATACCCTTGAAGTCTTCCACCCACAAGAAAGCCAAAAATCTCTAGCCAATCCTCCTTAGGTCTGTCATACAACTTTGACTCTCCCTAGGAAATCTTTCATCAGCCAATCCAAAATCTGTGCTTAATCCAAATCCAACCATGAGCTTTCGTGTTCATCCATATGCAAGACCCCATCCCCATCAAACTCATCATCAAAGCATGAAGTACCAATCCTATCATGATGTGTTTGGTTGCATTGTCATTGCTCTCGCCACCTCCTATTCCAATGATGATGAAAATCTTGTTGACTATGACGGGTATATTGACCTTAGAAACATTCCCTCAAGCATCCCCCAAAATCCAAGAGTTATTCCAAACTATCTAGTCATGCCATCTGATATTCCAGCTTCCCCTCCATCACCCCATCAACCAAGCTTCCAATCTTCCACCCCCATCACACTAGCTATTCCTGTCAATCCACCTCCACCTTCGACACACGAGTCTCCAAGGAATCTCCTAGAGGAAATACAAGAAAATTTGCCTCCAACAGTCGATAAGCCATGTCATCTAATCCAACCATGTGAAGTAGTCAGTGATGAAGCTTCCCCATCTATAATATCACCTCCATCTCCCATAGCTATCATCCCCATACCATCCATCAAATTGCTTAAAATCCTTCCACTTCCTGCAAGCATCAAAATCCCACCACCTATCAAATCTCTCCAAATCCTATCCACATCACCTCCAAGCATTTCCCAAATCTCTCGTAATGACCCTTATGCATCCATCTTCTACTCACCCATCTCCACTACCGAATCTCCCATCTATCCATCCGCTGCCTTTGAAGAATCCATCCCTTCACCTCCTATCGCACCATCCACTCCAAACCAATCCTATCAAGATCCTGCCCAAAAGCATGTTGACACCCCCCAAAGCATAAATGAAGATATCATCGTACCATGTCTTCCATCCATAGTGTAGTCACCGTCTCCTCCATCTCCAAAACCTCAAGCCATATCTCCTCCACTACAAGATATCTTGTCATCCCACCAGCTACATCAAGATCCTATCCTTCCATCTCCCCCGCTCCATGCTTCCATCTTACCACCTATCCAAGCTATTCCACCATCTATAATCTACCCTCTTGGTTCACTTACATTCATCCACGGTGGCCCTCTCTCAGCAGAAGAATTAAGAACAATATCTCCCCATTGCAATACACCTAATAAATCACTTCTACCATTTTCTGCAAGCAAAAAGTTTCCTCAGCTTGTTCAAATGCTCAATCGATGGCATTATCAAGGTCAAGGTTTAGGACCACAAGAGCAAGGAATTAGAGAGCCTATTATTGCACAAAAAAATCTAGGATTTCATGGTCTTGGATATGTATCCAAAAGCTCACCATCTAAAGGTGTTGGTACACTACACCCCCAAACCAAGCCTATCTCCAAGCCCACCATGCTAGCCTCCCATCACTCCTTCAAGAAATCTTATGTCATCCCCCCTCCACCATCTTTGCAACCCAAAACAACCTACCATATCCCCCCTTCATCTGCTAAATCCATTTTGGGTCCCTATGTCCCAAAATCTACCATCCTCCATCCTCCTATCAACCATCATAAAAATCCTATTCCATCCATTCCTATGCAAGATCAACAAAGGCACATATCAGGGCACATCATCCATCATCATCCCCCTACATGCTCTTTCATATCCTCTCCATCTCACAAAGCTTCTCCTAACCATCTTCCCAAAGCTTACCACAACAATGTAAATGCCAACTTCAAAATGCATAAAGCTAAAAATCCACATCCTAGGCAATCATATGTCTATTCTAAAAGACATACTCCAAAAAGGCAAAATCCAATCAAAGAATGCAAAACAATGCAAAAGCCTATGAAAAGAAAATCCAAAACCATGTGGATCCCCAAGAAAAAAGTTGAAACCCAATGCATAATGGCATCCACCATTGCTAATCCCCCATCTAGTGACTCATGTCCCCCATCTCCTAACTCCATCTTGGGAGCCTATATCCCCAAGCACGCTTCCACAAATCCTCCATCATGCCCGCATCTACCATCTATCCCCCATATGCTCTTTTCACACCCGTCTCAACATGTGCCAATGTTGCTCTTGCAAGCATCCCCATCTCATGCTCCTTTTCAGCATTTTCATCCCTCCATCTCCTACCATCAATCCCATCTAATCCGATCTATTGCATAAATCACACATCTGGTGTACCAACAGCTAGCAACAAAATTGAACATTCCAACACCTAGTGAAAAATCCCAAAAAAGCCAAAATAGCTGAAGAAAGCCAAAATCATTCCAGCTAAGTCCAAAGTCAAAAAGTCAAAAAAAGAAAAGAAAAATAAAGCGTCCACTGGTGAAAACTTGGCAATTCAAGCACCTTGGACAAGTACCATGATGAAAACTTTGCAAACAAGCGTCATGCGTAATCCTGCCATCCCCAGCTTAGCCTATCACCCTCATGCTTTTGGTCATCTCTTGACATCCACCTCCATCTTCCAATCTATCCACCTATCCTCCATCCTCCAGCTTCCATCTCACACCATCCACTAATCTTATGCAGCTTCAGCCAATCATCTCAGCTATCATCCATCTCCCTAGCTCCTTCAACTTTTTCCATCCTAGCTTCAATCCTATCACATCCATCATAAGACCTCCTTCCGCATGTTATCTTCTGATTGGGGGCACTATATTCCTTGGAGATCTTGTCTTGTCCATCCTCCCTTGTCATTGATATCTAGCTCTAGGCTATCCTCATGCAAACCCAATGTCATCTCCTTATATCCATCATAATCCTACCTATCTACCATCCTATCCAACCATTTCATTCTGCTCCTCTAGCTATCCTTGGTCACAAAATCTCTCATCATCATTGGATGCATCTTGTCAAATCCATAGCTTTCGTTATCACTTCATCCTTAGCTTCTGCCTCTTGCACCAAATTGAGCCATCCCGCTATCCTCCCATCCTGAGCTTTTTATCGATCTGTATCATCCCTATCATTGGTCCATTAGCTTGTACCGTATCTTGATTAGCTCGCTTGTAAATATCTTGGTTTGTCAGCTTGTACATCCTCTTTAGCTTAGTACCATTGCATCTATCCAGCGTTCGTGTCAGTTCGTCCTTGATCAGCATCTTGCACCCATCGCACATCTTGGTTAGCTATTCCAATGCATCCTTTAGCTAGATTTCCTGTCACCAAAGTGTTATCTTTCTTAGTTCAGCTTGCCAGACGCATCATTCATCCAAATCCACCAGCTTCGGTGCTCTCCGATAGGTCCTTGCAGGATATAGCTTTCCTCACGTCTGATCTTGGTCCGTTAGTACCTTGTCCTACCCATCTCGTTGGCAAACGACTCTCTTTTGGATTTTCACTTTCTTTTGATTTGGGATCTTCCCTTTTGGGTCTTGAAGTATCTTTTCCAAGCAATCTCCTTGTTCCTCCTCAAGGTTGCCATGATCTTCCATATCATGGTATGCTGCGAATGGGGCAATTAGAGCGTAAGGTCTTGATCAGGTCTTTCGTTTGTTTTTCTTTTCTGCTTGTGGATTCTCCAGTGTCGTTTCCACGCTGCTTCCTCTAGGATTCATGTGTGATGCTGGGGTAATCCTTGCGTGTTTTTTTTGAGTTAGTTTGTCAGTCCTTTGGACGGTTGATGAAAAGGCCTTGATGTTCTTGGTAACCTTGGCAATTAACCAATAGTCCTATAGCAAATCTAGTGCTCAACTACATGGTGGTACTTCTCTTTGAAGTATCCCCTCGCTCAAAAAGCTTCAATGGTTTTCCTTCATCTCCATTATCCCCCATCCATATCCAACATCTGTCTCTCCTACCCCATCTTGTGCAACCGTATCTCTCAGAATCAATCATCACTCTTAGCTTTAGGGATCCACAATCCTAGTCTTAGGGATCCACCAATCCAAATCAATCCACCAAGCCTCATCTTTCGAGATCCACAATCCTAGTCCTAGGGATCTCCGAAACCCATCTTCCGCCAATCTGACTCTTTGAAATCCTGTTGCATCATCTTTTTTAATCCCCTCATCCATCTCCCCATCCTGAATTCCTTTTATAGCGCTCCGCTCCTTCATCCTCTGCAATCCCTGAGATCTTAAGCTTGCTTCCTCTTGTGCCTCTGATTCTCCCTTTATCATTCTCCCGTAGTGAGAGTTTGAGCTAACCAAACCTCTTCTCTTAAGCAAATCTGAGTCTTCTTGCTCATCTCAAATTCTTGTACTTTTCAAGAAGTCGTCAAGCCTCGCTTTCTCTCCCCACCGCCTTCTTGAGGGGGCATCTCACAGTCCATTCTCTCCTCTTCTGCTCTAGCCTTGGGCATCTTATTTTCTTATCTTTGATGCCATGCCACTTGCGGCATCACATCAAAGAGGGGCAAAATGTAGACACCTAAAAATTCTTTAGAAAATAAAGTATTTTTATTTTCTGAAAAAGTCCCGATGACATCATCATTAATTAATTAATTATTTAATTAATTAATTAATTAATTTTTATGCCATTAAATCCCTTTATCTTAATTAAAAATATTTAATTAAGGAATCCCTCCCAAAAATTTTAAAATCTTATTTAAACATTATTTCCTTATTTATTAATTATTTAATTAATAAATTGACCAAAAATCCTTTAGAAAATAAAGTATTTTTATTTTTTGAAAAAGTCCTGATGACATCATCATTTATTAATTAATTATTTATTTAATTAATTAATTTATTTTTATGCCATTAAATCCCTTTATCTTAATTAAAAATATTTAATTAAGGAATCCCTCCCAAAAATGTTTAAATCTTATTTAAACATTATTTCCTTATTTATTAATTATTTAATTAATAAATTGACCAAAAATCCCAAAATAAATAATTAATTTATTTTTTTCCCAAAAGTTGGCCAATTTCCTTAAGACCAATAACCTCTTCCAAAATCTTCTAATCCTTCTTTAATTTCGATTAAAGGCTAATCTCATCATTTCCTACCCCTAATCCCAACTCAAAATATTTAATCAAGATTAAATATTAATCCTCATGTTTATTAAAATTATTTTAATAAATATCTCCTCAACCCAAACCCTTGAAATAAATAAAACTTTATTTATTTCATAAAATCTTATCCTATGAAGTTCTAGACTCTTCTAGAAAGTCTTCATCCTCATCCAAAGCCTAGACTCTTCTAGAAGATGTCTTTAACCCTAATCCTATTCCCTTCCTAACCTTGTCACATTCCCTAAACATGGGTTAAGACTTGCTAACTCAAGGCAAGGTTAACAAATATCTCCTCCTTCACCCACCCTCATTAATTGCAATCCACTTGCCATCCACTTGTCTAGTCCTAAGCCATCTCTAACCCTTCCTCTAATCATTTTTACAACCCTAAGCAAGCTTAAAACCCCCCTAAACCCTCAAATTCAAATTTCATGGTATCTCTCACAAATATCTTCAACCACAAAACTTTATAAAGCCCACAAAATCATAAATGTTCTTACAAAGCACTTATGAAGGGTCTTTATGAAGATTTTATCCCTTGAGCCTCCTTTGTTGACTCATCCTTCCCCTTTTCTCCATCCTCTCACCATGTGACATGTGTCACTCCTTGATTGGTTGTAAGGAAGCACAATCCTTGTGCTCTCCTCTCATGCAATCTAAGCCCTCCATGAGCTTTTTCCCATCCTTACATCTTAGCCCTCAATCCCTCAAGCCTCTTGCCTATAAATTGGATCCTTCCCCTTTGCAAAATAACACAATCCATGAAGTAAAGTCATAATGCCATTTTACATCAAAACCATACACTCACACCCAAATTCCAACTCCATTTGAAGCCCTTTTTGAAGCATAAGCTTGAGCATACATCCTATCTATTTAGACAAAGCTACTCAACAAGAGAGCTTTTCATTGAGAGAGCCCATTAATGGCTCATATTCTCAATTGAGAGCTCATCTTAGTCTATCTTAAAGTTTATGAATTTTGTTTAGTTTGTAGAAGCTTTATTTAAATTTGGTTTCTATTAGCATACTAACATTGCTCATATACAAGGCCAACTTCAATCTCCACCAAGGCATCCTAAAGCTCCACCCAAGAAGGCCAACACAAGGGTTTCAAAGTAGCACCAATCATTAGAGACCACCTAGAGGGGGACCCATCATGGTGTAGGGGACCAATTGAGCTAGGAAGGAATAATAGGAAGTGGAGTCAATATCATTGAGTGTCTTATAAATGGGAACAATTGAAACATTGAAAAAAAGAAATTTGACCTTGATAGTGTCCATGGGAAGGAGGACAAAGTTATGTAAGATGAATCACTGATCTCTACACTTCCCAAATCAAACTTTGTTGAGGTAAAGGGTGTTGATATTTCTTGTGAAATTTGGATTAGATTAGAGAGAATTTATGAAGGTGATGACTACAAAATAAGACCAAGTAACAAAATTGGAAATCTAAGCTTTAAAATGCTAGAATGCAAGAAGATGAATCTTCTAGGTCATATGTTTTGAGTATTACTAAGGTTGTTATAGGTATAAAAGGCTGTAGAGGAACAATATCAAAAGATGAGGTATGCTACAAAATTCTAAGATCTTTAACTCCTACTTATGATACTAAAGTGATTGCAATAGAAGAAGTTATCCCTCCTACAAATAATTTAACAGAGAAAACTTGATCAGAAAAATGAAATATTTGGATCTAGTAGATTGAAATATAATTTGCCTAGAGTTGAATTTTCTTTCAAAGCTAGAGTGTATAATGATAAAAGGGTACTAACAAAAAGTGTAAGTACTAGTGGAGACTATATTAGAGATTAGGAAGAACTTCAAGAAGAAGAAAGGAAAATTGATGATCTTGTTTCATTGGTTGAAAAGAGAGAACCGAAAGGTAAGAAAGATTTTGGTTGTCAACATTTCAAAGAATCTGGTCACTTTTCTTATGTATGTCCAACAAGAGAACCAAAAATTAAGCCTAGGAAGCCTTACAAGTCAAAGATTCTAAATGATTATTTGTATGCAAGTGATGATGAAACTTAATTTAAAGAAATAAATTTCTTAGACAATGACGATGAAGATGAGATATGATTTGTTTCTACTAAGGAAGAAAGTCTTGTTAGAGAAGAACAAACATTTGTATCACATGTCGAGAAAAATATATTTGATTATATAATAGATAGTAGATGCTCACATCACATGATAGAAGAGATAAATTTTATTGAGTTTAATAGTTATGATGGTGGTGTAGTTACAGTTGTTAACATTGATCCATGTCCTATAAAGGGAAAGGGATCTATTACACTTGATGGTAAAACTAACATTGAGGGTGTATACATTTTTGATGGATTAAAAGATTGAATGTTGGACAACTTGTTGATAAGGGCACTACAATTCAATGAGAAGGAATATATAATGAAGGCCAAGCATGGGAAACTGATTGGTATGAGTATATGAACTAGAGGCAATATTTTCAAATTGTTTCCTACTAAGATAGGGTGTTTGGTAGCTAAAGTGGATGATAGTTGGTTATGGAATCAAAGATTTTGTCATATAAACATTGATATTGCTATAAGAGAACTACCAAAGATTGTGAAAACCCTCTAACATCATGTGCAAGGAATGTGCGATGTCTAAAAAAAGAAGAAGAGTTCATTTCCTAGCAAAGACATTCTCTACTTTAAAGAAGTTGGAGATTGTTCATACAAATTTGTGTGGTCCTACAAAGACTAAAGCATTCTATGGTGAAAGGTACTTCATTCTTTTCATTGATGATTATAAAATAATGGTGTGGGCTTCATTTTTAAGAGATAAATTAGAAGCTTTTGACAACTTTAAGATATTTGAGGCTATAGTTGAGAATGAATCTAGTTTGAGAATTAAAGGCTTAAGACCTGATAGAGGGGGGGAATTTACATCCAATCAGTTTAACACCTTTTGTGAAGATAATGGAATTTGCAGACATGTTTTAGCTCCTCAAAACTTGACAACATAATGAAATAGAAGAAAGGAGCAGAATACTGTGTGAGCCAACTAGAGCGATGATGCTAGAAGGAAATGTAGCACATGTTTATTGGAGAGAAGTAGTTATCACTATAGTATACACTATGAACAAAGTTAAGATTAGGGAAGGAATAGGAGGCACACCTTATGAGTTATGGTTTGGTCATACACCTACTATGAAATACTTCATAATTCATGGAATAAAATGTTACATAAAGAGAGAAGATAATATAGGAAAGTTTGATCCTAGAATTGATGAAGTTGTTTTTCTTGGATATTCTATAAAAATAAAAGCATATAATGTTACAATCAGAGATTAAAAATGATTGTTGAGAGTGCACATGTAAGAGTTGATGAAAGATTTAGGTAAAAGAAAGGGAACTTGATTATGATTTAGATGAAATTAAAGCTTGTAAAATTCAAAGACCAATAATTAATTAGAACATAAAACATAAATAATTTTTTGAATTGGACAATGATATATAGGTACAAATTGAAGATGAACCTAGATAAGAGAAAAGGACACCACAATATGTTGCAAAGAATCATCCTAAAGATCAAATAATTGGTAGTAAAAAAAGAGGAGTAATGAAAAGAAACAAGGTAAAAGAAGAGATTTGTTTGATTTTACATGTTAAACCTAAAATTACCGATGAGGCTTGTGAAGATGAATTTTAGATAAAAGCAATGAAAGAAGAACTTGATCGGATAAAGAAGAATAAGACATGGGAATTGGTTCCAAGAAATAAAGATAAAAATATTATTGGTACAAAATTGGTATTCAAGTACAAGAAGAATGAAAAAGGTAAAGTTATAAGAAACAAAGAAAAGTTAGTATGCAAAGGATATTCACAACAAGAAGGTATAGGCTTTGAAGAAACTTTTGCTCCTATTGTAATATTAGAAGTTAGATTTTTTTTGGCTTATGCATCTAACAATAATTTTTAGGTATATTAGATGGATGTGAAGTTAGCTTTCTTGAGTGGAAAACTTGAGGAAGAGGTATATATTGAGAAACCTCATGGTTTTTCATTGACTGAAGACAAATACATGGTGTGAAAACTGGAAAAGGCATTATATGGGCCAAAGAAAGCACCTAGAGCATGGCATGTGAGGTTAGATAAATATTTACTAAGTTTGGGCTTCAAGAAATATAATATAAATAGTAACATGTACTTAAGGAAAAATTTAGATGGGTTATTGATCATTGTTGTATTTAATAACAATATTATTTTTGGAGCAAATGATGAAGCTAGTGACAATTTTTCTGATGAAATGAAGAATGAGCTTGAGATTTCTATGATTGTAGAAATGAAATTTTTTCCAGGATTGCAAATAACACAGAATAAGGATGTCATCTTTATATCTTAGGCTAAGTATCTTAAGGATATATTAGCAAGGTTTGGTTTGGAAAATTGTAAGCATATTGGAACCTCTAGTGAGTGTATGCAAATCATCAAACAATGATGATTCACCTAGTACTATACAAACTAGATACATATCCATGGTTAGAGGATTAAAATATTTGACACATACAAGGCCAAATATAGAAAATATAGTTGGGATAGTTGTGAGATTTCAAGAAAATCCTAAAAGGATACATCTAGCAGTAGTTAAAAAAAAATGATATTTGAAAGGAACATCAAAATTTAACTTATCGAATGATAGATCTAATGATTTTATATTATGTTCATATATTGAAGTTGATTGGATATGTAATATTGATGGTAGAAAGAGCACAAGTGGTGGTGCATTATTTCTTGGTGAAAGATTAGTTTCTTAGCTAAGTAAGAAACAATATTATATTTTACAATCCATAGTAGAGGCAAAGTATGTTGCAACAAAAAAAAATTGTAATTAGATCATGTAGATGAAGAAAATGTTTAAAGACATTGGCATTGAATTTTTAAAACCTGCAATTATACATTGTGATAATAGAAGTACTTTGGGTATGTCAAAGACTCCATTTTTACATTCAAAGACTAAACATATTGCTATTAAGTATTATTTTCTAAGAGAGAAAGTTGTAGAAAAGGAGATTAGATTAGAATGTGTGAGTACAAAGGAACAAATAATAGAAATATTTACTAAACCATTTGCTAAGGATACATGTAAGTACCTCAAAGGTATGCTTGGGGTAATGTCCCCACTCGATACAAAATAAATGATGCAACATTGCATTATTCTAAGTAAAATCAAAGCACTATTCATACACCTGAATGTGATGCTTCGTAGTTCTCCTATGGGGGAGTGGTCACAATGAGTAGAGTTAATTGAAGAACTCTTATGACTATTTTCAAACACAACAATGTCTATTAGTACTTGAAATATTGTCTAGGTTACGTATTGGCTTGATCCAATCTGGGTACTTTGATGAGGATGTTCATCAAAGGAGGAGCAATTCATATTGATATGTGGCATATTGGCACCTTTGTCATTGATGTCAAAGGGTGGGAGTGGGGAATCAAAGAAAAACCTTAGCAAGAGAAAGAGTTGATGTCAAAGGGAGAATATCAGAGCATGTAAAGGTTGTATAGGTTGAGGAAATTTAGAAAATTATATTCAGATGAGAAATTATTAGGGAAGTTGTATGTGTTGAGGATATTTAGAAAATTTCTTTGGATTGATGCTTTTTCATCATATGTTGCCATTAATGTCAAAGGGTGAGATTGTTAAGAATATAGGTCTGGTTGGAACTTGGATATATATGGATGAATTTTTTTCATTCATGTCAACATGTATTCTTGAGTACATGATAGACATGGATTCTATTTAGTGTGGATGATTATTGTGCCAATAAGCCTAGTCCAACATAACATGTTAAGCTATGTAAGATTAGGATTATGTTCACGTAAAAGTATAGATTCTACATCTACATTTTCTTTTTCTTTTTGTTGAGTATTGGGTGAGTTACAACTCATTTAGTGAAGACTCATAACACACCAGTGTGGAGAATTTATATTTTCAGTGAGATGTTGGGAAATTGGTTGTATCTTATCATGGAAGTGGAATTAAGGTGACCAAGCTTGGATCATGATTGAAGATATGTTCCTGAAGATATTTTTGTGATAGCAAGTTTTAAAGATCATTCTAGAGGGGTCATGAAAGTAAACCGTGCGATATGTTTTACTAGCATTTAATTATGTTGGTGAAACATGTTGATCATTTTTGAAGAATGTGCTAACTGTATTGTAATGTATGAGAATATTATTGTAATATTTGTAATGATTCTTTGGAAAGTGTGTATATCTTAGTGTGGTCCTATGTAATCAATATACATTGGGAAATGCTTAATAGGAAAACCTAATTAGTTATTTGGATAGGATATAAAGGAAAGATATTTTCCTTAGATGAAATATCATAGTATATCACATGAAATATAGATTGAGTTAGTTGATGGTTTTGGGATTTAAAGGAATTGTATTGGTGATTCTATTTAAATATTGGTTAGTTTATAAGTACATTAGATTTGTTATCTTGAAGATCCATTCTTCGTTGTTGATTGAAGTAATTTGGACAGTGAGTTCAATTGTCTTCCTATTAGACTTAACATGTTTTGAATCTTATAATAAGGGTTCAAGGTATCCCAACATGGATTTTCCTTTAACATGGACTATCATATTGATTACATTATAATCAAATCCTAACAAAGTCTGTGAGGCCTCACCCCAACCTGTCATAGCATAGACATGTTACTAGCATTTTGATATTTTGACAATTATCCAAGACTTAGATGGATAATGGATTGCTTTATCTATTGATTTTGATATTTCAATAGTTTTTTACATTTATGATGTGTATTATGAACTTGATATTGTGAATGGAATACATGGATGCAACTTTATGACAAGATAGTATTAGATTATAATGTGATGTGAAATGTTAATTTGATTATGATGATTTATGATATGCAAACAAATGTTTAATTGATTTTGATGATTTATGATATGCAGATGGATGTTAAATTGATTATGATGGTTTATGATATGTAGATTTGATATTCTAACATCTTGAATGATTTATTCAAAGTGATTAGGGAAGGAAATTTAATTTGAATTTTGTTAATATGGATTTCATAAAAAATTTAGATTATATGTATTGATGACATATATGTTATATGACCTCCTTGGACTACTAATGCTCGAGTTTAATGTGCAAGAAGTCGAACCATGGAAATTCTTGGGGGAAACAAGTTCTAAACCTTTGTGAACATAGTTTAACCAAGACAAATCTTTGGAAGATTCAAAATCCTCATTGTGAAAGTATTTTTCTTCATCAATGTGAGTTTGCTTGCATGTGAAAATGTTTAATCATAAAGATGCATTAGGGGCATATCATGGTGATGTGGAATGTGTTTTTATGTGTCACTTGACACTTGTGGACTTCATGTGTAATTGACATGTCATTTTGGGTTTTGATCATGTTGGCAATTTACCCTAAAACTAATTACCTTGTTAATGAGTAAGTAAACCCACTTGATAAGGGGTAGGATGGGTCACAATCAAAAGAAATTCGAATTTAGACTTGGCTAGGGTTTTGAGGGGTCATTACGTGGTCCCAAAGTGTCTTTTAGGAGAAAATAAGTTATCCATATGATAGTATATACAGTTAGGGACCTAATTTTGACCATGTGAGTGCCTAGACAATCTAGGGGGGCTCTTTACCCATGCATTCTTCCATCAATTCGAAATTGGAGTTGTCACATGTGTTTTCTCGAATGTTCCCACTAAATCAAATATAGCAAATTTAGAGGAGACAAGTTTGTAAGAGGAAGTGGCTGGGTATCTTTGCTAAAATATTTAGTGAGAAGGCCTTATTAGAGAGTCTTGGTCAAATTAGTGGGTTGTTCACCCACTTTCTAAGTTTAGAGATGATTAGGGTTTGGAGGGAGATTAAGGGAGCTCTACTACAACTATCATTGCCTTTAGCTTGGACCAAGTTTGGTGAATCAAACCATGTTCATTTTCTTTCTTTTTAGTATTACAAAACAAATATGAAAGCAAGGAGTATGTGTCATGGAATTATGCATTGTGTGGTGAATCTTTGTACTGTAGATTTTGGCATTGTATTGTGAAAATGTGAATGCGTAATGTGTTAATGTAAATTTCTTGGCTTTCTTCCTTGATTTTCTTGTCTCAATTTGTATATTGAATGTGATCATGGGTGTGAAGGCTTCACTCACCCTTGGGAGGGAAGAGAAGCCTTGGCTGAAGGTATTAGTTGGGCTCAACAATGTAGTAGAGAGCCTCTTCTCTTAGAGAGAAGGGGGGAAATTTTATGGAGTATGAACTCCATTGAAGCTATTGTCCTACTATTATCATTGGGGGTGATAAGTGGAAATATGAATTTGGGGGAGATAAGTAGAAATTGTGAAGAGAAGAATGTATGATGCAAGCCTTATAGGGGCATGATGAAATTCAAGGTGTGTGAGTTGTGTTGACATGGAAAATCTCCTCTTGAAGAGTGCACCTTCACCCAATGTTCTTATGATTCCAATGGTGAATCAATGTGTAAACCTTGGAAGGGAGTATTATGTGGTGTCTTGTAAGTTTCTCATGCATTATCATATGTTGTATGTGTGTGTATCCCATTTGGATCTTGTCTCCCTTGCTCAGTGGGTGGCTTCATAGAAGCCTAGGATGGGAGGTGAGCCTCCATGGTTCCTAGTTTATGTATGTGTGTAGGTTTTGTGAAGATGGATTCTGATAGGGACACAACCCAAGCATAGAATGGACACAACAGGAAAGGGAAAAATTTATTAACTATGAAAATATGCTAGTACACTTAGTGCAGAGAAACATACTGCAAAACATGCCCTATGGGCTTACAATAGCATAAATTTGGAGATAATTTCTTCTCCCAGTACCTTCTCTCAAACTCCACTCTGAACTACCTTTTACAATGCCAGAAATATCCTTAAATAGACCCCAAAGGGTTAAGGATTAGGAATACATTCTAGAAAATGCTAATTGCCATCCACCACCAAAATGGAAGGCTCTAGAAGTCACTTTAGAAGTCGGTACAAAATTAGAAGAATCCAAAAATGGTAGTCAAACTTTCAGGAGGCATAACTTTTGAATCATAGCTCCAATCGACGAACCATTTACATTTTTGGAAAGCTCTCAGAGTGCTCTATAGCCCTATGGACCAAATTTTCTCATCCCCCAGTTTTTGGCCCTATAAAAGGTCATTTAATGCCTTGAACCTGACTTTGAAGCATTCTTAGGAGGTCTCCAGAATCTGAAAAACTGCAATAACTTTCAAACCATTCAGCCTTTTAACCTGATTCTTTTTTTGAAATGTTCTAAATTATAATTTTAATCCTCCCTCCAATTTACATTACCATAATTATGGCTCAATTACATAGTCTTATTTTCCCAGCATTTACATGTATCCCAAGGTGCTTAAATACTCTAAACCAAAATACTAATAGTGGAACTGTGAGAGTTGGAACCTTTATTTGGCCCAAATGGGTATCCAGAGATGAAAACACATGAAATAGAAACTATGTCTAGGTACATTTTTTTGGGTGACATAGGATTGCCCTTATACCTCTAGATGCTCTTGCATCAGACACTTAGGGTAGATTGAAAAGTGACCCTGTCACTTTATGGATGGTAGAGGAAATCCCAAATGGGAAACCTCAGCTGCTGATATCCAAGTTTAGTCCTTGATCAGCCAGCCTTTCCACTTAACCAGATGGTCTTCATACTGCCTATTTTTGGTACTCCTACCCACATGATGATCCATAATCTCTTCTATCTCCTCCTTCTTAGAAGCAGGAATTGGACATGGCTCTAACATCAGCTCCTCATCTACACCATCAACATGATACTCTATTAAGTCTACAATGTTGAAGATAGGAGAAATGTGAATTCCATCTAGCAACTCCACCTCATATGCATTTACTAAGTCATGTTTCTTCAGAATTTTGCAGGGGCCAAATTTCTTCATCTTCAGCTTGTTGTAAGTACCTACTAGAAATCTTTCCTTTTTTAGGTGTACCATTACTATATCCCCTACTTGGATCTCCTTATATCTTCTCCTTTGATCAACCCTAGATTTATACTATTGATTCATCTTGATAATGTGTGCCTGGACCTCCTCATGTTGGTGCTTGATATGTTTAGCAAACTCTTTTGCTTCAGCACTTGTCCTCTCCCCTTGCTCCATCTTCCTTAATTCTGGTGCAGTCCTTGGGCTACTTCCATATACAATTTGGAATGGTGATTTACCAGTACTCCTATTTATAGATTTATTGTAAGCAAATTTTTCTTGTGGTAGAATCAAATCCCAATCCTTGGGCTCATCGCCAACTAGACATCTCAGCAAATTGCCTAGGCTTTTATTTACCACTTCTGTCTGGCCGTCAATCTGCAGATGATGCGTGGAACTGAATTTCAAGTCTATTCTCAACTTCTTCCACAATGTTCTCCATAAATACCCCACAAATTTAGTGTCTCTATCAGAAACTATACTCTTTGGGAGGCCATGTAGTCTTACCACCTCTCTGAAAAACAAGTCTGCAATATGGACAACATCATGAGTTTTATGGCATGGAATGAAATGTGCCATTTTGGAGAACCTATCAACCACCACAAATATTGAGTCATTACCCCTTTGTGTCCTTGACAATCCAAGAACAAAATCCATACTTGTGTCCTCCCATGGCTTTGATGGAATAGGCAATGGCTAATAAAGTCCAGTATTGTGACTAAATCCCTTGGCCGCTTGACAAATCTGACAACTCTGTACAAACTTCTTCACATCTTGTGAAATCTGAGGCCAAAAATAATGTTCTCTAAGAATGGCAATGGTCTTATCTTGACCAAAATGTCCTACCATCCCTCCACTATGTTTCTCCTTAATTAGATTTTCCCTCATGGAACTCCTTGGAAAGCACAATTGACTACCCTTGAACAACATACCATCCTGAATCAGATAGTCTAACCACTTAGTTCTGTTTACAACAATAGGTTCTTTACAAGCTTTTCATGCTTAAGCAAAATCAAGATCCTCAGGGTAAAGATTCTTGAGTTCATCAAACCCAACTACTTCAACCTACATTACTGTAAGCAACAACTACTTCCTACTTAATGCATCTGCCACCCTGTTAGATTTTCCACTTCTATGCTTCAACACAAATGTATAGCTCTGCAAGAAGTCTACCCACTTCATATGCCTTTGATTCAATTTAACTTGGCTATTTAGGTATTGTAATGCTTGGTGATCAGTATATAAAACAAATTCTTTTGGCAATAAATAATGCCTCCATTTCTTTAAGGCCTAAACTAGTGGATAGAACTCTTGATCATAAACAAAATACTTCTTTTTTGCATCATTCAAATTTTCACTAAAATATGCAATAGGCTTACCTTCTTGGCTTAATACAACCCCAATAGCGCTGCCACTAGCATCACAATCCACCTAGAACACCTTGCTAAAATCAGGAAGTGCCAACACAGGTTGTTCTGTCACTCTCTTCTTTAGCAATTTAAAACTTCTTGCAGCTGCCATAGTCCATTTGAACTCTTTTCTATCCCCTCTTATTGTGTCAGTTAGGGGTGCACATATGCCACTGAAATTCTTAATGAACTTCCTATAGAAACTAACTAGACCATGAAATGATCTCACCTTAGTAGCAGACCTTGGAGTAGGCCATTTCAAGATGGCTTTTACCTTCTCTAGATCCATTTTGAGACCTTCAGGTGATACAACAAACCCCAGGTAGACTAACTCCTTTTTAGCAAAGCTACACTTCTTCAAATGAATTAACAATTTCTCTTCCCTCAACCTTTCAAGGACACTATGAATATGCAATAAATATTCTTCCAAAGTCTTGCTGAAAATTATAATATCATCCAAATAGACAATAAAAAATTTTCCCAAGAACTTCTTAAGTACCTCATTCATAAGCCATATGACGGTGCTTAGGGCGTTCGTCAATCCAAAGGGCATGACTAGCCACTCATTAAGACCCTCCTTGGTCTTGAAGGCAGTTTTCCACTCATCTCCTTCTCGTATCCATATCTGGTGATAGCCACTCTTGAGATCTATCTTTGTGAAGTACTGAGATCCACTCAAGCAGTCCATAAGATCATCCATTCTTGGCAAAGGAAATTGATACTTGATGGTTATCCTATTTATAGCTCGAGAGTCCATACACATTCTCCACTCTCCATCCTTCTTTGGTGCCAATACTGCAGGTACTATACATGGACTCAGGCTCTCTCGAATCAAACCCTTCCCCAATAGCTCCTAAACCTATTTGTTTAGCTCCTCAATTTTAGTAGGAGTCATCCTATGAGTAGCCTTGTTAGGCAAACTAGCTCTAGGGATTAAATCTATCTGATGACTGATTTTCCTTACTGGTGGCAATCTTTCTAGAACATTATCAGAAATGATATCTCCAAACTCACTTAATAAATCTGAAACTTCAAGTGGTATTTCACTACTACCTTCCTTATCTTTTCTAGGAATCAAAGCATAGCACATATGCTGATGTTTCATGCCATCTAAAAACTTTCTTCCATCAACAAGAAAAATCTTAGCACTACTATATACCTTTTCACCTTCCTTTACCATGGGCTTCAGTTTGTGGCGAACTCCATCCTTTGTTAGAGAGTATGTGTTTACATGACCATCATGTAGTGCATGCCTGTCAAACTGCCACAGTCTTCCTAGCAATAGATGGTAGACGTCCATTGGAATAATATCACAGAGAACTTCATCATGGTAACTTCCAATTTTGAACTTCAGTAAACATTGTTCAATTACCAAGACCTTATGATCATCCTTCACCCAAGTGATCCGATAGGGCTGGGGGTGTTTCTCCCTCTTGAGCTTTAGCATAGAGACCATCTCTTCTGACACCAAGTTGTCAGTGCTACCACCATCAATGATCACATCACAACATTTATTCTCCAATTTGCACTTGGTACGAAATAGACTCCTCCTTTGTCCCAATTCAATCTCACCACTTAGTAGGACCCTTTCATTTACTAAAGTCTCTCCTCTTTCTGCATCCTTTAAATGTGATGACTATGCATCCTCATCCACATGAGCAACCCTAGCTTGGCCCTCAGCTCTCTTATTTGTTCTTCCTTGTCATTGAGGACATTCAAAGGCATGATGACCTTGTTCATTGCAATGGAAATAGGTACCATAGAAACCTCCTCTTCCTGAACCTTGTCCACATCCTCTACCTCTTCCTCTCTGATCTCCAAATTTTTGATCATGGGAGTGATTGAAAGCCTCGTTCCTTTGGTTCCTGCTAGTACCCACATCTTCATTTTTCCTTTGGGTCTCATTTCGACCTCCAGATGACCTACCACTGCCCCTTCCTCCTTGACCGTGCCCTCTTTGTCTCCCTTCAAAATTTTTATTTAGCTTCTCTTCAACTCATAGGGAAAACTGGTATGCCTCTTCAACGCTGGTCATTCTTACCAGACTTAATTCCTCCTGGATGCTAGGTCGTAACGCACTGATATAATGAGCAACCTTCTCCTTATTTGCTTCTACATGCCCTCCTCTAATCAGAAGTCAATAAAACTTGTCTGTATATTCCTGGATTTATTTTCCTGCTTGCTTTAACCCATGTATCTTCTTAAACAAATCAAGCTCGTAGTCAACAGGAATGAACTATTTCTT
Source organism: Cupressus sempervirens (assembly GCA_028749045.1). Lineage (NCBI taxonomy): Eukaryota > Viridiplantae > Streptophyta > Pinopsida > Cupressales > Cupressaceae > Cupressus > Cupressus sempervirens. The sequence goes on along the minus strand of CM053791.1, from coordinate 496,589,297 downwards.
TAGTTTGTCCACCATGCGATCCCACCTTGTGATCTTCTCCTTTCCTCTTCTATTTCTTTCCAATTGAACCTCTTGCCACCAAATTTTGGCATGGCCTTTTAGTTTGGCCTTTGAAAACTTAACCCTATCTGGATCCCTAATATCCTCATACTCAAAGTACTCTTCTAGTTCATTTATCTAGTCGATCAACTCATCTAGTTTCAGATTTCCTGAAAATACACCCACATCAATTGTAGGTCTTTTCCCAAACTTAGTAATGCCCCTAAAGAAGCCTCTCCTCTACCTAATTTAGAACTTCCCCTTCAACTTCCCCTTCTAGTTCAATTTCCCCTTCTTCATTGTCATCCTCACTTTCGTCACTTGCAACAACATTTGTCCCTGTATGGAGCTCCTCCTGCAACACTTGAACTTGCCTTTGGAGGGCCCTAACCTCCTCAAGATTAATAGCTCTGGCCCTTCCACCATGCTTTCTTCATGGAGGCATCTTCTTAACTCAAACCAACAACCACACAGCCCTAGTGCAAATTGCCTCATAGTCGACGCTCTATCTACACACTCAGGAAAATTCGCTCTTATACCACTTGATGGGGACACAACCCAAGCACAGAATGGACACAATAGGAAAGGGAACATTTTATTAACTATGAAAATATGCTAGTACACTTAGTGCAGAGAAAAAAACTCCAAAACATGCCCTATGGGCTTACAATAGCATAAATCTAGAGATAGTTTCTTCTTCCAGTACCTTCTCTCAAACTCCACTCCGAACTGCCTTTTACAATGCCAAAAATGTCCTTAAATAGATCCCAAAGGGTTAAGGATTAGGAATACATTCTAGAAAGTGCTAGTTTCCATCCACCGCCAAAATGGAAGGCTCCAGAAGTCACTTTAGAAGTCAGTACAAAATTAGAAGAATCCAGAAACGGTAGTTGAAATTTTGGGAGACATAACTTTTGAATTGTAGCTTCGATTGATGAACCGTTTACATTTCTGGAAAGCTCTCAGAGTGCTCTATAGTCTTATGGACTAGCTTCACTTGTCCCCCATTTTTTGTCCCTGTACGAGGTCATTTAATGCCTCAAACTTGACTTTGAAGCATTCTTAGGAGGTCTCCAAAAACTGAAAAACTGCAATAACTTTCAAACTATTCAACCTTTTAACCTGATTCTTTTTCTGGAATGTTCTAAATTATAATTTTAATCCTCCCTCCAATTTACACCTTCTGATTCACCATAATTATGGCTCAATTAGTCCTATTTTTTTAGCATTTACATGTATCCCAAGGTGCTTAAATACTCTAACCTATAACACTAATAATGGAATTGTGATAGTTGGAACCTTTATTTGGCCCAAATGGGTATCCAGAAATGAAAACACATGAAACATAAACTATGTCTAGGTACAATTTTTTGGGTGACACAAGATTGCCCTTATACCTTTGGATGCTCCTGCATCAGATTCCTTGAAGATATTAGGTTTCACCCTTGACAATGTTGAAAGCTCAAGTATGTAGAGAGACCAACCTTCCCATGTTATCACAAATTGTGTTGTGATGATTAATCTCCATTTTGTTTCAATGTGATGTAAAGTGAAATTTTCCATATTAATGCATGTTGTTGAAAATGTGTAAGGAAGGATTGAGAAATTGTATATAGTTCTCTTGTAAGGAAATTTTTATTGTGAGTCTCACATTATGTAATCTAGTGTACTATGGGGAGGTTATGAAATGAGACCCTCCTTCTTATGTTGAGTGTAAATCACTTGGTAGAAATACTCCATAGTTGATGTGTGGAAGATTCTTATGGACATAGTTAATTTTATTCAAAATATAGATGGTTGATTGTAAAATTTATATGTTATGAAATGGAAGAAAATTACCATATTTTGATAGTTCATTTTATGTGTCACCAAATTTATAATTATTGTTGCATGTAAATTTGTAGAATTTGATTCATAAAGTTTAAAATTCAATAAGTCATTAGTCTTCCATAGAACTCACAAGAAGATGCACTATTTAGTATGTTAAGATAGACATTAAACTTAATACCTGAAAATAATCTCATTTCACAAAACACTTTAGCAAGGAGAAGGGATGAGTAGGAATTCATAGTATGAGACTTCATAAAATAATAGGCCTATGTGTGCATTAAATATCGTCTAGATTTTGTATGGAAGAGACAAATAAGTCTCCTCCCTATTACAATCTAATATTTTAATCAAGGGAATATCCCTTGGAATCTCCCAAAAAGGGTTCCATGAAGGTCAACCCCCTAAACAACAAAAATAAAATAAATAAAATAAACTTAAGCTAAAGCATATATGCCATAGGTCTATGATGGGAAAAGGAAAGAGTAAAGAAATACAAAATATGACACTTAAACCAAACCCAAAATACACATATTTTTTAAAACCAAAATCAAAACATTGCTAAGTCTAGGCATTACCTTTTTTGCAGCAAGATTACATATTCAAATATGGGAGAAGAGTGTTGTGGTCCCCACTCGATGTCTTGTCTTTGTCTCCTCTTGAACCTATGGAAAAGGGTAATGATGGAGATCCTTAGATATGACATAAAACTTGCTTTCCCCTTCCTAGGCACCTAGCACACTTGGGATTGTGCAAAAATTAAAATTTGACTCCTTCCACCACATCAAGCCTAGAAATAAGGGAGTTAGGAGTTTGGAAAGTGGGAGAGGAAATAAAGCTTGGGACCATGACCATGTCTGATTTGAAACCTTAGGATCAATGTGACTTGTCCTTGCAAATAGGTGCTTTGTGGAGAAGGTAAAAACACCATTGTCAAATTCCTTGGAGGGAGAGATAAGGGTATGTGAGATTAGGGTGAGACTTAGGAAATTTTCTTGGGGATGCTATTAAATTTAGTTTTTTTCTACTTCCATATTTATGTAATAAATATAGGAAACAAATGTATGTTATAAAATGGAAGTATTAGAATTGTTGAGGAATGGATTTTATTAAGTGGATTTTCCTTTATTAACATATTCAAGGTTAGTTGTTTTGTGACATGTGTTAGTAGTTAGGAAGTATATAACTTTGGTTAGAAATATAGTATAGTTTAGTAACACATTAAAGTGGGTTACTTTATTTTGGGTGTTTTGATTATCTTATGTTTGGTGTAGTTATGATTAGGGGTCAAATAACTAATAATGTATGTTATTAAAAAGGAATAAATGGGAATGCATTTTATTAATTAGGATTATTAGGATTATTTAATAAATTATAAAGTAACTATGTTATAGTGAATAGACATTGGATTATAGGATTAATATAGTAATTATAAAGTGACTAACTTACATATAGGTATTAGATGGATAAGTATATGTAATGGTAATAATTAAAGTAGTAAGATGGTTGGTATTAATATAGTTTAGTAGGTGATAAGAAATTTGGGTGTGGTTTTAAATTATTATTTTTAAGGAAGAGATGTGAATGTAGTTAGTAGTTAGTAGGATAAAGTTGATTAGTAGACATTTAATGTTTTAAACAAATATAGATTGATTGATTGTAGTGAATCAACATAGTATGGTAGGATTAATTTAGTAACGGATTGGTAAGTATATGTGTTAGCAATGGTTAAGTAGTTGGTAATTTGGTAATGCTTGCTGATTATAAACATAAATTTTCTAAGTGGAGGAATAATCTAAGAAACATAATTCTTGATTGAATTTTCATATTACCTTATTTATTTTCATTAAACAATAATAATATATTTTCTAGATAATAACAAGGGATTAGTAAATATTAATACATCATATAATTTGGAGAATGAATAAACGATCGATGATTTAATATATCTAGTGGTAAAACATCTTCACAAAAACAACTACGAAACCATTATAACCACACCAATGCAGAAGTTTGTGGTTCACAATCACATAAGTAATGACTCACTTCGAGGATAGGATGTGAATTTTAATATGATAACATTATCTAACTATTAGGTCATACCTCACAGTTTGAATAAAACATTCAAACAAGTAAAGATCGATACATAATACTTCTAGTTCATCTTTCAAAAAAAATAAATTCATTAGTTGTATTTTGTCTCGTAAATTTAGGGCATGACAGAGTCATCTGTTCATAAGGAACTTTTATATTAGTACAGTATCTTGTGGGTGTCATCCCCACTGAGGTTTTTGTTGATCTCATATTGGTTTTAATAATTTAGTGTCAACAAACTTAAGAAATTTACTAAGTTCATGCCGAGCTAGTAACATATGTCGAGTATAATATGTATAGATGCTGAGTTGCAATGAGTGCCGAGTCACTCATGTGTCGAGTAAATATTAAGTGTCAAGAAAATTGACAAAGTTGAGCAAGTGTCAAGTGCCAAGTGAAAAATAGATGCCGAGCAAGTTCAAGTGCCAAGCCAGACAAAATTATAGTATGTGCCGAGCACTAGTATCAAAAAGTGCCAAGTAAGGCCTAGTTGTTTGTGATGGCACAAACAACTATGTAAACAATTTTTGAACTGACATATGGATAGATCTTGAAGCTTTGAAGATAAGATTGAATCTATTTGGATTCCCTATGTGATCAACATGCAACCAATTAGAAAAATGGAGGAAATTAAGTAGAAAAGTTGGATGAATCTCAATCGTAGATTCATACCTAAGACTAAGCCACCAAAGTCATTTTAAAGAGAGATGAAGCACCCTAATTCATAATGAATGAGAGAGACCATTAAAGAATTCATGCGAGAAGGTGATGATAGTAGTGAAAGGGGGTGAATTGATCAACATACATTCAAGGTGACTTAGAAGAAGGACAAAATTGTAGAATCAATTATCATAATAGAGGATCAAGGATATAACAATTCCATATCAAATTAGAAAGGATTAAGAAGGACTAAATTGAGATTTGAAATCAACAATATAGTGTATTAGATCAAACATTATATTGTACTTTCTAACAACTGTACTAGTTTTTGTATTATGGTTGATTTAATAGTCATTAAGAAATATTTTAATAGGGTGACATTCCAAGTGAGTGTTCTAAAGTCCTTTAACCAGGCACACTTCTAACAGGGTGTAAAAATCCTTTAATAGGGTAGGATCTAACAATCCTTTGTAAGCCTTTAACAGAGTAGGCCTTACATAGGGAAGATCATGAGAATGGTCAAATCATGTAACTTTAATAGGTGAACTTTGTTACCGCAATAGTGAAGAATTGTGGGTGTCATCCCCACCCCAATTTTTCCTTCTCATTGGAGGGTTTCTAGGTAATCATATCTGGTGTCAAGTGTATATGTGGATGCATTTATTTTATATGTTATTTTAGTATAATCATGCATGCAATGTTTTAAAAGTTAAAAGTTTTATTGGTTAGAGTTTAGTACTTTTGATTCACCCCCCCCCTCTCAGAAGTATACATTTCCCATTTGTATTTCCAACAATTGGTATCAGAGCTAAGTTCTCATTAGGAGAAGCCTTACAGCTTGGAGAAAAGATCTTGAGATGGAGGTTTACAATTTGGGAAAGACTATTGAGAATTAGGAGATTAAGATACATCTCTTACTACAACAACTGAATGGAGCCAATGATGCCTTAAGAAGTTTACTAAAGAGAAGGAAAGAGATTGCTATAGCTGAAAATGACAATCAATACAAAGAGATTGACACCTCAAATTTATTTGTAGATGCTAACTCCTATGAATTTGATGTAGTAATTACAAATCTCATGGACAAAAATAGAGCACAAGCTGAGGAAATCACAAATCTCAAGTTGGAGCAAGAATCACAAGCAATATTGTTATGTGAGGTAACTGAACAAAAGAAGAAAGCCATAGAAGACAAGGCCATGATTGAAGAAGACAAAAGAATCTTGGCAAAAATATTGGAAGAAAAATTAGTAGAACTATCTAGGATCTCAAACATGCAATTGGACACCCTAGGCCAAATGATGAATGCCCATCATGAGTTGAATGTCAAGTACATTGAGATAACCACATTAAAGTTGTAGAATGAGAAATTGCAGAATGACCTAAAAAGAGAGAAGGAGTTTGCTGAAAGTTTCAACAAACCAAATGAAGCTATCAAGTACTTTGAACAATTACTAAAATCCCCTAGATCTAGTAAATACACATTAGGATTGGGCTACATAAACACTGAAGAAGGAGAATCATCCAAAGTTGCTGAGGAAAGAAGCAATAAAGGTAAGAACTCTAAACCTACTTGTCATCATTGTGGAAAGAAAGGGTGCACAGCTAATGTTTGTAAGAGCAAAAATGATAGTAAGAATACCAAGCCAAAGAATATGAATTATTGTTACAAGTGCAACAAACAAGGTCATTAGGCACATGAATGCAGAACAAGGACCATGCATGCACCAAGATTTGAAGGATGCTACTACAATTGTCATAAATTTGGACACAAAGCCTTTGAATGCAGATCCAAGTCCACATGGTCATCATACAAGGGAAGAAGCCATGAAAATTCCTATAATTGGGATTACAACACAAGACTTAGCTGTCATTATTGTTAAGAGTATGGACACATCCCTGAGAATTGCATAAGAAAATATTTTAGAGGTGTAGACACCTAAAATTGTCCAAAACCCATTTCCTAGTCAATTAAATAGATATTTATTATCTATTTAATTACCCTGTGTTAAATTAAATAAATTTTCATTTATTTAATTATATTCCCCTTTCCTTGATTTAAATAAACTAAGGTTTATTTAGATCTTAACCTATTCCCCTTGCATCCTAACCCATTCCTTTTAATTAAGTACTTCATTTACTTAATTAATCCTTTCATGCATTTGATCTTGACATCCTATCCATATCTTCCCTTCCATAGTTCTTGTCATGTTTATTTCATCCATTTTCCATCCATACTCCTACATATTTCCATCCCCCTTTCATATGTCCTTGGTCTTGGTTATCCCATACCTTTCCTCCACTTCATATCACACTTTTTATCCATATCATCATCCCCTTTTTCATACCTTCCCTCCCATATTCCTTATTCATTCCACTTTTATAACCATGTTCGTGATCACTATTAGGGGCACAATATCAGAACATTCATACATGCTTTGGAAGAGCACATGCCTTCCTTTCCTCCATATGGTAGCCTTCATTCTATCCTTCCATTTTCATGCATCCTTTCCCACCACATTTTCTTCCATTTTCATATCCTTGGTATGGGGCATTTGGACTCCTTTGAAACATGATCCTTGGCCCCACATTTTTTCGCCACCATATCATTTGGCCCCTCATATCCTTTCACTATTCCTTGCATCCACTAACATCACATTGCTTTTCCTCCATTTACCATACCTTGACCATCCCTTGTCATTGGTTCCATTCTATTCATTCTATCTCACATTCATTCAATCCATTTATTTTATCCATTCTCTCACACGTTCATCTAATCAATTCATTTCTATCCATTCTATTCATTCATATCACTTCAATCCAATTCATTCATCCTCTAAGTCAATCAATTTTCAATTCTTCTACATTCTTTCACATCACATCTATTCTACTCTCATCATTTTTCATCCTATCAATATCTATTCTTCCAATCTCATCCACGTACATTCTTCTATCCACCATAAAATCAAAAAATCAAAAAACATATCACTTGTGCAATCAATACTAATTCAATCAATCTAATCTTGTAATCTTGTACATCAATCTTTAATCAATTCATCACTTTGACCCAATCAGCTGATAATCCATTGACCATATTCAAACATCATTATCATGGGATGAATGCTTCCCAATCCTTGGATGTGCATTATGCTTAGCATTAGCTTTGCCATCCTTAATCAATCATCATCAATCAATCCATTCATGGGTTTTCAGCTTGACTAGGGGCAAAATGGTGGTTTGCTTTTGGTCTTTTGTGCATGGTTTCTTGATTCCTTGTATGCATTAGCATTTTTTGCATGTATCATGGTCTTTGCATCCTATTGTCCCAAGAATCATGATCTTCCATATCATGGTTTCATAAGGCATATGGTTGTATTAGACCCTTTTTATCACGTACTGGACACATTGTCATCTTGGTTCATCATACCTTGGTGCATAGTGTTAAGTACAATATCAAACTTAGGTTGTTCACACCATTGCAGCATAACTTTTCCACTTCCTTCCATCTTCCTATCCATTTCAAGAGAACATCCATGTTCTCCTAACCCACATGTCCTCTTGAGGGGGCATACCCTTCCACCCTCATCATCCTTCCTCATCCTTCCATGACTGGGGCATCATGCTACTAGTCTTATCCTTTCAGCCACTATATTTTATTCTTCTTTGATATAACATTACTAATGCTATATCAAAGAGGGGCAAAATGTAGACACCAAAAATTGTCCAAAACCCATTTCGTGACCATTTAAATAAATATTCATTATTTATTTAATTCCCCTACCTTAATTAAATAAATTTACATTTATTTAATTGCATTTACATTACCTTGATTTAAATAAACTAAGGTTTATCTAAATCCTAACCAATTCACACTTACAACCTTGTCCCCCTTCACATGTGAACCAAGGTGTCTCACACATGTGTGAGAAACCTTGAGCCTCCAACCCTCTTACACATGTCATTGACCCATCACTTTCAAAGGTGTCTCACACATATGTGAGGAAACATGATCTTACACACCTCTTACACATGTCATAGACATGTCACATCAAATATTTCTCACACATGTGTAAGCATCTTGCGCCCTTTGCATGGTCAAAACCCTAATCCACATGGAGTCTACTTGGCCTCCACCTCATGGACACCTCATTGATCCTGAGAGATCCTAGCCATCCATCTTGCATTCAATCTTAGCCGTCCATTGCATCTATTTTCCTATAAAAGGAGAGCCCTCTCCTCATTTTCACAAGCACTATCTACCTCATTGTTATGCTGCTAGATTTGTGAGAAACCACATCCCATGAGTGATGAAATCAATCACTTGATGGTTTCATGAGGTTTGCATAGTGATATTTTGAATGCTTTTATGCTCTTTTTTGTTTCATGTTGCTTATTTACATGTCTTCTTTCATATTTTGAGGTTTTGCATGATAATGTAGGAATGTGCATTAGTTGCTTAATGTTATTTCCTTGGTTACATTTTTATGCAACACAAGAGGTAGCTATAGTAAATGGTTGAGTCAAACTACATGCTTTAGTTGTTTGAAGACTGGTCATATTGGCAAGCACTGCCCAACAAGGACAAAGGCACCTAACTTAGAGTCAAACAAAGGGAAAGGCAAGGTAGATATTGAGCACATCAGAGGAGAGATGAACAAGACATGGAAGAAGAAAGATGGATGCAACACATCAAATGAAGGGATCGCTACACCTGAAGGGTCAAGTGGTCACACTTCATCAAACTAAGCAAAAGGAGGTATGTGGGACTAATTTTTAAATGCCTCATCATACATCAGTTCCAAGATAAGGTGGGTGCCGAAAAGGACAAACTAGAATGAATATATATGAAAGTTAACAAAGAAAAACCAAGGTCAAAATTTTAAGTTTTCATCTTACTGCTGAGTGTGAAAAGTTCTCTTCAATTGCTGAGTAAATTCTAGTGTATACCAAGCTGTTAGCCAAAGCTAGTTAAAACTGAGTTAGTAGTATCTTTTCAGTAAAGGTAATTCCTATTGAAGCTGAGTAAGGGTAATTGTAGTGGCTATTGAGTGATGGAAAGTCAATGGATGTTGAGTGAAGAAAAAATTGCGTGGAAGTCGAGTTTATAGCTGTACATGCACCATGCATTAAATGTTACATTTTGAAAGGGTATAAGGTAAATTTTTGCCCATTTTTTCATCATTACAAACATAGAGAAAGAGCAACTAGAGAAAAGAAGCGATTGGTGAGTAGAGATTGAAGCATTTGCATGGAGTCCAACAAAGATCAAGCATCATTTCATTGATTTGAAAGGTATTCCTCATGTGCTGAGTTACACAGTTTAATATCTATTAAAACCCTAGCTTGTAAAAATGGCCTATAGCTCTAGAAATCCTAAGGATAAGGAACCTTTTGAAGTTTAGTTGGTTAGTAATGAGGTTAAGCAACTAGATTTTAGGCCTATTCCTGAAGTTGCATATAAGAATGACCCGATAGGTGCATTATCAATCATTCCACCTAAGGTCATAATGGTTCAGGACATAAGAAAATGTTAGAACTACAAGGTTGGAGGGATAGAAGACATGGAAATTTTCCAGGCATATGACTAATTGTGTAAGAATGGAGTGTTGAAGGAAGAATTTTAGATCATTGAAAGGAAGGTAACCCATGCCCTAGATTTCCCCATTATCTTTAAGACTAAATGGATACGAATTGTTTTGAGTAGAATCCATGATGGATGCTTATGGTTGGAAGGTGGACCTATCAAATTGTCAAAAAGGATTATGCATAGGGTTACACAATATCCAACCCTAAAATGGCCCAAAACCCTAAGAAGTGATTCTAAAGAAGTAATTGAAAGAATATAGGGGCAAAGTGGAATAAGAGGGGAATGACTATTGACACCATCAAGGATCCACTTCTTGAATTTGTAGTGAGGGTCATATCTCACAAATTCTATTAGTAAAGCCAACTAAATAGTGTGCCATACATAGCAATTGATGTAGGGTACAAAATTGTGAAGAAAGATCATACTTTTGATCTTGCCAAGCTATAATTGCAACAAATCATGGAGAATTTAGAAGCACTAAGGAGATCAAAAGGTGCTCAATGCAAATTTGGTTCAATTTTGATATGTATATTTTTGTATGTTCAGAATGAGTTTCCTTCTTTTGGTAAGGTAGGATGGAAGACTAATAGGTTTGTAGTTGTACAAATTAATGAGTACATAGAACAAATGGGAGATAATTTTGAATCTGTAATGACTAGTTATTTCAAAGACTTCAAGCAAACTGTTGGTGTTTTAAAAAGTACTAAAACTACTAAGTGACAAAATGCTTAATACTAGAATGACAGTAGATACACAATCTAAATACTATCCTATTCTTGTTAACAATTGCATATGTAAGGTATTTGGACCCAACTTCAACAAAACCACAGATGGTTTTCTACTCTTTTGGTTCTGCAAAACCAGGGTGGGTGTACCCAGGGATGGTTCAAAACTGGAACAACTGTATGAGGATTATGTTGGCATAAAGTTATTTGCCATTAGTGACAACACTTTTCTCACAGTATTAACCGAGTAAAGAAGAACTCAGTGTTAACCGAGTTCAGTCGGTTAACATAGAACTTAGTATTAATCGAGTTCAGTCGGTTAACTAAGAACTCAGCATTAACCGAGTTCGGTTGGTTAATTAAGAACTCAATATTAACTGAGTAAAGACGGATGTAGTGTTAACCGAGTTCGATCGGTTAACATAGGACTCAGTGTTAACCGAGCTCAGTCGGTAAACAAAGAAGTTTGTTCTACCGAGTTTGTTTTGCTATTTGGCCGACTCAGTTAAATTTTGTCTACTTTTATTCAGCCGACCATTGCATGTAATTTTAATTTGGATGGTATATATATGTAATGTATTGTATCATTCTAAACGTAATGCAAGGTATGAAAAATGTGTGAAGTAATGTGAAGAATGTGTGCGAAAGCATGTAAGCTGAATTTTGAAGGTTTTCAGCAAGGTCAGCATTGGAGCATAAATGTTTTATCTGTCATATCAAGGACAATCAGAGCATAGCGGATCTTATCAGCAATCAGTTGTATTCAGATCCACTGTTTCATTCTAACAGGTGAATCAGTTTTTATAAATCCTTTAACAGGGTAGACTTAACAGTCTTTGTACTAAATCTCCTAACAGAGTGCATACTTATGAAGTATGTTTCAAATCCTTTAACAAGGTGGATGTAACAATCCTTTATGCTCCTAACAGGGTAGATCACCAGAAGTGATCATTTTATGCCTTAACCGGCTAACTTCCTACTGCAGTAAAGAAGATTTGTGGGTTTCATCCCCACCCCAGTTTTACTTTCTATTTTGGAAGGTTTCTGGGTCACCAAAATCTCTGTGCTTATGTGTTATGAATGTCTACATACTGCAGATTAGGTGATTAAATATTTTACTGGTTAATATGAATTGATTTAAGATTTTATGTTTACTGATTCACCCCTCCCCTCTCAGTAAACTGTTATATCTTGAATAGTTCCAACAATTGGTATCAGAGCTAACTTGGTTCTCAGGACAAAGCTTGACAGCTTGAGCAAAGATCAAAGTCAATGGAGATATTCAGATTGGAGAAAGTTATAGAAAATGAAAAGTTAGATCTTGAAATGGCCATGGTTCAACTTAAAGAAGCAAAGGAACATCTTTCTCAATCCCTAAAAAGAAGAAAGGATCTTGCAAAACAAATGAATGATCATCAGTATGTTGAAGTGAAGATTGAAGACCTGTTACCATCAAGCAATTCAGAAGAAGCTGACCAAGCAATCAAAGAACTTCTAGAAAAGAATGAATCTCTGCAAGAAGAGGTAAGAAAGCTTAAGAGAGAACAAGAAATACAGTCAATCAGGCTATGTGAAGCTTTGGATCAAAGAAACAAAGCACAAGAAGAACTGGAAGATAGAAGTCATGAAATCCGCAATCAAACTCATCAGTATGAAGATCTCATAGACCAACTCACCAATACAAATGAAGAAATCAGGATTCTCAGAGCACAAAATGAAAGAATAAGGAATGATTTGAACATTGAAAAGCAAATCAATGAAAGTCTACAGAATAACTTGAGATCAGAAAGACAAATCAATGAAAGCTTGAAAAATGACCTAATCTCTGAAAGGCAAGTCAATGAAAGGATGATGAAATCTCAGGTAGACGTAAATCAATTGAATGAGCAGAATCTTCAAAGACAAACAAGCAAAGCTGGTCTTGGATACAAGGAAGATGGTGAATCCTCCAAGCAAGGTGAACAAAGGAATAAAAGATCCACTTGTAATCATTGTGGCAAGATAGGTCATACATCAAACAAATGCTGGAGCAATGGAAAAGCAAAATTCAATGGTAAGTGCTTCAACTGCAATTAGCATGGTCACAAGGCAAATGAGTGTAAAGAAAAACCAAAATTTGAAGGCAATTGTTACAAATGCAAAAAGCATGGTCACAAGGCATTCCAGTGCAAATCCAAATCATTCAATCTAGCTGAACAACTTGTCAAAGCCATATTTGGATGGGACTACAACACCTGGTGCAGATGTCACTATTGTGGAGAGTATGGACATACTGGCATGAATTGTGCCAGACATCACCTAAGGAAAAAGGACACAACTGTAAGGTGCTATACATGTACAGAACTCGGTCATATAGCCAAAAATTGCATGAATATCAAAAGAATTGAAGATGAAAAGAAAATCAAAGTAGATAACATTCGAAAGCAAATGAAGCAGCAATGGATTCCAAAATCTACCGAACAAGATAAGTCAGATAGGAGTGTCACTCAAGAGGTGGGTGACTCTACCATTTCCAATTAGTATTCATATAAGAAACATTGGAACTGCATCTTCCAAGATTTATCCTATGCAGCTCCAAAGGAAGAAGATGGATCAAATTAGTATTGTAGATACATTCTGACTCTAGGATGGTTCAATACTTTACCAAGTTTGGTTGGATGTAACAAAGCTTCATTAACCGAGTAGCAGTTATCGAGTTGAGTCGGTAAGAGACTTTGCCGAGTTTGGTCGGTCACAACTAAGTTTCATTGACCATGTTGTGTCAACCGAGTAAGGTAGGTACTTCAATATTTTCTTTCGATCGCCGAGTTGATAATATCTACCGAGCTAGTGGATGACAACCTGTCATTTCTTCTGCCATCGTACCAAAACATTTATGGCAAATTTGTTATCAAAAGGGGCAAAATTTGATCTAAATTTTTACTACGAACAAAGAGCTAAGGTATTTTCTGCAATTTCAGAGCGAGCTTAAGACATTTCCGAGCGAATTTTTCAAAAGAGCAAAAGAATCAATTCAGAATTTTTCTACACCTACCAAGTAACAATGGCATCCGGAAGTGGAAGCTCTAAGACTAAGAAAGGCTCAAAAATGCTGGTTAGAGGAGAGGAATGGAAGGCGCCGAACTTCAAATTAGCACCAGCTATTGCAGAATCTCTGGACCCTAATGGTGCTCAATCTCAAATTCCTTCAAAGGTTCCGAATTCCACCCAAACTAGTTGAAGAATACAAGGAAGACATATGCTTCATGGTAGATTGTGACAAGGTATACATTCAGGCAGCCAGGCCTCGAGTAGCATGGGTGAAACCTTTTCCCTATGAGGTAAAAATTGACGAAGCAAGGGATATCATAGAAGCACTGGTGAATGAACCAGTAGACCCAAGGCAACCAATTTTTGGAACATATGATCAAGCTAAGGCCAGAATTGAGCTCCAAATTAAAATCCCTCAGGCCATTAGCAAAGGAAAGAGAAAGATAACCCAACTGAAGACCGAAGTTGGCTCTCTTATGATAACAGAAGGCAAAGGAGAAGACGAAGAAGAAGAAGAGGAAACCGAGTCAGACAAGGAAAAGGAGCCTCAACAAAAGAAAGGCAAGGTGATCATCACCAAACCTAAAAGGCAAGCCTCTGCAGTCTTCTCCAGGAGAACAAGACAAGGAAAGAAAGAACCTGTACTTGTTAAGCCTCCACTCACATTTGAGGATAGATTAAAGCAATTAGAAGCAGGTGCTAGCTTCACAAACTTCAAAGCATTGAAGTTTGAAACCAGAACAGAACAAGAAAAGATGCAGATTGAGGAACTGGTATTGAACAAGATGGGTAAATGGAAATACTCACCGGACCAGATAGCCTCCCAGATCTCCAAAGAACTATTGGAGAGGTTGCAAATCAGATGGGAAGCTGCAACCAAGACTGTAAAAGACATCTATGAGCAGACACTGAAGAATCTCCTGCCGAGTTTCACTAATGCTGAAGTGAAAGCATCACTGAAAGATCACGAAGGCAATATGATGATTAGATTCCACACCTGTTTGATACTTGTCAAAGACATTGAGCATGTGGTAAATGATGCAACAAACATGTGGAAAAACATCTATCATCTACACAAATCCAGTGATGATACTATTGAAATCAAGGACATTGACAACAGTGATGATGATGAAGATGATGATGATATTGAAGATATTCCAGAGGATCTTCATTCAATCATGTTAGAAGTGGAAGAAGAGGCTAAGAAATAATTAGAGGAAGAAGAACCTGAAAAAGAAATGGAGGAGAAAGAACAAGCAAAGGTGGAAGAAGATCCAACTGAAGTCATTGCATCTCTTCCACACTCTCCATCCAAAATAGTTACATCAACTATGGAAATAGCTTCTACTGGTAAGTCCTCTCAGCTCCGTGTACCATCTATGCAAGTGCTAATCACTTCATTAACCGAGTTGCATCCACCTTCATTAACCGAGTCTCCATCAGTCTCTGCAGTAAGTTCATCATGCACATCAACCTCTACTGCAGAATGTATAATAAGTGTACCTACAGATACTACAATTTTGACTTCTCTTAATCAAATTTTGGCAACTATTAGCTCTTCCACTCCATCCTTTACAGCAACAATTTTTGATACCATTTGCACATCTCTTAGTCTTCCTTTACATAGTCCTATTCCGGTCTTATCAGCCAGCCCTGCCTCATCAACTATCGTCTCAATTCACAAGGGTCAAGATGAAGTCTTTGCTGAAAAAGCAAAAAGATACATGTTTTCCAGCAAGACACTGGATGAGGAAATTGATTTGGATAAGGACATTATCCTTCCTAAAATAGATCTTGATACAGCATCAGTTGATGAAATGAGAATGCTCAGTCAGCTATTAGAGCAGAAGGCTAGGCAGAAACAGCTACGACATGAAAGAGATCTGGAATATAGCATCATTGAGAGTGCTAAAAATATTATAACAGAGGCTATAGGTGTTGAAGTAGATTCTACTCAACACATTTTGATTCAGTTGGAAGAGGCTGTAAAAAAATTCAATGAGGATACCTCCGGCCAAGAAAAGTTGATTGAAAAGGCAGAGAAGAAATTTGACAATAAGGTGCTTGAGCACATTGCTCAGCATATTGCATTAAATCAGGTAGAATTGTCTACAATTTTGAATAATTTTGAGAATTCTTTTAATAATGTAACTTCACTTTTTGGAAAACTCTGTGATGTTACTAAGTATACCAAAGATATAAAAGAAAAGTTGAATAAAATTGATGAGGATATGAAGGTCAGTGCCCAAGTGCTACAATCTGACCTCAGTACAAGTTCATCCCATCATCATAAAATAAGATTTTTGTCAGAGAAACAGGCATAATTGCTGAGAGAGGAAGCAAGAATCAGGTCTACTCTCATAGATATCCAGAATATGATTCTTCCTATCATGACTTCAATGCAAAAGCATATTGCTCATTCCAGAACATTGATTCATGACAACAATTTCTCAGTTGCAGATCATATGATTGAACTTTCTGCAGAAATTCAAATTGCACTCTCCTGCAGCAAAATTTTGCAAGAAAATTGGGATAAGACTTTGGCTCTTATTCTCAAGGTACATTCAGAATTTCTCTCTCATTTTGAAATCTCAGTGTAAATCTATGTTATTTGGCATTATTGTCAAAAAGGGGGAGACAAAACTTTAGAACTTCAGAGCTATCCATGCAAAGATATATGTATTGATCTGTAAATACTGTGCATATTGTATGGGGGAGACATACATCTAATAAGATCTACAATTTTGGAAACTTTTTGAAATGTATGTCAATTTCTGTACATAAACTTTGATACATAATTGTTTTTGTCACTAATGCCAAAGGGGGAGATTGTTGGCATAAAGTTATTTGCCATTAGTGACAACACTTTTCTCACAGTATTAACCGAGTAAAGAAGAACTCAGTGTTAACCGAGTTCAGTCGGTTAACATAGAACTTAGTATTAACCGAGTTCAGTCGGTTAACTAAGAACTCAGTATTAACCGAGTTCGGTCGGTTAATTAAGAACTCAATATTAACCGAGTAAAGATGGATGCAGTGTTAACCAAGTTCGGTCGGTTAACATAGGACTCAGTGTTAACCGAGCTCAGTCGGTAAACAAAGAAGTTTGTTCTACCGAGTTTGTTTTGCTATTTGGCCGACTCAGTTAAATTTTGTCTACTTTTATTCAGCCGACCATTGCATGTAATTTTAACTTAGATGGTATATATATGTAATGTATTGTATCATTCTAAACGTAATGCGAGGTATGAAAAATGTGTGAAGTAATGTGAAGAATGTGTGCGAAAGCATGTAAGCTGAATTTTGAAGGTTTTCAGCAAGGTCAGCATTGGAGCAGAAATGTTTTATCTGTCATATCAAGGACAATCAGAGCATAGCAGATCTTATCAGCAATCAGTTGTATTCAGATCCACTGTTTCATTCTAACAGGTGAATCAGTTTTTATAAATCCTTTAACAGGGTAGACTTAACAGTCTTTGTACTAAATCTCCTAACAGAGTGCATACTTATGAAGTATGTTTCAAATCCTTTAACAAGGTGGATGTAACAATCCTTTATGCTCCTAACAGGGCAGATCACCAGAAGTGATCATTGTATGCCTTAACCGGCTAACTTCCTACTGCAGTAAAGAAGATTTGTGGGTTTCATCCCCACCCCAGTTTTACTTTCTATTTTGGAAGGTTTCTAGGTCACCAAAATCTCTGTGCTTATGTGTTATGAATGTCTACATACTGCAGATTAGGTGATTAAATATTTTACTGGTTAATATGAATTGATTTAAGATTTTATGTTTACTGATTCACCCCTCCCCTCTCAGTAAACTGTTATATCTTGAATATTTCCAACAGATTATTCTTAGTTTCATTCTGATTCTCATTTCAAGATCCTCAAACATATACATAATTCTTACTAACTTGGTAAACACATCTCATAAACAGATATGGCCAAGAATTCTTCTATAGATCTGCAGATGTTTTTAACAACAATGGCGAACTAAAGCTAAAACATTCCATGCAGACAAGTGCTGGCCAACTTTGAAGATCTAAAGGAAATAAAAGTAAAATTTGATTTGATGATGCATTTGAATAACCATTTATAATATATTTCTCCTTCAGCTGAAATAACTTGATCAGTGCCTAATCCATTGGGGTTTAGAGTCTATAGCAAATTCTTAGATCTAATTTGTTGCCTTACAACAAATTCTATCAGCAATTCTTATCAGAATTTATCATTCAAAATCCTTATCAATACTTAAGGAATCTCATCACATTCATCAAAGCCTTTATTTAATCCATTGAATTAACAATAATGATAAATGGATATACAACCTAACTAGATTGCATTCAATTGCACAAGCTTTTGCTCATACAACATCAAGGTAGCTAAGCATTTAAAAGGAGACAAAATTCAGAAAGAATTGATATGGGGACAGTTCATAATTTGTATTCATTTCCTTTGAAAATGGTATATCCTTTACAATAGACTCAGAATGGCCTTCAGAAATAAACACAGCTCATTCTATATTAATGTATTTTCAGAGAATTGACAAAAAAAAAACATTACAAACTTGCTTTCAAAATTTGGACCAAAAACCAGACTAAGCACAATACTTTGAAGAAATAGAATTCGGACCCTTCTTTAGCCTTGGGATCTCACTTAAATAGTGTGAGAGGCAACAAGCTTCCGACTAAAGACAAATGACAAGTGTCCTTTTAAAAAGGCACTCACATACACTTCTGTCAAAAAGACAGGAACAAAATAACAGAAAGGCTTATTACATCAAACAATTCTTTGGTGGGTCCCTTTCTGTTATGCTTCTCAGTTGTTGAGACAAGAAAATATGATCTGATCTTACAATCATTCTTCATCCTCGGAGTACATAGCCATGAGGTCTGAAAGTGATGTATCATCTTCAGTTACCTGCAAACTTACTTTAACCTGGGGATCTTCCATGTCTTCATTACTAACTACGAGGGTAACTATTACTTTTGCATCTTCCTCCTCATTGTCTCCTGACATCTATTCTATAAACTGATTTTTCCATTTATTAAAAGCATCATCATCTGGCCAATCGAAACTTAGAGCTCCTCTTTGTATCTTTATTAAAGAATTTGCACTTTCTTCTAAATCATCAAATTCTTTTCTCATAGCAATATAAAATAACTGTATTTTTACTAGCTCTTCATTTGTCTTTGCCCAGAACCAGTGGCTAGTCTCACTCATGATGTTTATTATTCTTTCATTAAATAACTCGTCCAACTCCCTTTTCCACTTTTCCTTTTCCTTTATTGTATCAACAGATTCTAAAGCACAAGGAAATAAAGTGAATTTTTCAGCAATATGTTGGGAAAAATAGAGTGTTAATCTTCTCTATAAAGAATCTCTTTCATCATCAAAATTCTCTAGCTTATTTAATAAATCAAAAATCTTCTCAACTTGATGATAAGGCATTTGGACTGCAGAGATACATATGATTGTAATATCATTATTCCTCTCCCTCCATTTCTGTGCAAGAGGAGTCAGTTTATCCTTATCTCTATTCAACTCATCCATGAGGGTTACAATTCTCATCAACTGATCATAAAAAGTTGACCATTGTATTTTATCCCTCAAATATACCACACCCTACTTTAATTTTTCTTCCTATTGATTTCTAAATTCTATTTGCAACTCATGTAATTTTGTTTTTTCTTCTTCAAAGTCCTCTGCAGTATAGAATTGGGGCCTTTCAGGGGTGTCAGGTATTTCAATGATAGGGGTTGATCCAACAAATGACTGTGAAGGGTATGCAATTCTAAGTGTACTGGATTCTCCCACCTTTCTTTTCCCAAGTATCTTCTCCAATTGAGATATCTTGTTTTCCAGCTCAATTCTCTTTTTTACTTCTTTATTGTAGGCATCCACCACTATTTCGTACTTACCCTGCAGATCAGTCATTTCCTTTTCTTCTTTTTCTGCAGTGGCCAAGGCAAATTTAGAATAGTCCACATTCATGTGGGCTACCTGTACATGTGAAGTATCAGCGACCCTCCTCACAATGATACTCCCTGTTAGTCCTGAATCATCAAGCTGTAATGGAGTAGTCCTGGATCCTCTTCTTAATGACCACATAACAAGGGCAGCTTGATCATTACTGAATGCTGTTCCCAAGAATTCCTCTTTATCTGGATCCTGTAATCCTAAATTATTTGACACAGAATTAAAAATTAAGGCATCAGCAGTATCCCAATTGGGCAATAATAAAATATTTGCATCTTTCACCATTTGTCTACCCTCTTCAGGGGTTATATTCTGGAACTCTTGTATCATTTGTTCCTTTATTTGATTCTGAATAGAGGCTTCATCCATTTTCGGATGCTCTATTTTCATATTCCTACATCTTTTCTCAAAAATGTGCATGTTTTCCCTCCATGCAAACTGATGGAAAGCCCTAAATTTTACAAAACTGTTATTAGACAAAAATTGCTGACTGGCTTGTTCCAAAATAGGATCTAACTCCCTTCCTCTGAAATCTGCTATAGTTAATTCAAAACTCGTCACAGGAGGCTCCTGGGGGTTCCCTTCATCAATTTTTGCTTGAGTAACAAAAAATCCTCCTTGTGACCCCATTTGTTCAATTTGCTCATTGGTGAGTTGCTCCTCCTCAATTCTGATTTGAGTTTGGGAAGGTGAGTAACCTTTGTCATGGGATTCCTCTTCCCTTATTATTTTTCTTCTTTTAGGAGAAGGTTTAGGGGGTCTTTCTTCAAAAATAGTACTAGTAGATTCAATTACCTGCTTTCCTTTGTTTACAATGGGCATCTGATCCTGAATAACAGTATATCCTGTCCTCTTTTGCACAACCAGTGGACCTGCCCCTATGTTAGGGGTGAAAACCAATTTTCTCATAACTTCCCTAGCTTTATCTGGGAAAGAATCAATAAAATGTTGTTTCTTCTCATTCATTACCTCCATTATTTCGGGGAATGTATTCATGAGCTTATTTATTCTATCTGCATTAGTTGCAACATTACTAAGAGGACTGTAATCTTTGTCAAAACAATTAATAAACTCCAAAACTTTTGAATAGACTCTCCATTTCTCTTTATTTGTTTCTTGCTCCTGGAGAGAATATTCATTTCTTATTACATCTTCAGGGAAATAGAATTCATGCTGACATGGACGCAGCTTGATCCTATGTCTAAGAGCAGAATTGAAGAAATCTTCTATGTCACAAAAATGAGAGTGAGATACTGCCATCTTATATTGATCCAAAAATTTGTAGAGGAAGATCCACCCCTCTTTAGTTATTACAAACTGGTGGGCCACAGTACAAGTAGGAAAAATTTATCCTGTTCCCCTTTTGTGCAAAAAGGTCTCCTCCACTCCTCCCAACTGCCATAAAAATTCAGCTACCTTTACCTTTAAAGGCACCTGATAGGGTAGTACATGGGGTGTCCCTTTGAATCCATAAACCCTAATGACAGTTGAGACTGGATATGGGATGATGTCTCCCCAATTATGTGAAACTTTTAGGCTATGGGATCTGTCCATAGGCCTAACAAGGTGCATTAGTGCCTTAGGAATTCTGGGATTGTCACTCAATATGAGGCATCTTAATTTAGAAGCAAAGTGCCTATCAAATCTAACAAAACTAGCATTTTTTGCTTCTCCAGTCATGTCTGCACTCCATAATTGAACTAGTAGTGCTTCCCCCTCTTGTTCCCTATTTAAAACCATTTCTTTGCCAGAATATGTAACCCCTTTAAAAAGAAACATATGCATCAATAGGGAGTACTGACCCCAAACCTTTTCCACCTTGCCCTTTGCAATCCCCATCAATCCATTATGAATCTCATTAGCCAGGTAAGATGCAAAATCAAAAATTATTTCTACACCGAAAGAGGAGATTTGGGTGATCATATACATGAAGCTCACAGGAATAAAATCTTCTTCACCCTCTCCAAAGACTCTGCACAGGGTCCTGTATATCTCTACTGCCCTGGCATTAAAGCATGATTTCTTGAAAGGTTCTTTAGAAGATGATGTTATTGCTGGTAGGTTTCCAATTCTACCTATGTGGGCCTTCAGTGCACCTTATCTAACTACATCCCTTTTGGACATATATTCTTTTTCTAACCCTATCAAATCAATGGGCACATGATACCTAGTGAGAGGTCCCAGACTGAAAACTTCCCTAATTTCTTCTGGACCGATGGTAATTAAAACCTCACCATCCATTCTTCTCACTACCTTAGTGGCTTGATCATAACTTTTCGCTACAGCTTCAAGAAGGTCATAATCCATAAACACATTGGGAACAACTAGCTTTCCAAGATCAAAATTCCATATATTGGCATGAGGGGCATATAATTTCCTTTCTGCAAACCATTTTTTGAACAAACTCAAACCAGTTTGAGAAGTTTGAGCATCCTGGACCCAATTACCCTTATCATACAATCCATCAGCTATCCTTAGCCTAGGGTTCAAAGAGGTTAACCTTTTAACTTGCATGTCTCTATAGTAGACTCAGGAAGCAACTCAAGCAAGTCATCATGCACATTTCTATCCAAATAGTTTATTTGACCTAAAAATCCCTTCTTTGGAGGCATCTTGGACTATTTTTTAGAATTGGAAAAACCTACAAAGATTATGGCAGTACTACTTACTTGAATTTCGTCTTTGTTTTCCTCTGTATTTTTGCAATCTTTTCGCGAACAGACAATTTTACAAATTCTGCCAGACTTCGGCACACTTTCCTTCAGTAATTGCTTCTGCACAAGAGTGGCTCAAAATGTTTGCTCACGTAAGATGAACTGATGAAATCTTCTGTGTTATACTCTATTTTTTCATGCACGATGCTTTCATGTCTAATTAATACAGAGAGTGGCACCACATTCTATGTTTAAAACTACGCCGTCGATCTTCAAGAATCCTACAATCATGTGATACAGAGAGAACAACTAGGCGTTGCACTTGACATGTCAATCAATTCACCCAATGAGAACTTACCACATACATAACTCTTTCCTTGATCGCACTTATATCTGAACCCACTGACAACTGAGGACATGTGTCATCATGTCGCTACTTCGTTATGCATAAAGAACGAGCAGCTTGCCATAGCGAAATAGCGACAACCATCGATTTGATCTAGAATCGACAGATGATATGTTACTGGGCCTGCTCAAAAAGAAGGTGGTGGGCCCTATTCGCTATGTTGCTATAAATATCTCCCTCACAACTCTTCATAGCGAGAAGACGACGACCGTTGATCATATGTTTAATCAAGGGTGAGGAAACTGCACGTATTCTTTTGATTCATATTCGCTATGTCGCATAGCTTAAAGAGCATGCAACTTTTCAAAGCGAGGTAGCGAGGACTGTTGATTTCGTTCCAATCTAACAATCAAGATCTCTTTGTATATTTGATCAGAAGGGCATTGATGAAATATGAAATTTTGCATAGTTGGCACCTTTCAAGATTTTACTGCAGTCCTAATTATCATCCCACGTCACCAAAGGTCCCATTGACTCTTCAATTTCACGGGGCCTCGCTACTTCGCTAATGGCAAGATGTCCAAGTTTTCTGATAGCGAGGTAGCGAGCTCCGACACTTTAATGAATTTTGGCACCGTGAAATGCAAGGGGGCATCAGATAATTATTTCTGCTATTAAAATGCTTCTGACAACTACATTTATTACTTGTCATGCCACCTGGTGTAGCCATGGTACCGGCAAAATGCAATGTCACCGGCTCTGCATTTCACGGGGCCTCACTACTTCGGTAACGGTGAAGTGTCAAATTTTTCCGATAGCGAGGTAGCGAAGTATTGGAAAAATCATCATTCCGGCTCTGACTTCAGACTGCTTCCACTGGGTCCCCTTTCCTATTTTGATAGTAATCTCAATGTGTACCTAAATAATAAATCAATCAGAAAATAAAGCTCTGACCGCTGTTGTAGACACCTAAAAACCTTTAGAAAATAAAGTTTTTTTATTTTCTGAAAAAGTCCTGATGACATCATCATTTATTAATTAATTAATTATTTAATTAATTAATTTATTTTTATGCCATTAAATCCCTTTATCTTAATTAAAAATATTTAATTAAGGAATCCCTCCCAAAAATGTTTAAATCTTATTTAAACATTATTTCCTTATTTATTAATTATTTAATTAATAAATTGACCAAAAATCCTAAAATAAATAAATTTTTTTTTTTGCCCAAAACTTGGCCAATCTTCTTGAGACCAATAACCTCTTCCAAAATCTTCTAATCCTTCTTTAATTTCGATTAAAGGCTAATCCCATCATTTCCTACCCCTAATCCCAACTCAAAATATTTAATTAAAATTAAATATTAATCCTCATGTTTATTAAAAAAGTTTTAATAAATATCTCCTCAACCCAAACCCTTGAAATAATTAAAACTTTATTTATTTCCTAAAAATCTAATTTATCCTCATCCTAAGAAGTTCTAGACTCTTCTAGAAAGTCTTCATCCTCATCCTAGGAAATTCTAGACTATTCTAGAAAGTCTTTATCCTCATCCAAAGTTTAGACTCTTCTAGAAGATGTCTTTAAACCTAATCCTAATCCCCTCCTAACCTTGTCACATTCCCTAAACATGGGTTAAGAATTACTAACCCAAGCCAAAGTTAACAAATATCTCCTCCTTCACCCACCCTCATTAATTGCAATCCACTATTACTAACCCAAGCCAAAGTTAACAAATATCTCCTCCTTCACCCACCCTCATTAATTGCCATCCACTTGCCTATCCCTAAGCTAATCCTAAACCATCCTAATCCATCCTCTAATCATTTGCACAAGCCTAAACAAGCTTAAAACCTTCCTAATCAAGTCCAAGTCGAAATTGCTCTCATCACCCTCAAAATATCTCAACCATAAAACTTTATGAAGTCCACTAGGCCATAAATGACTCTTCCAAGCCCTTTTATTGCTCTTACAAGCCATTATGAGGGTCTTTATGAAGATTTTATCCCTTGAGCCTCTTTTGTTGACTCATCCTTCCCCTTTCCTCCATCCTCTCACCATGTGACATGTGTCACTCATTGATTGGATATAAGGAAGCACAATCCATGTGCTCTCCTCTCATGCAATCTGAGCCCTCCATAAGCTTTTTCCCATCCTTGCATCTTAGCCCTCAATCCCTCAAGCCTCTTGCCTATAAATTGGATCCTTCCTCTTTGCAAAATAACACAATCCATGAAGTAAAGTTATAATGCTATTTTGAGAGCCAAATCCATACTAAAGCCATCTATCCACACCAAAAATCCACAATCATCCATTGAAGCCTTTGGAAGCATATTGAGCATACATCCTATCCATTTAGATAAAGCTACTCAACAAGAGAGCTTCTTATTGAGAGATTCCATTAATGACTCATATTCTCAATTGAGAGCTCATCTTAGTCTATCTTGAAGTTTATGAATTTTGTTTAGTTTGTAGAAGCTTTATTTAAATTTGGTTTCTATTAGCATACTAACATTGCTCATATACAGCTGTATCTTCATTTTGCGGTCCCGTTTTGTAAATTATTCAGCACTCGCTACCTCGCCATACATAAAAAGTGCCCATGTTTGCATAGCGAGGTAACGACAACGGTAGATCTACTTAGATCGGATGGCTGGGTAATATGAGAGGAAAGGTATCTCGGGGGCACATAAGATAAAAGGCGACAGAATATTCGTCTCATTTGAAGATTCAAAAATTTTGTGCTCGACACTTTATGAATAGAAAGAACGTAGGGTTTTCATAAGGTTTTTTCAAAGGCTAGCCAATGGATGGATCATTTAGAAACCCTATGTTCCACTTAGAAAGAAAAAATCTGACTTTTCTACAATTTGGACAAAAGATTTCTATTACACAAAAAGTCAGACCAACACAAACCATGAAACAAAGACTAAGAATCCTAGTTTCCCTAGTGGAGAAGTATTACAATGACATATGTTTCTTAATAGATATTGATTACACATTTATCTAGGTTGTAGTACCTAGAGTAAGATGGCTAAGGCCATTGGGGTATGAGATTAATATAGATGAAGCATCAACAACCATCATTGCATTACTTGCTAAGGAAGTTGACAAATCTGCAAAGATCTTTGGAAACTATGATGTTGTGAAATCCAAAGTTGAAATGGAGTTGAAAAATACCTCAACTCTAAAGAAGAAAGATAAATTGGTGAAAAAGCTAAAAGCCAAATTTGGTGAATGTGCTAAAGGAGATGAAGAAGAAGAAGAAGAACAAGAAGAACAAGAACAGGGACAAGAACCTCTTTCCCTAACACAAGGTATGGGTAAAGATGAAGAAGAAGGTGTTGAGGAGGAGCAAGTTGAGGAAGCACCACTAGAACCAGAGCCAAAGAAGAGAAAGGCAAAGAAAAAACTTGCAGCTCAGTCCAAGGGTAAAAAGATTGCAAAACCTAGCCCTGCCAAGCCTACTACTCTAGCCATAAGAGCTACTACAAGGGCCACAACTTAGAAGGCTAAAGAGCAAACAGAATAGAAGAAGAAGGCAACTGAGCAACCAGGTCTAGTGCAAAAGAAAATAAGGAGGAAATATTTGTACAACTAGAATCTGACAAAGAAAGGACTGAGTTAGATGACAACAACCAGTTCAGAGTGGTAAGTCATGCACCCAAGTCTAATCTTGAAAACATTTGTGATAATATTAGGGATAATGCAGACTTGACTGGTTTGAAAAACATTGAATTCAATAAATTAAATAGAGAAGATCAGAATAAGATTGAGAAATCAGTATATACCATGATGGCAAAATTCAAGAATAGCCCACCTGAATTTGATACCACAATGCCTAAGGATTTATATTCAATTGTTGAGAATAAATGGCATTATTGCCTAAACATGGAGAAGGAAATAAGGGAGTCTACATTAGCACAAGTGATGCCAAAATTATCAAAGGAGCAAATAACAAAGACAAACAAGAAACATGGAAGAAAGTTTGCACCCAAGTATAGAGCCTTCAACATTCTTCAAAATAAGATTGAAGATGTTTTCAAGAAGTCCACTCAAATGTGAAAGCTAATAAATGGGCTATCTACTGTCAAAGAAGGAGAGGAAGATCCCTTTGAGGGAAGAAATAATGAAGAAGAGGAAGAGAATGACAAAGAAGGAGAAGTTGAAAAAGAAAAGGTAGATAACATAGTGGAGGAGGGAACATAGAAAAATGATGAAATGGCAGCTATTGAGGAGCAACAAATAGATCAAAGTGTGCTGGACACATGATTGCCACCACTAAGCCCTCCACATGACACCAATACACCTGTAGAGACAATCAAAGTAAAAGATGTTCCTGACAGCTTAGTTCATAACATAAATCCACTAATTGCAGAGGATCTAAAGAAGATCGTTGACCAATCAATGTTACAAGCAAAGTTGTGTGACAATCCAATATTGGTCAGTGTAGATGAGTTACAAAAGGTAGTAACTAACCTAACTAGGGACAAGGTGACTACACAAGAACCACCTTCTACCATCCCTATAACTACCAGTAGACAACCTCAAGAGAAAGCATCTAAAGATACATTAGCTAAGGTTAATACCACAATTAAAGTTGTTATGATAAAACAACAAACTCAAACTGTGGAGGTGTCAACAAAAGAACAAACAAGATAGACAAAGGTATTTGTTCCTACTGCACAAACACAAGGTTCACCACAAATAATTATAATTTATCAAGGAAGAATAGAAGAAGAGAAGGAAATTCCAAAGGAAAAAGAGCAAGAAGCAATTCAAACATTGGTTAATCTACCAACTATTGGAACTCCTACAAAAGTTCTTCAGAAGCCGAGCAGTGATGCAATGCTACTCCAAATTTTAGCACCAGGCTCAAGCTCCACAAAGGTTGTAAGGGTACTTCACTATGGAGACCCAACATTAGATGAAGAAATTGTCATACCAAAGTATGATTATGCAACCATGAACTTTGAACAGATCAATGAGATGTAGGAGGCATTGGAAAGGAAAAAGAACCAAGAGATACTTAGAAAGGAGTATAAACAAAGGAAAGCACTACATGAGATAAAAGACATCTTTTAGATGCATTCAATTTGTAAACATTTGATGGAACCAAGCCAATATTGGAACAATTGTTTGAAATTATTGAACTAGTGACAAATGAAGACTACAAAACTAATGCAAAACTTATGGAAATGTCTAAAAAGAAGTTTCAAGGAAAGGTAAATGAAAAAATATCTAGTGGAATAGCACTATCACACATGGAATTGGCTACAAAAATAGAAAAAGTGAAGAAGGTACTTGAGAATATATTCTTACTGTACACCAAATTGTGTGATCCCACACTCTTCATACAGGAAACAAGCCAAAGGATTTTGAGTCTAGAGAGAAACTTGAAAATATCTGGTATGCAGTTACCACAAAATCCAGCTCAAAGTGAGAAGCACTTTCATTCCATGCTTCACACACAAAAGGAACTAGCTATATTGACAACAGAAGAGGCTAATACAAGAGCCAAGTTAGTTCAAATTCAAGCCTCCTTAACCCCTCACAAGGAAATTCTACAAAAAGAACTAGCCTATGCTAAGACAGTACTCAAGAAAGATCCTAATCTTTCAACACTTGATGACTTAGTTCACCTTGCAACAGAGAAAACCATCCAAATCAAGTCACTAGATGTTGCAATAGACAACTGGAATGCTGCTCTAAAAATTGTAATGGAAGTAAATAAGAACTTCTTGGATAAATACACACTTAGTGTATAAATCCTTTGACATCAATGTCAAAAAGGGGGAGAAATATTTAAAGGGGGAGAAGTAACTATGCAAGGGGAGACATGTGAAAGGGGGAGTTACAAAATAAATAGAGAAAAGAAAGGGGGAGCAAACAACAAGAACACAGAAACATGGTATATCAGAACACATTAGATAAAGAGTATCAAAATGAAGATAAAGAGTTACAATAGAGGCAAATCTACTCAAAGAGATTTTGGATATAGCAAAGACATATTAGCTCAGGGGGAGTTATAAGATTTTGAGGTATATAGTTCTTTACAAAATATTGAACAATTTTGAAGTTTTGTATATATGCCAAAAAATATGTATATTATACTCGAGGAAGTTAGATTCATCATGTATAGTTAAGTGTTTTTACCACTCATGTCAAAGGGGGAGATTGTTGATCTCAGATCGGTTTTGACAATTGAGTGCCAACACACTTAAGAAATTTACTAAGTTCATGCTGAGTTAGTAAGATATGTCGAGTATAATATGTATAGATGTTGAGTTGCAATAAGTGCTGAGTAAATAGTAAGTACCAAGTAAATAGATAGAGCTGAGCAAGTTTCAAGTGCCAAGTGAACAATAGATGCCAAGCAAGTTCAAGTGCCAAGCCAGACAGAATTATAGTATGTGCTGAGCACCAGTATCAATAAGTGCCGAGTAACATAGAATTGGCCTAGTTGTTTGTGATGGCACAAACAACTATGTAAACCATTTTGAGCTGGCATATGGATAGATCTTGAAGCTTTGAAGATAAGATCAAATCTATTTGGATTCCCTATGTGATCAACATGCAACCAATCAGAAAAATGGAGGGAATTGAGTGAGAAAGTTGGATGAATCTCAATCATAGATTCATACTTAACCCTAAGCCACCAAAGTCTTTTTAAAGAGAGACAAAGCACCATAATTCATAATGAATGAGAGAGAGCATTAGAGAATGCATGCAAGAAGGTGATGATAGCAGTAAAAAAGGGTGCATTGATCAACATACATTCAAGGTGACTTAGAAGAAGGAAGAAATTACAGAATCAGTAATTAGAATAGAGGATTGAGGATACAACAATTCCATATCAAATCAAAAAGGATTAAGAAGGACTGAATTGAGATTTGAAATCAGCAATATAGTGTATCAGATCAAGCATTCTACTATACTTTCTAACAACTATATTAGTAGGATGAAATCCTTTCTATTAAGGTTGATTTAATAGTCATTGAGAAATCCTTTAACAAGGTGAAATTCCAAGTGAGTGTTTTAAAGTCCTTTAGCCAGGCACACTTCTAATAGGGTGTTAAAATCCTTTAACAGGGTAGGATCTAACAATCCTTTGTAAAACTTTAATAGGGCAGGCCTTTCAAAGGGTAGATCATGAGAATGGTCAAATCATGTAACTTTAACAGGTGAACTTTATTACTGCAGTAGTGAAGAATTATGGATGTCATTCCCACCCTAGTTTTACCTTCTCATTGGAGGGTTTTTGGCTAATCATATCTGGTGTCAAGTGTATATGTGGATGCATTTACTTTACATGTTATTTCAGTATGTTCATGCATGCAATGTTTTAAAAGTTAAAAGTTTTATTGGTTGGAGTTTAGTACTTTTGATTCACCCCCCCTCCCTTCAGAAGTATACATTTCCCATTTTTATTTTCAGCAGTTTTACCTCTAATCAAGGGTTTCCCTAGTTAACAAATCATTGTGTGACTACACATGGTTTATCTCTTATTATGCTTCATTGTTTTAGTTAGTAAAGTTGAATATAATAAGTAGGGTTTTCCATTAGAGATATTTTTGGAGTTTCTACATGGAATTTTAGTTGCTTGTCAAAATTGAAGTTTGTTGGGTCAAATATGAGGCCATCACGTGATTCAAAAGGTTCAATAAATTTAGAATCATCATTTATTTTTTCTCAAATTAGACTCCAAAGGACAACTTTGTAGTTGGTTGATGTTAGAGTGAGGTTGTCATTGCACCAAAAGATCAATATGCCATGAATGCCTGATACAACCACTTAACTTATAGTACATAGGAAGCAGTTAAGCCCTTGTCACAAATCTTAAGGGGAGCTCTAAAGAAATTTACAACAATCTCCCCCTCAATGTTACTTGAGGGTCTAAGGATTTAAACGTATGACAAAGCACTAATACTACTTGCTAGAGTGAGGTTGTCGTCGCACCAAAATATTGATTTGTCAATACCTGATACTGTTGGAAAATGAAGATGGTGTAACTAAGAGGGGAGGGGTGAATCAGTTACCACAAAAACATTTTCAAAAGTC
Organism: Cupressus sempervirens; assembly: GCA_028749045.1. Taxonomy (NCBI): domain Eukaryota; kingdom Viridiplantae; phylum Streptophyta; class Pinopsida; order Cupressales; family Cupressaceae; genus Cupressus; species Cupressus sempervirens. The sequence goes on along the minus strand of CM053791.1, from coordinate 496,558,295 downwards.
CCAAAGATGCCTTAAACTTAGTTGCTGCTGCTACAAAAATCACTGCTTAAAACTTGATAGGTGTTTAGTTAATTTTTGAAGCATTTACTGAAATAAGAAACTATGCAAAAGAAAGTAATCATTAACACAGTAGACACCAGATTTACGTGGAAACCCAATATGGGAAAAACCACCAGCAACTAGTCACCAATTTTCACTCTTCTGAAGTGAGCCCTGTTAGGAGCCAACCCTGTTAAAGGTTACAAAACACACTGTTAGGTGTGACCCTGTTAGAGGATTTAATCACCCTGTTAGGAGTGGCCTTGTAAGAGGTCTTTTTGAACAATTCAACTGAATTGCCACCCTGTTAAAGGATTTGTGAAATGGCTGTTAAACCAACTCTGTTAGGAGATTTTGGAATCACTGTTACAATGGTTAGAAAGCAACAATGAATGATCTGAAAATACATGCAACTTATTTTGCTGAATACAGATCTCAGTTTAGCTCCACGAGATCCTTACTGATCAAATATATCTCTGCAGCTCCAAGATTTCCCTCTGCTCAATTCTGCTTAGGCACACGCAAGTCTCTTCCTTGCACTTCCTTGCATTTTTCGTGTATTCATTCTCACCTCTTATTTTTTTTTCATCTTGAGCACCTCTTTATATATTATTCATAATACCAGGTCAGCCCAACCAATTTGTTAAAACAATTCCAAAGTCGGCTTGCCCAACCAACTTGACTAAACATATTCTAAAGTCGGCTTGAACAAAAAAAACTTTCACTGGCCGACGCTGCTCGATCAATACAGAACAAAAACTTCCTTCCTGTGTTAACCGACAGAACTCGGTAAGAGCTAAAATTACCGAGAAATTCGGTAATCCTGCCACTTCCTTTGGAAATCGACTGGACTCGGTAAAAGCTGCCTTCGACTTTCGAGTAAGCTCAGTGAAAACTCAGCTTTCCTTAGCTTACCGTGCGAACTCGGTTAACACTTAACCGTTCGTTACAAAATCCTTTGATACCCGAGTGATCTCGGTAAGAACTAAACTTTCCTTAGCTTACCGAGTTAACTTGGTTAACACTAACTCACCGTGTGACATACCGGAATGCTCGGTATACACTGCAAAAGGCTTTTACTGACCAACTGAGCTCGGTAAGCTCTGTAAACTGTTTTCCTGGTTGATAGAACTCGGTAGACTCTGTCTGATAACTGATATGACATTTGTGTAACATCAAAGACAATACACAATTACTTAATTGTATCCAACAGATACAACCATCCAACTTATAGTACACAAGAGGCAGTTAAGCCCTTGTCATGAATCCCGAGGGGTGCGCTAATTTTTTTTTCCAATAGTTGAATCTTATATGTAGAGATAATACCCATAAGTGATCCATAATTTTTGAGCATTTTGGGCCAAAATTGAGCTTTCCATTGTTCTTAAAAGGCCAAAAAACCCACATATCACTTGCCAAATTATCTAAATCAATGTAACTGACCTTGACGCATTAGGAAAATTTTCTCCCAATTGACTATATGAATATCATAATTACAGTTAGGTACCACTTTTTAAAATATTTTAAAAATATATTATTTTGATTATTATAAATTTATTTTAAAAATACAAAATTATATGACATGTAGTCCTTTGTAAATTTTTTATATCAAAACAAATCAAAATATTTTATTTAGAGTATAAATAGATACTATGTAGCTACTAGATCCCTGTTAGACCTATAAGAAAATAACTTAATTTTATAACACTTTATATTATTTATTTCCAAATTTAAATATACAAAATTATTAGAAAAATACCAGTGTGAGTGGGGCCCCTCTATTTTTGCAATTTAAAAAAAATATTTTGCAATTAACCTTTTATTTACACTAGGAAACAGAGGTGTGAGTCCTAATAGTGGGGGTAGCAATCAACCCATCTCTTCAAAGTGGCTCCTATACTTGATACTAGTGATTTATCCCTCCTAGAAGGAGCAAGATAAAGATACATAGGAAGTTGTGACTGAAGAAGAGTGGTTCCTCCTAGATGTTACCCTTAATCTGTTAGTCCTTAGATAGTTTTGACATTTGAGTTTCAACACACTTAATCACTTTTTGTATTGAAGCCGAGCCACAATGTGTGTCGAGCTAGCATTTCAATAGGTGATGAGTGACTTTGGGTGCTGAGTAGTATATAAGTGTCGAGTGAAAAATAGGTGCTGAGTCACAATTGATGCCAAGCAAGCCAAAATGTAGTATATGTTGAGTGAGCTAGAATCATGTATGTGCTAGGCGAAGATAGAGTGTAATAGGTGCTGAGCAATCTAGGATAGTATGTATTGAGGACCAGTAGTCCAATATGTGCTGAGTAACACAGAATCAACATATGAGTTTGTGCCCTCACAAACTCAAATGTAAACTATTTTTGGAGCCGACATAGAGAGATTTCAAAAAGGAAATAGGATAAGGGTGAATCATTTACATTCCCTATGCAATCTACATGCAACCAATCAAAAAAATGGAGAAGGCATGCAACCAATGAGAAAAATGCAAGGTATGAGCGAGAATTTGAAGATTCAATATGGATCGTAGATCCATACCTAACCCTAAGTCTTCACAATCTTTAAAAGGAGGTCAAATACTTCGTTTCATAAGGGGATGACAATAGTATATGGGGAGTGTTGGTTTGATTTTTCACAGTGTAGAAAGCTCTAAAATTTTGGTAAAAAATCATTTAGGTCTTTTTTAAAAAGTAGATTAGGGTTTTCTTTCCTCATTTTTCTCAAATTTTTAGGTTGCCCTAGTTGTGCCTTGTTTCATGTGTTGTCTGTTTCTATTAACTTCTCAAGGTTGGTCTCTTAACTCAGCCATGAAAATGCCCTAAATCTGAAAACCCTAAGTCCCCCATCAATTTTTCAAAAAGAATTTGTAAAGGGTTTAAAGTTCGTCCTTTATGATCTTATGGTGTAAGTTTTCTCGTAAGAACGGAGTACCTTATTCCTTTTGTTCCAATGGTCACATTTCATAGTGCAGCAAAGAAACGTAAAGGATTTCATGTTCTACGGGGATACGCTTTTGTTTTTTGTAGTAGTGGAATGGTTTGGCCAGAGGCTTCCCGATCATACGAATAGCTTTGTAAGTGAAGAAGCATAAAGGTCTATTGTGCTTTAAAAAATCTTGTTACGGGGCTATGAGTAAGCAGTTTGAGCAAAGGGGCAGAGAGACCTATTGAGTTGTGATCTACCCATATACGTTTCAATGGATAGCGTAAAGGCATAATATCCTGGCATGGCATAAAGCTTGATCTGAAAGGTGCATGAAAAGTTTTACGGTTCTATGAGTAAAAAGGATTACGTAAGAGCAAAACTAAGGTTCAAATGTGATTACTTGCATACATTCTTGAGTTTGCAGACAACCATAAAGCCTTATTTTAGCAGTAAAGGTATCGAGTGGGACCTGTTGAAGTGTCAAAAGGGCCCAGTTGCAGGGAATCAGGTGAAGACACGACATTTATGTCAGATGGGCCCAACCCGCGTGGCATATAACTTAAGATATGAATTTTGCACATGCATGAAATCAACAACGATGTTATTTTTAAATTTTCTAAGATCAAATCTAGGTCATTGATATTTGAGAAAGGTAATTTTTGTCATTATGCCCCTACGCTTATGGGTAAGCATATGAACAAAGGGCTGTTTTATCTTTTCTCTGTAGTTACGAGTTTAGTATTAGTGTGTAAGCATAAAATGGTAAGTAAGTGAAGATAAAAGAGAAGGCTTTATGCTTTTATGATAAAAGGTAAATGTAAGAGCAGGATGTCAATTGGGAAGGTTCTCTGAGCATACGAGGTAAAGGGAACTCGTAGAGGCATAAAGGATTAATGAAAGAGAGCCATAAGGTATTTTGATGCTATAGGTAAAGCTAAGAGCATAAGAGCACAAGATAGATTTTGAAGGCTTATGGTGTCTCAGGAAATGAAGTAAGCAGAGTGATGTAGAAGAGATTTTTAGGTTTTTCGCTGATACGAGGACGTGTGAGCGTAAAAGGAAAAAAAGAAAGCCTTGGCAAGAGTTTTACGCTCATATGAAGAATAGTTGAATCGTGAGATTGAAGGTGACAGTCAAAAGCTTCTGATCCTATGGTGTGTAGGGTTGTGTATAAGCGTAAAAGGTGAAGAAGGCTAAGATAAGGGTTTTACGCTTATACGACAAAAGTCTAAGTCGTAAAAATGGAAGTATGCATTGAAAAGGTTTGAGATCTCACGGGGTAAAGGGTGTTGTAAGAACGTAAAAGGGATTTTCAAAACAATGCCAAGGTATCATTACGTTCTTACGATTAGACCATGTTGAAGCATCTTCGAGTGAATGTAGAGATCCATTGAGGGCACTTTCGACATTAAGAAGATTGATGGTTTGACTCAGCGTAAGAACAGAAGACAGTCATTTGAACAGAAAATAGTTGATGTGTCATGCCAGGTAAGCAAAAAGATAAAATCACTGTAACCAAGTAAAATAAAGCTTTGAAAAGTACATCAGAATCAAATTTTGCAGCTGATATACCCTAATGGCAACTTGCATTCATAGTTTTAAAAGCTCATGCATGCTAAATTTATTAAAAAGGCTGGTAGATGTATGATTAAAATATCAAAGATTGATTGAATGTTAGCGTATTTACTACTGTGAAGAAGATTGTTTTCTGTTCCATTCTAAAATTTGAAAGTTTTAGAGCTCTATGTGTTCTGTGCTACTGTGAAAGAATCCAAAATATAGTTTGAAGACAAACATGGCTGACAAAGAAATTGAAGAGATGCATGAAGAAGAAGTTGAAGTCGAAGACAAGGGTGATGATGTTGTAGAAGTCACACTAGAAGGAAAAAGAAAAAAATCTGCTGCTAAAACAGAAAAGAAGACAAGGGTCAGAAAATCAAACAAGCATGCAGAAGATTGGCTAAAATTCCTTCCAGGGTTGTCAAATGCAATTTCTGCAAATGACCATATATTTAGAGACCCTTATGTTTTTGTTCGAGATGCTGAGTGCCCTAGAGTGACTGGCTACAATCTTTTCATGTACTTCTATCAGAATAGAATAGAAAATGTGCCAGTGTGTAACCCATGGAACAGAAACATGGCAAAATTGATAGTTCCAGAAGTATTCATTGATGTCAATTTGTTAAAGGCCCTAATAAATTCCTACAATCCAATAACCAGAACATTCCATAGGCATAATGGGAGTATATTATGCACATTGGATAGAACTTCTTTTGTTGAAGCCTTTGGATTAATGGGACAAATGGATGTACCTATTGACATTGCAGATTTGCAGGGAAAATTTGACATAAATAATACCTATTTTGTGAACAATGTTATGCTGCCACATATTCCTATCAGGGTAAAAAAAGCAGGGTTGATTCCAAAAAAAGTGGGAGATTTTCTACCTTTGAGTAGATTCAAGAATTATTTCAAAAATACAGTGTATGGGTTGCACAAAGTATTGGGGAGTGATGGTGCAGAGGGTTGTGTGTATGGTTCTCTTTTTCTGATGGCATGTGATATCCAGGACCCTTTCCACCATAAGAAGTATGATTATGTGGTCTTCATCATTGACAGTATGCAAATGTAGATTTGTGATTCTAAGAAGGGAGAGATGAAAGACTTCAAGTTCCACCATTATTCGTTATTGATGCACCTTATCCTATACAACAACATTGGATACATCAGCGGGGATTTCATTGATTAAACTTCTGATGAATTTGGTGAGTTACTTGTGCAACTCTAGACTCGTATTTGGCATAAGGATTTCTTTTATTCAAATGCCCTTGTGTTCTTTAATTTGTTCAGTTCTGCTATCATGAGGCAATTAGATCATACATTCTTTAGGGCACCCAATGTTTTGAAGACTCTACTTAGGCCCTCTTTCTTAGATGAAAAAACAAAATTAGATCATAATTGGGGGAGTATCTTTTTGTTTAAGGAATGTACTTTAATCAGAGTATTTGCATGCCCACAACCTTCTCATCTACTACCTAAATATTTACCCCCTAGATTAGCTATTATTGAATTCTTTTGGCAATTCTCATTGATGAATAAAGAAATGATCCCTCCCTCTTTGCATAAGCCTACTTTCATCTGTAGAACCTTTAAAGTAGGAGATTTTGAAATAGGCAAAAATGCATTTGAGGAATTGAGTGAGTATTTAGGTCAGTACAAATTTGCTATTGTTCCCTATAGGATGTATGCCCCTGACAGTTACATTGCAAATGAGGTCAAGGCCATTAGAGGTTATATTTTGCCTCCAAGCAAGCCAATCCTTGTAGAGGATCTAATTACCAACATAGTAGCAACAGGGGAGGCAGATGAGTTATTAAGGAAATATGAGGAAGTAAGGAGAGTGAAGAATGCTTTGAAAAGGACCAACCCTGATTTTAAGGGTTTCTATACAGAGTTTCCATATCCTAATAATTTGGGAAAGATGGTGGACAATTTTGACCACATTATGTCACAAATGCCTCATGATCCAGAGGGAGAGGAAGCCATTGTAAATAGAGAATGCCCTAAGCCAGATACACATTTGGAGATTGAGTTATAAGAGGAGCAACCATCAACTTCAGCCTACGTGCCACAAGGAAATAAGAGACAAAAGACAATGCACATCCCTGAAAAGGTGGTAAGTAGAGCCATACAAGTAATGTCTAGGAATAGTGAGTATTTTGCTGATATTAGGGAAAATTATTTTCACCAAAGGGCTACTGAAGTAGGGAAGGCCTCTACTAATTTACAAATTGTAGCATCAAGATTGGATGATAGGCTCATTCAATCTGAAAAGTTCATGGAGGATGATGATTTCATTAAATCATCAAAGTTAAAAAGTTTTCTTTACAAAATCAAACAAAATGAGCTCACATTGAGTCGCATGCCAGGAGAGGATGCAGAGAAGAATAAGGAATTGGTTGAAAAATTATTGGCTTATGATCCTGAGAGTGAAAGAATGACTTCTGTAGAAGCCAGAGAATTGGTACATAGGAGTGGTATGATTCTAATACCACATTGGGATATTGAGAAGGCCTTTGTGTTGGATCAAATGAGAAGACAAGACAAGGCCATTAGTTATGAAGCCACTAGCAGTGAAGGCTTTAAAAGAGGATTAGGTTTTAATGTAGATACAAAAACCCTAGTAGTATGGAGTGTAGCCCCTGACACCAAGAAGCCCAAAATGATGGATATAGAAGAGACTGCGTAGGGTAATATGATTGTGTGGACATTGGAGAACACGACTGGAAAAGAAATTTCAAGTCTGGTTAAACACTTTGCTCTCATGAATGAGGAAAAATTTGATGAAATTGAGGATAAGATAGCTACAATGTGCAATGAATGCCTTGATATTAGAAGAATATATGAAGAAGAGCTCAAAATGAGCCATGTACAGAAGCAAAGAATAGAAGAGTTGGAGGAAAAAATTAAAATTCTGGAAATAGAAATAAAATCCCTGAAAGAACAACTCAAGGTAGCAGTGGAGGTAGAACGTGCACCAAGGCAAGAGGAAGAAAGAAGGCACAAGGTAGAAGCAGAGGCCCAAACAGAAGAAATACCCATAGGAGTAATAGTGCCAGTGCCTGTGATTAGTGTGAAAACAGAAGTTTCCCAACCTGATAGTAACACCAAGAAATATGCCTTAATGAATGTATTAAATCATAGAATAAGCATTCTAAAATGAATATCTCAAGATGCTTATAGTACATCCATCAATATACAATCTACAGAACAGGTATGCAAGGATGTAGTTCAATGGCTTGAGCCTATTTTTCAACAATGGGGGCCATATATGCAATTCTTTGACAGATTGATACCCTTGTTAGCCAAGAAGCCAAATCTCCTAGATAAATTTATTACTGTGAAGGAGGGTATGGAGAAAGTGAAAGACTTATTGCAAACCTTCACAAGGAAGTTGGCAATAATTCAAAGCAAATTGAAAGTACTGACAAATGGTTTCTATTCTTTAACTCTTTCTGTTACTAGTTCTAATGACAAGCTAAAAGATTTTAATGAGTGGTCTAGTTCTTTTGATCGCATTATAGACTTTCCACAAGTGGTATCTATTTTACAAGATGGTATTGATGAATGTATTTTCAATGAACTAATTGATACCCTTTTCAAGGTTGAAAATGAAATGAATAGGTTTACCATAGAAGGAAGGGTGATTACTAATGCCAGGTGGTAGAAAAATGTTGATGAAATAACAATAGTTAAGGAATGTGAATGACCCACCAAAAGAGAAGCATTTGTTTGGGAAGCAATCTCAGAGATCAAAGCATTACCAATAGGGATTAGTTAGAGAAAAAGACAAAGTTAAAGATTTTATGCTCCAGTTGTCATCTGCTATTGTTTTTATCATTCCTTTTTGAGTTAAGGTGTCTGATTTCTTTTGTAAAGGGGTAACATACCCAATTTTGTAAAAGGACACCTGTCAATTTTCTCTTAGCCTAAAGCTTGTTGCATCTCATACTATATAAGTGAGATTCTAGGGCTAGAGAAGAGGTCCAAATTCTATTTGTCTAAGTGATACTTAGTCTATTTTTGGTCCATTATTTTGATCAAATTGGTGGTGTATTTTCTCTGTCAGATCTTGATAATACATGAATATAGAATGAACTGTGTTTCTTCTGAAGGTCATTCTGAGTCTACTATAAATTGTATACAATTTTCAAGGAAAATGAATACAAATTATGAATTGTCCCCATATTAGTTCTTTCTAAATCTTGTCTCCTTTTAATTACTTGGTTATCTTGATATTGTATAAGTAAAGGCTTGTGCAATTGAATGCAATCCAGTTAGGTTGTATATCTGTTTATCACTGTTGTTAATTCAATGGATTAAGTAAAAGCTTTGGTGAATGTGATAAGGTTGCTGTAGTAGTGGAAAGGGTTTTGAATGATAAATTCTAATAAGAATTGCTGATAAAATTTGTTGTAAGGCAACAAATTAGATCTAAGAATTTGCTATAGACTCTGAACCCTAATGGATTAGGCACTGATCAAATTTGATCCAGCTGAAAGAGAAAAGTATCACAAATGGTTTTCAAAATGCAATATTAAATCAATTTTACTTTATTTCCTGTGGATCTTAAAAGTTGGCCAGTACTTGTCTGCATGGAATATTTTAGCTTTAGTTAGCCACTATTGCTGAGAATACCTATAGATCTATAGAAGATTTTTTGGCCATATCTGTTATATGGGATGTGTTTATCAAGCTATCAAGAATTGTGTATGTATTTAAGGATTTGAGATGAGAATCATAATGAAACTAAAAATAATCCTCATACAGTTTTCACAATCTTGAATCATCCCTGGGTATACCCACCCTAGTTTTGTAGAGCTTGAAGAGTAGAAAACCACCCTTGGTTTTGTTGAAGTTGGGCCCAAATGGTTTTGCACATAGAATTGCTAATAAGAATTGGCTAATCTTTAGATTGTGTGAGTATTATCATCTTGGTATTAAGCATTTTGTTGCTTGGTAGTTTTTTAAAACACCAACAAAATGGCGACTCTGCTGGGAGTTGTCCAACACATTTGTGAAAAATACTGCAATTTCTTTACTCCTATTGTGTACGTGTGTGTCAGGTTATCTAAGTTTTTCCTAGTGGTTATAAGGGAATATTTTAGTGACAAACCTTGAGAATTTGAAGAAAGAATAGCCCAAGTACCACAGCTACACACTGACGTATCCAGCCTATCCAAGTGTCTTATCTAACAAGCAAGAGTTGCAGTCTTACAACATCAGTGATTGGTCTACTTGTGCCAAATATTTTTGTTTCTATTTGTGTGTTGTTTCCTTCAAGTTAGGAATAATTGTCATTGTGTATTTTCCCAAGAATAGGGTGGCGACTCAGTCAAGGTTTTGAAGCTAGTGCTTATTTTAACAAAAGGTGAATATGGCTGACAAGAGAAAGAACACAAGAGCTTACATGAGAGCCAATCTTGATGTACCAATGTATGCTGATTTACCCCAAGGTAGTAGGAAGAACCAAAATAAGAAAAGGAAAAATCTAAATCCCACCTGGAAACCCAGAGGTAATGCATCCGTCAATTCCCAGTATCAACCAGTATTAGGAAGAGAGTCTTCTTCACTTAGTTTTGAATCTGAAACTACAAGACTCTTAGGAGGCATTTTCAGTACCCCATTACCAGATGAGAGAGTCTTTCAGGACAAAGATGTGTCCATGGTAGGAATTGCTTCATCAAGTCCAGATCTTGTAGCAGATATGAACTATAGGCTAGGATTTAGGAGTTCATTTGATAATCCTTTTAATCCTAGAGCAACCCCATAAGTGGAGCCAAATCTTAAAGATTTGGATGATTCTGTTGATTCAGAAGCTACTTTTCCAGATCCTAAAGAAGTGCATTCTGAGATAGGAGTTTTGAAGAAATGGATAGCAGCAATACCAAGGGAAAGATGGCTAAGGCCATTAGGATATGAAATAGATATTGATGAAGCCTCAACAACAATCATAGCATTGCTAGTAGAAGAAATTGATAAGAAGGATCCTCACTTTTGGAGATATGATGTTGTCAAGTCCAAAGTAGAGACTAAATTGAAAATTGCTTCAATTATCAAGAAGAAAGACAAAATGGTAAGAAAAATAAAGAAGACATTTGGAGCCAGCATTAAAGGTGAAGAAGAAGAAGTAGAAGAAGTAGAAGGTGACAATGAAGAAGAAGATGAGCAAGGGCAAGAGCTAGAAGAGCTAACACAAGGCCAAGGAGAAGATAAAGAGGAAGGTGTTGAGGAAGAAGAAGCCAAGGAAGAACCTACACCTACAGAGAAAAAGAAGAGGAAGGCAAAAACTTAGCCTACAACTCAGCCAAAGCCCAAAAAAGTAACAAAGCCAGCTCTAGCTAAGCCAACAACAACAAGGGCCACAACAAGAGCATCAACTCAAAAGGCCAAAGAGGTAGTAAAGGAAAAGAAGAAAGATATTGCACAACCAGCTAAAGAGCCCAAGAAAAGAAGAAGATATGTGGCTCAACCAGATACAGATGATGAAAGGACACAATCTAAGGACATAAGACAATTTAAAGTGGTAAGCCATCCTCCAAAATCTGCAATTGATAAGCTTTGTAATAAGATAAAAAATGCAAATTTAAATGATTTAAAGTCTCTCAATTTTAATAAGCTTAGTAGGGAAGAGTAGAATAAAATAGAGGAATCTATGTATGCCATGATGGTAGAATTTAAAAACACACCTCTATAGCTTGATATTACTATGCCAAAGGAACTATATGAGATAGTGGAGAATAAGTGGCATTATTGTTTGAAGATGGAAAGGGAGACTAGAGAATCTACCCTAGCTCAAGTGAAGCCTGATATGACAAAGGCTCAAATAACTAAGGCAAATAAGAAGCATAGTGAGAAATTTGCACCCAAATATAGAGCCTTCTGCATTCTTCAAAACAAAGTTGAAGATGTTGTAACTAAATCCACACAGATATGGAAAACAATATACAAGATTATTGATGATAAGGTGGAGGAAACCAACAAGGCAAAAACTAGTGCCAAAAATAAGGCAAAAGAGCAGAAAGGAGAAGAAGAAGCAAAAGAAATAGATAATAAGGTAGAAGAAAAGAAAGAGGAGGAAAATAAAAGTGAGGAAGAGAATAAGGAGAAAGAAGAGGAATCAACTAAGGGAGAAGAAACTATGGCAATAGCTGACCAACAATAGGAAGAAGAACAAAGTGTGCAAGACACACAATTGCCACCTCCCAACCCTCCTCACACAACCACTACACCTACAGAGACAGTAATAATTAAGGATGTCATTGACAAGATAGCTCAGAACATCAATACACTTACTACAAAGGATCTCTCAAAGACCCTTCACCAATCTACACAAACCCTGTATTGGTGAGTGTAGATGAACTACAAAGAGTAGTAGCAGCACCACAAAGAGAAAAGGTGAAGCCAAAGGAAAAACCTTTCACATACATTACTACTAGAACTAAAGTTTTGATGCTACCACCACCACCTCCACTAAGTGCAACAAGTGATGATGATCAGATGCTGAGTGTAGAGGAGAGGAAATCAGATGAAAAGGAAGATGTAGCAAAAGAAAAGGAGCAGGCCACAATTTAGACATTGGTAGAGATACCAAAGACTAACACTCCTACTAAGACCATTCAAAAGCTGAGCACTGATGCTATTCCCTTGCAATTTTCAACACCAGGCTCAAGTTCAACAAGAGTGGCTAGGGTACTTCATTATGGAGACACTAAACTAGATGAAGAGATTGTGATACCCTCCTATAATTCCAAAACTATCAAAATGGCACAAATGTTTGAAATGCAAAAATGCATTGGATAGAAGGATGAGGCAGGAAATATTGAGGAAAGAATTTAAACATAAGCAAACACTTCATGACATCAAGGACATCTTTATGGATGCCTTCAGCTTGCAGTCACCAGATGAAGGAAAGCCAATAATTGAGCAACTATCAAACATAGTTGACCAAGTGACGAATGAAAACTAGGACACTAATGTTAAATTCATGGAATGGTAAAAAAAAAAGTTTTAAAGAAAGGTTAATGAAATGATATCAAGTGGAATTGCACTTGAACAAGTAGAGTTGACCAAGACAATAGATAAAGCCAAAATTGTTCTTGAAAACATTTTTTCATTGTATAGGAAGTTGTATGATTTTTCCAATTTCACACAAGAAACTAATAAAAGAATGATGAGCTTGGAAAGGAACTTGGAAATCTCTAGCATGCAATTACCTAGAGATCTAGCTCAGAATGAGAAGAATTTTGCACAATCGCTTCACACACAAAGGGAGTTAGTTGTACAAACATTAGAGGAAGCAAATATTAAGGCAAAATTAATGTAGATCCAATCCTCTATAACACCTCATTTAGAAGTCCTCCACAAGGAACAAGTTTATGCTGAGACAATATTAAAGAAAGATCCAAATCTTTCTACCCTTGATGGACTTTTACACCTTGCTATAGAGACTGCTATCTAGCACAAGTCACTTGACATAGCTTTGGAAAATTGCAATGCAGCTCTAAAAACAATAATGGAGGTAAATAGTACTTTTTTGGCTAAGTATGGTATTACTCCTTAGAGCCCTTTGACATAAGTGTCAAAAAGGGGGAGAATTAATAAAAGGGGGAGATATATGTTTAAGGAAGATATAGCATTTTGATGAAGATATAACATAGGGAGATGATACCTATAAATTTTGATAACCAAGAGGAGGAGATGCAATTTTGGTAATCATATGGAAAATTGCTTTGATGCAAATGCAAAAATTTCATAAGCCCTGATAAAATAGATACAGAGACATAGGTACATAATACAGGTACAAGAAAAAAGACAAAGAGCATTAGGCACATTCAACACAAAATTTTGATTGCAAAAATGACAAGGCACAAATTAGCTCAGGGGGGGTTAAGGTATTCTGATATAATTCTGAACAATTTTGAAATTTTGTGAATAAGGCACTCATAAGGATAGATTAACAATGTCTAGTTAAGTGTTTTTGACACTCATGTAAAAGGGGGAGATTGTTAGTCCTTAGATAGTTTTGACATTTGAGTGTCAACACACTTAATCACTTTTTGTATTGAAGCTGAGCCACAATGTGTGCAGAGCTAGCATTTCAACAGGTGCCGAATGACTTCAGGTGCTGAGCAGTATATAAGTGCCAAGTAACAAATAGGTATCGAGTCATAGTTGATGGCGAGCAAGCTAGAATGTAGTATATGTTGAGTGATCTAGAATCATGTATGTGCCAAGTGAAGATAGAGTGTAACAGGTGCCAAGCAATCTAGGATAGTATGTGCCGAGCACTAGTAGTCCAACATGTGTCGAGTAACACAGAATCAACATATGAGTTTGTGCCCTCAAAAACTCAAATGTAAACTATTTTTGGAGTCAACATAGAGAGATTTAAAAAAGGAAAAAGGATAAAGACAAATCATTTACATTCCCTATGCGATCTGCATGCAACCAATTAGAAAAATGGAGAAGGCATGCAACTAATGAGAAAAATGTAAGGTATGAGTGGGAATTTGAAGATTCAATATGGATCGTAGATCCATATCTAACCCTAAGTATTCACAATATTTAAAAGGAGGTTGAATACTCCATTTCATAAGGGGATGACAATAGTATATGGGGAGATTATAGCAAAATTTCAGTGTGAAGAAGGAAACACTTAGAGGAACAGAGCAATAATTTCATATCTAGTTGATCTATATAGCACAAGGGCAAGGAACATGATCCGACATCAGATCTTAGAGGATCAAGATCAAAGAGAGAAAATCAAGTGACTGAATCCAATAATTAGAGATTGCATACTATCAAGTCAAATGTTCTAATACTTTCTTACCATTGTATTAGATGCTGAAACCCTATATTGATAGGTTAGCTTAACAGCTAGGTAGGAGAACCTTTTGAAGAAGGTGATTGAAAATCCTATTTATTAGGTGGGTTTAATAGCCTATTGTAAATACTTTAAAAAGGTGACACTTCATATAAAGTGTTTTCAAATCCTCTAACCAGGTCACTATTGACATAGTGTAAAGCCTTTAACAAGGTAGACCATCAGAAGTGGTTGAACATTATTGCTGCAGTAATTTTTGTGGGTATCATCTCCACCCCAGTTTTACCTTCTTATTCCTGGAGGGTTTTTGTGTCACCAACTCTCTTGCGTTATGTGTTGATGCATGCTTTCATTTCATGTTTTCTTATATGTTTACATGCATGCAGTTTACTTTTCAGTTATGTAATTTAAATTGTTGAAAAAGGTCAAAAGTGTGGTACTTCTCATTCAACCCACCCCTCTCAAAAGTAATCTTCCCATTTTGAACATTCCAACATAACCTTGTTGATATATGAGCTCCCAAGGATGATTGGAAGTTTTACAAGTTCACTTTTCAAATGCCAACATTCTCTTTTTTTTTCTTTCTTTTTTTGTATGCATGTCAGAAGTTCTCTCTCTCTCTCTCTCTCTCTCTCTCTCTCTCTCACACACACACACACACACACACACACACACACACACACACACACACACACATTTTTAGCTATGGATCCTCCCAAGTTTCCACTCAACATAATTATGCAACATTAAAAATTAATGTGCTTAATGGAAATAGGTCTAAATCATTATGTTGATAGAATAATTTTAAAAACCTTAAATCCTAATCTGAAAATTAAATGACCCAAATATATACTATGGTTCTCAGAATGTTGAGAAAATAAATCACTAGATCTATTTTTGATATTGAAAAGTATTTGACTATCAAGGAAATTTGGGATAAAATTACTTATTTTTATGGTCAAGTTGATGAGATTAGAAGATACATACTTGAGAGTAAACTCCTCGGCTTTAATTATAAAAAAATTTAAAATAATTTGAGATTGTTTCATAAGGAAAATGAACTAAGAGCACAAATAAAATTTTATGGCTTTAAGAAGAAGGATGCATAGTTAGTCATCAACTTGTTAGGAAAGTTTACTTTAGAGCATGCAAGTTTATTCTTTGAGTTTTTAGACTCATTGATTGATAATGGGGAGTGCCTAAACTATACTATCATTTAATTTTTTCATAAATAAATTAATACTTGAGAAATTAAAGTTGATAACTAGTAGTACACAAATTTTTCCTCTCAAAAATAGCTTCAAAATGACCCTTAAATGTCCAAAATGAGAAGAGGAATAGAGCCAAAAGTTAGAAAGGCTATCATGGAGTTGATATCTTTCCTCTAAGTTGTGAGGTATAACTCCCTCTTAAATGATATGCAATAAATCAAATAAATTGGTATGCCTTTAACCCAAAGACACCAAGGCAATTAACATTCATTCATAAATATGAAATGAATTTGATTATCAAGTTTATAAGTGGAAAATAGAGAATGACTAACATACAACCACAAGAACATTTATTGAATCTTTCCTATTACGAAGGAAACAAAAAGAAAACTACTTGTGCAATACAAAGGACGAGTAAACCTACAGACCCAAACATCCATTTAATGTGATATACATGACAATAACTAAAATCTAAAAGAGATTACCATACAATTTATCTCATTCAAAGAAATCAACATTTGGACCAACAAAAATAAAATGATTTAACTCTTTATTTCAGATACAAAATGACATGACCACAAGATTAGATCATCCCTATTATTAAAATCAAATTGTAGATAAAGAAATTATATCCCCTCTGCTATAATCAACACACATAAAATATCTCCCTTTCCCTTAACCGCATGACTCCTAACAAAAAGAAGAACCCCTCTTTCTTGACTCCTATTCCTTTAGATAGCCCATTCCAGAAAAACCATCATCCTATAACTTTTTAGTTGCGTGCATAACTGATTCTTTGTAGTTACATATTTCTATCTTTTATTTTGAAAATTCTACTCATCGGGTATGATATTTTATTAAGACTATGATTACAAAGATAATAATAATGGAAACATTTATCAAATCAATATCTTTGTACTTTTGGCTTGGACAAGTGTCATTTGATTTGTCAATACCTTTCCATCTTACCTTAACCCAATCACTCAATAATTCTCATGCAGTCTCTAAACTCTCTAGTCATTAATTTTGTGATTTGAGATTAAGAATACTTCAAGATTATGAAGCCTAAGAGAACCATGTATTGTCCAAAGATGGGAATTCATGTTGAGATGTTCACTGGTTTCATTTAACTGCCATATCAGTCATTGGTAACCATAAACAAGTGCCACGTAGTGGCTTGTATTTTCCATATAGTTTTTACTTGAATTAAGTAGAATAATAAAGATAAAAATTTAATATCATTTTATTTATATAAAAAAATAGAGCTCATAGAGAAGAGTTTTCTAAAAAAATGTGGCCATGTCTCTCTAGCTCTAATATTCTTCCTCAATCACAATTTCTATTAAAGATGTTCTTGTTTGTGATCTATAAGGATGAATATTAAAGAGGAAACATCAAGAAATCAAAGAGAACTATAAGTAAATTTATTTGTGATTTTTTTGTTGGCTGCCACTTTGAAGGGAACTAGCACATTAATTTATCTTGTAATAAAAAAATTGCCAACATTATATCTTCAACATTAATATGTTACTTTATATACCAACCCATTCAAATTATAAGTAAAATTAAATGATGTATATGTTGATAATTTAAAGAACACAAGTAGAATATATTTATACATTTACCTTTTGTAGATCAATAAGAGAAAAATAACATAACACATAATCAAAATTCATTTATGGTCATAAAATTTAATATGATACTAATTCATATTAAAATTTGACATTAAATTTTGTGATATTAACCATCCATCTCACACAAATTACACTATTTATAATAAATTCCAAAAAAAATAATATTTAAGATGATTTTTAATATAACAACTAAAGAGGACTACTAGAATGTGTTGAGAATTCTTCATTTAATTATTGTCTAATTACACCTAAGATGATGTAACTTAAATGAGATAATATTCATTTTGGCTTTATTTATAAGGAAAACTTCTTGAATTTATAAAGACATTTTAGCATTGTTTAAGGAAATGTGAGAATATTGTAATCTCATGACTTGTATTTTCTGTATAGTTTTAAGTTTGTGAGTGGGAAATGTGGGCCTCTATCTTCACACACACTTCAACATGATCATTATCTAAGGGATCGTCCCAGAATGAACATAGGATTTTTTATCCAAAATAAATCTAACAGGTTGTTCTATTGCCTCCTAACTAGAATGATTATGTTGCTCTCAGACCGAGAAGCTAGCAACCAAACATCTAGAATGAAGGATTTTAAGCTATATGAGATGCAATATTTAAGCTAGATTAGATACAAGTATTAATATGAGAATAAGAAAGAACCATTAATCTAAATGAATGCATTTAAACTAAATGAAATTACTATGCAAGAATAATAATGCTATGAATGCAAATGCTTGAGTAATGAATTTAGTTACATAAATTCAATGCAATTCAATTTCAACCTCTGTAATGAAAAATTGAGAGCTTCTTAAATAGAATCGAAGAATTTGATTAGCAGTCAAGCTCAATTAGAATGGATGGTTGAGATTCGAAGAAGATTCAATCATAATAGAAAGTTTCCTTGTGAAAATGAAGTTAACTAATTGCTTTTGAGTGGAATAAGGAGTTAACTAATTTAATTCCTTTTCTAATTTCAATCCACTTAGAGTTTCCATTTTTGAACTAAAGAGAGAATATTGGAGAAGGTATTTGAAGATTTGATTAAATATTACCTTATATTTGATGTTTTTCCTAATTAATGAACTATTTAAATGAGGAGATCTTATTTAATTAAATATATTTAATTCCTATTGTGTATTAGCTAAAATGGGTGAATTTAATTTAATTAAAGTACTAGGAATTATAATTAAATTAATTCAATTGAAAGGTTAATTTAGCCAATTTAAGTCAATTTTTAGGAATTAAATAAGATTTGTGATTAATACAGATTAAGGATTTTTTGTATTTGAAACTTAGGCCAATTAAAGACAAGTTGTAAAAAATGCCTAGTACAATAGGACTTTAAGTAAGATTGATAGACTCAAATTGGTTTAGCATGGAAATGTGTCAATTTTGGGGTATTACATTTGCCCCTTTTTGAATGAATGTGCAAATAACATATTTGATTCAAAGAAATCAAAAGCATGAACCATAGATCAAGTAATGAGAATGGTTCCGAAATTGATGATATAGAGAACAATTGATCAGGATTTTAAGGTTATCTCCAGAGCAAAGCTTAACCTTAGGGAATCCAGATAGAACACCTAGATGCTGAAATTGATAAGCTTTTTAAGGTTATCTCTAGAATGAAGCTTAACCTTAGGGGAACCAGATAGAACACTTAGATACCGAGATTGATAATATTTTAAAGGCTATCTCCAGAATGAAGCTTAACATTAGGGAATCCAGATAGAACACCTAGATACCAAAATTGATAGAACAAAGATTATCAAACTTCATAGAATCATTCCCAGAGTGAGACTCAATTCTCAAGAGTTGGGGTTAGACTGTCCCAATACTTGCCCATTAGAAGATGAAAAGATTAATCATGATTCATAGAATTATCCCTAGAATGAGGCTTAATCCTCAAGAGTCAGGGTTAGATTGTCCTGACACCTATCCATTGAATAGTGATCAAAAGAAAGAACTTAGACTTATCCCCAGAACAAGGCTTAATTCTCAGTAAGTGTTGGGATTATCTCCAGAATGAAGCTTAACCCTTAGCAAGAATTTGGAATTATCTCTAGAATGAAGTTTAATCCCCCAGAGTCCAGATAGAACACTTGAATGTTAGTCCATGAAAGAGATAACAAGACCTATCATGAGTCATAAAATCATCCCCAAAATGATGCTTGCTCCTTAGGAGTCAGGGTTAGTCTGTCTGAATACTTGTCCATCGAACTCTGACAAGACTATTATAAGATTGATCAATTGATCAAAAGATAAGATAGATGACATATGAAGGAAAAGAGAGGGAAAAAAGATGCCCCTATCAATTAGGACATAAGATTTAGATTGATTTGAAGCCAATTTTTGAATGATTCAATGTTGTAATCATCTTGCCCCCTCGGGAGCAAAATCAAAAGATGACACACCAAAACAGTGATGCAGAGTATTATATTAAAATATATTGAAGAAATCTAAGGTTTGAAAGAATATAGAAGAGAACAAAAAGATCTAAAGAAAATTTGAAGTCGATTCAAAATGATTTCGAGGTCCAAAAGACCAAGTTTGACCAAAGTTGACTATAGTTGACTTTTTCTAGAAATGTTGGAAAATTTGAAGAAAATGTGATTTGAAAATATTCCAAAATTCACAAAGTATTAGAAAGATGGACTACACAAGCATTTGATTGCGTCGGCTCTAAAAATTTAAAGTGTGAATTTGAGCTATTTAATTGTGTCAGATTTTGAATTCAATCCTAAAAATGAGTTTAGAGTAGTTAGATTAGCCATGGGGGTGATTAATTGATCACTTGTGTAGTTAAGATGAAACATGTTACATTGAAGAAACCAACACTCCCTCATTGAAAATGATGCAAGTAAGTCAGTGATTGAACCATGTACTTATGCAATGCAACTCTATACTAGATGCAACCCTAAGTCTGGTTACCAAGCTTCAAAAATTATCACCACTGAGCATATAGCTAAATCCCAAATGTCATGAAATTCCCATTGACATTGCAATCATGAGAATATGAATATGACACATGTTCTAGGTGTAGACACCTAAAAATCCTTTAGAAAATAAAGTATTTTTATTTTTTGAAAAAGTCCCTGGTGACATCGTCATTTATTAATTAATTAATTTATTTTTATGTCATTAAATCCCTTTATCTTAATTAAAAATATTTAATTAAGGAATCCCTCCCAAAAATGTTTAAATCTTATTTAAACATTATTTCCTTATTTATTAATTATTTAATTAATAAATTGACCAAAAAGCCCAAAATAAATAAAAAAATTATTTTTTGCCCAAAACTTGGCCAATTTCCTTAAGACCACTAACCTCTTCCAAAATCTTCTAATCCTTCTTTAATTTTGATTAAAGGCTAATCCCATCATTTCCTACCCCTAATCCCAACTCAAAATATTTAATTAATATTAAATATTAATCCTCATGTTTATTAAAAAAAGTTTTAATAAATATCTCCTCATCCCAAACCCTTGAAATAAATAGAACTTTATTTATTTCCTAAAAATCTAATTTATCCTCATCCTAAGAAGTTCTAGACTCTTCTAGAAAGTCTTCATCCTCATCCTAGGAAGTTCTAGACTATTCTAGAAAGTCTTTATCCTCATCCAAAGTCTAGACTCTTCTAGAAGATGTTTTTAAACCTAATCCTAATCCCCTCCTAACCTTGTCACATTCCCTAAACATGGGTTAAGACTTACTAACCCAAGCCAAAGTTAACAAATATCTCCTCCTTCACCCACCCTCATTAAATGCCATCCACTTGCCTATCCCTAAGCTAATCCTAAACCATCCTAATCCATCTTCTAATCATTTTCACAATCCTAAGCAAGCTTAAAACCCTCCTAATCAAGCCCAAGTTGAAATTCCTCTCATCTCCCTCAAAATATCCCAACCATAAAACTTTATGAAGCCCACTAGGCCATAAATGACTCTTCCAAGCCCTTTCATTGCTCTTACAAGCCATTATGAGGGTCTTTATGAAGATTTTATCCCTTGAGCCTCCTTTGTTGACTCATCCTTCCCCTTTCCTCCATCCTCTCACCCTGTGACATGTGTCACTCCTTGATTGGTTGTAAGGAAGCACAATCCATGTGCTCTCCTCTCATACAATCTGAGCCCTCCATGAGCTTTTCCCCATCCTTGCATCTTAGCCCTCAATCCCTCAAGCCTCTTGCCTATAAATTGGATCCTTCCCCTTTGCAAAAGAACACAATCCATGAAGTAAAGTCATAATGCCATTTTAAGAAGCCATTTTACATCAAAACCATACACTCACACCCAAATTCCAACTCCATTTGAAGCCCTTTTTGAATCATAAGCTTGAGGATACATCCTATCTATTTAGATGAAGCCACTCAACAAGAGAGCTTCTCATTGAGAGAGCCCACTCATATTCTCAATTGAGAGCTCATCTCAGTCTATCTTGAAGTTTATGAATTTTGTTTAGTTTGTAGAAGCTTTATTTAAATTTGATTTCTATTAGCATACTAACATTGCTCATATACACTAGGTTTGTCAATATTAAATGTAAGCATTCGAGGCACAAGAAGCTGGAATGACTAGAACATTTGTCCCTTTTAACATAGCAAGCTAACATAAGCATCAAAGCATAAATACTAAGATGGCCAAAATTTTTCTTGCGTACAAACACACTAGACATATGAGAGATCCTTCTTATTCTAAGCAATCAATAAGTATTATGTTTGTAATGACCCTTGCATTGTAATTGAGATAAAAGTGTGCTAGGTATACTCGTAGTGACCCATACGTTCACTTAGTAGGACACGTATCAATATTTACTATAGCATAGAGAATTCACTCAAACAAACAAGGAATAGAACCAACCTTAGTAAAGAGTCCATATAAAATGAGTCAAGGTATACACGACCATCCAATACAAGATAGAGGTTCTTATAGTGGACACTTCTTTTATATGGATGCTTTAGATTATTGGAACTAAACCAACAAATAGAAAGAAAAGAGAAGATCATGCCCCCAGTCCTTGCTTCTCTAATTGAAAGTGACATCATTGAGTTTCTCAAAGAGACATGATAAAGTGAAAGCAAAACAAACAAAGAAAAGCTCAAAATATCTCAATTCAATATGAATGTCATCATTTTGAGTTTATTTTTTGTGTTATAGGATTGATTTCAAGTGTCAATGTTCAAAACATGTGTGAAAGAAATCTCTTCAGTAGGGTGAAGATAGTAGGTAGATGCAGTTAGAACAACTGGTGACTGAAGTGAAAGAGGAATATTCAGTAAGAAGAACCTTATTAGGAAACTGAGTGATAGTAGACAGATATAGTCAGAACAACTAGTGATTGACATGAGAGAGATCTTCCATGAGAGGAATTTCAATGGTGACATGAGTGATAGTAGGTAGATGCAATTAAAACAACTGGTGATTGACGCAAGAGATCTTCTATGAGAGGAATCTCTAAAGTACCATGAGCGATAATAGGTAGATGCAGTTAGAATAACTGGTGATTGATGCAAGAGATCTTCCATGAGGAGAATCTCAAAAGTGACATGAGCAATAGTAGGTAGACACAGTTAGAACAACTGGTGATTGACATGAGAGATCTTCCATGAGGGGAATCTCAGAAGTGACACAAGCCATAGTAGGTAGATGCAGTTAGAACAACTGGTGACTGACATAAGAGGGATTCCTATGATAATATAGGGGTTTCCCCCAAGTTATGACAAGATTCAATCCATGGATGCATGAGAAAAAGTAGCAAACAAAAGCAAGAAATAAACTGTACAAGAGCTAGAAAGAAATGTGAGTGGGAAATAACATTTGAAGAAAGAGGTTACTAGGTTTTCACCTCCTTGGTAGAGATTCTTTTTTCTTTTTTCTTTTTTGCTACCATGATGGCTGTTTGCCAAGATTTCATCAATGACACTTTTTCGTTTTTCAATTTTTTTGTATTTTTCTCTTGCTTTCTTTTTTGTACGTTTTGAATTTTTGAATGTTTTTGGTATTACCAAGGTGCCTATTTCTATGTTTTGACCAAGGTAATGATTTTCTTAGGACTTTTAAGTATATACAAAGAGCTTTTGAAATTAGATCAGCTATAGAACCACTTCAGATGGAGAGTGTTGATGGGATCCTTGAGCGCCTCTCACTCGATTGTAGAAAGTTAAGCACTAGATCCAAATACTATAGTAACTATATATAGACCAAGCTAATTGGGTTTGAACTTCACATTCTATACCCATTTTTGCTAATTCTTAGGGTTTTCTTTTAGAACAAGATCACCTAGTTGGAAGTCACATGGCTTAACTTTCTTATTATAGCTTCTAGACATATGCTGCTAATAGGCTCGAAGATGATCGCATGTCACTTGTTGACATTCATCTAGAAATTTTAGCTCTTGAAGCTGAAATATTCTATAGTCATCATCAGTAATGAGGCCCTTCATGGATATTCTCAAAGTAAGAATCTCAACCTCAATGGGAAGCACAACATCCATTCCATATACCAAAACAAATGGCATTGTACCCATTGGATTTCTGATACTTGTTCTATAAGCCCATAAAGCTAGATTAACTTGAAGGTTCTAGTCCCTTCCAGATTTGTTAACTCTGTGAAGCAAGATCTTAAGGATCACCTTGTTGGATGCCTCCACTTGACCATTACCTTGGGGATAATAAATAGAAGACCAATGTTGTGTGATTCTAAACTTTTTGCATAATTCATTAAGATCCTTTTTAAAAAAATGTCCTCCATTATTAGTAATGATGGAGGAAGGTACACTATACTTGCATATGATGTAATTCATAATGAATAGAGATATGGTTTTTCCATTTTCTATAGAGAGAGGGACTGCCTCTACCCACTTAATGAAGTAGTCTGTAGCTGTAATAATGAATTTATGTCCTTTTGAAGAAGATGGGTAAATCTAACCCACAAGATCAAAGGCGGCCCATTGTTGGAATGGCCACAATGTGATAGATGGAATTAGCTCCCTGGCTAGAGTGTGAATCAGATTTCCATGGAGTTGGCATTTTTTGTAGGACTTAGCATATTTGATTGCCTCTTGCTCCATATTCGGCCAATAATTACTAGCTCTAATAAGTTTACAAGCTAGTGTCAAGCCATTAGAGTGAGATCCAAAAATTCCCTCATGTACATCAATTAATGCACATTTGGACTCATCAAGTTCTAGACACCTAAGCAGTGTTCCGTCGAGACCTCTCCTAAACAAGTCATTAGCAATGATAAATATCGAGAAGCATTGCGAATAAGGTGACATTTTTCATTTTGGGTTAGATTGTTTGGAATTATTTAGTCACGCAAGTAAGAATATATATGGTGGGAGCAGGATGAGTCATGTCCTATAATACAATGGATCATCTGAGATTTATGGGATTTAGAGGTAGGGTAGAGTAACATTTCCACTGGGAAATCATGTCAAAGATCATTCTTTGGCATTTGTAACATGGAAGCAAGAGTAGCCATTGCATCAGTCACTTTGTTGTTTTCTTGAGGAATTTTTTGAAAAATGATATGAGCAAAGTATTTCTTCAAGTCATCCACCATGTGTTTATAAGGGATAAATTTCTCATCCTTCATCTGATACACATCATTGACCTGGTTGATTATAAAATGTGAATCACTAAAGATATTTAATTCATTCACTTTCCATTCAACTACAATCTTCATGCCATTAAATAGGGCTTTGTATTCTAAAATATTATTTGTACAAGGAAAGATAATCTCGTATGCCTTAGGTAGTGAATACCTCTTTGGTGTTATGAATAAGAGCCTAACACTGGATCCCTATTGTGTGAAGGAACCATTAAAGAACATCATCCAAGTTTGGTGCATGAGCATTAAAATTGATTCATCAGGGAAGTCACTATTTAGTAGAAGAAGATTTAGCATTGGTGCTTCTGCTAATTGATCAATGATTTCTTTTCCTTTGATAGACTTTCTCTCAACATATTGAATGTCAAACTTGTTTAGTATCATGACCCACTTAGCTAACCTTCCTTAAGAGCTACCTTGCCGAGTAAGTACTTTAGTGGATCAATTTTAGCAACCAGTCATCTAATATGAGCAAGCATGTAGTGTCTCAACTTTTGGGAAGCAAAGACAACTTCCAAGCAAGCCTTCTCAATGATACTATAATTCACTTCATAAGAGATTAGTGCATGACTTAGATAGTAGATGGCTCTTTCCTTGTTATCATTGTCTTCTTGAGCTAGCAAGATGCTAAGAGATGACTCTATTGCTGACATGTAAAAAATAAGAGGCTTCCCATAGATAGGAGGCATCAAGATTAGTAGATTAGCAAGGTATTTCTTCATTTGTGTTAGACTCTGATCACAATCTTGGCTCCAATTGTATTTCACACCTTTATGTAGAGTCTTGGTAAAAGGTTGTGACCTATCCAAAAGTTGTGAGATGAATTTATGGATATTGTGACCTATCTAATTGATATTGTGAGGTGGAAGCATGTCCATGATTGCTTGAACTTTCTCTAGATCAACCTCAATTCCTTTTGTAGAGACAATGTAACCAAGTAATTTCCTAGATGTTACACCAAATGCACATTTCTTGGGGTTGAGTCCCAGACTAAATTTCTCCATACGATCTAGGATGGGGCCTAAATCTTGAATGTGAGTGTTGCATTTTGTGCTCTTAACCAAGTTATCATCAACATAGTCTTCCATTGCCTTATGCATCATATCATAGAAAATTGCAGTAACTTCCCTTTGATATGTGGCACCAACATTTTTTAGACCAAATGGCATCACATTCCAAGAGAAGATTTCCCATGCATAGGTGAAAGAAATCTTTTCTTGATCTTCTGGTGTAATTTTGATCTAATTATAACCATAAAATCCTTCCATGAGTGAGTACATTTCATATCAATGTTGAGGAGTGGAAAACTATCCTTCAGGAATGCTAAGTTTAAATCTTGAAAATTTGTACAAACTTTGATAGATTTTTCATGCTTGGAGACTGGAATAATGTTTGATATCCATTTAGTGTAATCAATAGCACAAATGAAACTAGCTTTTAGAAGCTTTTCTAGTTTTTCTTTGATAAGTAATGCAACATGAGGATGCATTTTTCTAAGTTTTTGTTTGACTAGTTTAACTCCTGGTACAATAGATAAATAGTGCATTATGTGATCAGGATCCAAGCCTGGTATGTTTGAGTATATCCATGTAAAATTTATCTTTTTCTCTTGGAAGAAAGACAATGAATTCCTCTTTTTCTTCTAGAGATAATGGCTGTGCAAGATGTATCATGTGAGGTTGTTCCTTTGTTGCCAAGTTGATTGACTATGTTGGTTCTATCAACACTAATGATCTTTCCTAAAAATGACTAGGAAGTGCATCAAATATCTCATCTGTAGGTGCCTCAAAGAGGTTTTCACCTTTGGATACATCTTTTATTTTTACTATTTTAGGTTTTTATACTACCACAATGTGGTTTTTACCATTTTTAGACCTTCTATTTCTTTTCTTTTTGATTGTGTGACTGAGGTATTTGATGTCAGTTTCAGTCATGTTGACACTTTGTTCGTTGGTGGGGTTCGACAATGTTTAAGTAGCAGGCAAGAGCATGGTCATTCAGGAATGTAGGGACTTCACTAAATGCATTGGAATTCTAGTCTATGAGCTTAGGATAGGTGAGTGAAAGAGATGTGGTGGGTTTGATAGTGTTCATAGTATAATCATCAAATGCTTGGACAAGCAATTCGAGACCTATAGTAGTTTCATCTACAAGTGTGTTCAAATGACTTTGAGTTCTAACATCATTAATCAAAGACTCAATGACACTAGTTGAATAAGATGCATTTGACCTAACCCTAGATGATTCAACCACTTCGAGCTAATTTTCATAATCATGAACCTGATCTATATCTTTGTTTATAGTTGCTTTTGAGAGAGAATCAAATTCATATTCTTGAGAATCTGTGCTACATGGAGATAGATTATAGAATTCCCCAGTAGTAATAGGGACCCATTCTCCTTCATTATCTAGATTTTTACAAAGCCATTCAACAAACAAAAGCATGACTAGACTCTCCTTGTTCCTGTTGGATATGGGGAGAATTAGCAGTGTTATTAGAAGAATCACTATCATCATCCATAGTGTTGATATGTAATACAAAGTCATCTGGCTTTGCAAAGAATTTAGCAAGATCAATAGGAATTGGATAAGGATAAGGATCATCATCATCAATTTTGTCCTCATGGTCATCTAACTCAGCTTGTGACTCAAGGTCAAATGAACTTTTAGGTTCTAGTATAAATTTGTTAATCCCCAGATGGAAGGGAACCTCCTTGAAGCCTAGACTAGATGTTGTTGAAAATTGGCTAATAGAGATATGTAATTGTTGTCATTTATGGAAACACATGATGTTTCTTACAAGAAACCTTAGAAATAAAGATACTTAGTGTTTGGTAATTAGAAAATTATCTAAGTATAGAATTTGGTATACAACAATGCATTGTTTTGTTTATGACTTGTTGTTGATGTCAGATTATGACTAGCGAAGTTAGATGGAGATAGTATACATGTTGGTGATGATGTGTATAACCTCAAAAGTCTATATGGACTGTACAAAACAAAGATAATCATGTTTTAGAGAAACAAAATGGTGAAATTGAAGGAAATGATTATTTTGTTGCCAAAATAATATTTTATCCAATTAGGGCCGACATCCCAGATGTTTACTCTAAGTTGGAAAAGTGGATTGTAGTCTTAGCGAATCCAATAGCAATTTATGCAAAGGCATGGTATTTATGCAAAGGACATTTTACGATGAAGAATTGGGAAGTTGTGCAAATATTGTGATGTGCGACTTACAATGAAAGTGATATATGCAAAGTTTTTTATAAGCTATTTTGTGATCCAAGATTGAGCTGAAGATCAAAGATCAATCAAGGAAGAAGATACAACACTTATATTCTAGAAGTTTGATTACTTGTTTAGGCAGTGAGCTCTTCTTGTAATTAGAAGTGCATGTTTGGGTATTGAGCTCATCTTACATTTACTATACCACAACTCCTAATAGGGACTCCTTATATTGAATTTTCTCATTGACTCCTAATAGGGTCCATCCTCTAACAAGGAACTTATATATGAGTATACTATCTAGTGGGTATCATCCCCACTGGAGTTTTCCCTTGGCCAAGGTTTCCCTAGTTAAATAAAATGGTGTTATGAGTTATTTGTGTGCATCATTATTGTAACTATTCAACATTACTTTATTGCTTTATTATGCATGGTTTAAGGTAAGAAATAATATCCAATTGATGACTAAATATTGCTGATTACTGATTCACCCCCTCTCTCAGTAATCCCTATTTCTATCAATTGGTATCAGAGAATAGTTACTTTAAAGAGGCTTAACAACTTGAGGAAGGTCCCTAGGATATGGAACAGTTGATGAAGAACCTTGAAGAAGCTCTTGAACAAATTGATCTCCTTATTGAAGAAAGAGATAAGTTGAAGGACACATATGAAGACTCCAAAGTATAAATTGGTCAATTGAAGGAAAATATTGAACATCTCAAATCCAATCCTAAATTTATTGAATCTAGAACTAGTGATGATGATTATTCAAAGCTAAATATAGAGTACACAATTTTGAAGCATGAATTGAAGATTACAAATCTGAAGTTGACTTTGAGAAATGATCCTAGAAAAGTTGAATCTAATTTGGAGACTAAGAATACATATCTTAGAGAAAGTCTTGCAAAGAAAATATCTAAATTTGAAACATTAAAAGAAGATAATGAAGAACTTCATACATACAATACTATTGTGATAGGTGAATTAATTTAGTGCAAGCAGTAGCTAGAGAAGCTTTATTCTAGCAGAGGAAAAACTTGATGATTCAATGTCAATATAGAGACCTACTTATGATAAGACTGGTCTTGGTTATCTAATTAACATGTCTGCAAGGAAACCTGAGACAAGATTAGATTAGTAAGAAAAAGGTAAATCTGATGATAAGACTAAATCCAGTCAATCTTGTGATAAATCTAAAGAAGTTGAGCAAGACAAGGAAGTTGAAATTTCAAATGAATCAAAACAAGTGGAATCTCCTAAGGAAAGTAGGTATGAATTTAGAGGTAAGTCTTTTTTATGTAATGAAATAGGTCATATGAAAAAATATTGTACAAATAAGTCATTTAATCATGTTAAGGACTTTTGTTGTCATAATTGTCATGCTATGGGTCATAAAGCAATTGATTGTAGAAAACCTAAGTATGATAATGATAGAAGGAATAGTAGAATATCTAGAAATACTAACCCTATAGATAGAAGAAGATCTAATGAAAAGACATTGAGAGAAGGAAGACCTTATGAAGGTAGAAGATAGATCGTGTGTTATAAGTGTAACAACTTAGAACACACTACTTAGAATTTTCATGCACCCGATGATTAGTAGAATTGTAGAAGAAAAGCACCAATATGTCAGTTATCCAAAAAATTTAGACATATAGTGAAGTACTATAGAATGGAAAGAAACTTTGATAGAAGGAACAATGAAAGAAACTTCGGGAGTAGAAGGAATGATGGAAAGAATGTTAGAAATGATAGAAGGAACCATGAAAAGAACTTCATAACTAATAGAGACAATGAGGAACAAAGAAACATTGTCAGTAAACTTTGAGAAGAACTTAATGAGGCATTTGTAAAAGGAGTAGACATCTCAAAAGAAAAGCTAGATGATGATGAGATAGGAAGATCAAATTCAGTTGTTGAGTTTGATTCAACTAAGTTGAATTAAGCTTGTTCACAACATCAGAATTTGAGAACTTCATCCAAAAACCAAATTAGAGGTAGTGAAGTTAGGAAAAGGTGTATTCAATTAAGTTTAGATGGTACCTAAGCTCACTTGTAATTTGGAAATTATCTAAATAAGTTATAAAGGAATTTAGAATTACTGATATTACAAAGAGGGTTAATTCTGTAGTAGAAGATGAAAAGTATGTTTTTACAAAGAATTTTGTATAGCAAAGTTTAGTAGAGTTTTTTCATGATGGAAATAGCTATGGCAAAACTCAAATGGCATTTGAAGATTGGATAAATGATCTTGAGTAGTTATTTGATTTACAAAATGTAATTGACAACTTTTTCATATTTACAAAGTATGCAATTAATGCAAGTTCAAGTTGATGGAATAAATGGAGTACAAAATTGATTTTCACTTCATTGCAAATACGTCCAAAGGAAAGAGTACTAAGAAGTGACTTTTCAAGGAAATTTTGAAGCAAACCCTATTTTCAAAAAAAGGTATTTTATTATTTTTCTACAGATTTGTTCAGTAAAAGTTCATATTTGATAGAATCATGGATATGCCATTAGTGCACAATGTTGAGAATGAGGATAGACCTAAGTTGAAAGTTGTTTCCATAAACCTGCTAAAGGAAACCCTAATTCAACATTATCAATCACTTTGAACAATGTAGTATATCTTAAAGATGTAGGAAGTTATCTTAATAGTAAATTTGAGTCTATTGGTAGTGAATACATGAACAAGGACAAGAAATTACTTTTTAATCATGGCATGACTTTGAAGCCCAGGTTTACACATTTAAAGGAACTAGATCTATGCAAATATCATTTCTACCATGAATTGGACATAGATGAGTGGACACAAATCATATGGATAATGTAATTGATCTTTCTATCAACCTTATTCATGAGGTAATTAGTCTTAGTAAACAAGGCAATGTACCTATAGGTGAGAAAATGGTCAAGATGAAAGTTGAGAGTTATACAAAAGCAACGTATAATGGAAAGGCTATGGTGATTAGCACCATCAAGAAAGATGATGTAAGATTTTTGAGTAGAATCATTGCCTACTATATATGTACAAGATCAAAGACTGATGAACTATCAGTCAGATTCATCTATGCAGCACATAAGATATGTGTAGAAAAGGAACAAGTAAATCTTAGTGAAATTCTAAGAATTCAACTCTTAGAAAACCTAGAAAAGACTAAGAGGACTAAGAATGGTGTGTTTAGATTTTAGTCATTAATCAATTGTATATTTTTTCATGTACTTAAAATATTTCCATATTTATCACTCACCAAGATAATGAGTAGTGATAGATGTACAATGGAAAAGATCACATAAGTATGTAGAAGGCATCCTGCAAATAAGATATTGGATAGTGAAAACTTGATAATGAAAACATTTCAGAATGAAATAAAACAAAGATTTAGAATTGTGCCTACAATTGTAGATAGATTCAAAGAAGACATTTTAATTATGGTTGATATAGATTATACTTATATTCAAGAAGTAGAACCTCAGAAAACATTTCTTGATCCCTTTTGAATAATGATACAACAATTAGTTATATTGATTTATTATTGAAATTAGAGAAAGATAAAGCAGAATATAGATTTGGAACTTATGATGAGATTACCCAGTCAACTCATCAAGCAACCTTGGAGAAGGAATCACACAAAAAAAATAGAGTCTATTATGAAGAAAGCCTTATTAGAGGTAGGTATGATTGAGAGTGAGTCCAAGGTAGTCAGGCAAACTATGAAATGCGACATACTGAATGTGCAACCTTTGTTAGTATATGTTGCAAAGAAATCTTTGGAGAAAAGTGTTCCATATGTAGCAGTGTCAGATGTGCAACCTAGTGAACCGAAGATAAAATCAGAGAGATTGGTGGAAGCTATGACCACTAAGACAAAAAGGGTAAAGCAACAAGCCACCAAGCCAAGCAAAAAGGCAAAAGACATTGTTGACAATTGTTGAGTCTAGTGATGAAGAGGAAGAAGAACAAGAGGTTAAGAAAGCAAAGAAGGTATCATCATCAAAGAAATCAGCAGGAAAAGCTTGGCAAGCCTAGAAACTAAAGATAGAAAAGATTACCATAGCTATTGCTAATGAAGGTAACTTTTTTTAGATGAATTTTTTTAATAATTTGTATAACAGTTTTGAGAAGGATTAGATTGATATCTCTATTGTGATATACATCATAGAAAATAATCTAAAATTGGAGGATATTGAGGGCTTAATAAACTAGAAAGTCTATGATAGACTTATGTAGAAGAAGGCTCCAACAAGAGAAGAAGATCTAGAACTTTGGAAGTCTATGCTTAGAACTATTTGCAAGATCGATGATGAAGAAGAGATTAAGAGATTGTTGAGTAATTTTGCACCTTACTTAAGAAATAAAGTAAGACAATTTCTATTTATGGTGGGTGAAAATGATAAATTAAGAAGTGAGACTATGGCAACTATCAGCCAGATGTTGATAGAATCAAAGGTAGCATCTCCTCCAACACCTAAAAACTCGAAAGTGTTAGTGAGTGGTGATACTATGTAGATAGATCAGACCAATGTTACCATTAACATTGATGCTACTAATCCATTTGAAGGTTCCAAACTTAATGAACCAAATACCAAGGATATTGAAGACAAACTAAGACAAATTGAAGAAGAAAAGAGGCTACTTGAAGAAGAGAAGAAGAAAATAGAAGAGGCCAAGCAAAAATTTCTTGAGGATGAGAAGAAAAGAAAGGAAGAGGAGGAAAAGAAAAGAATAGCAGAAGAAGAAATAAGGAAAAAAATAGAGGAAAAGAAGAAAGAAAATGAAAGAAAAGAAAAAGAAAATAAGGAAGAAGGAGAGAGAAGAATGAAAGAAGTAGCCATGAAGCAAAGGTAGGATGACTTTAAACCTTCTAGTTCATCTACTCTACTTTCACTTGCTAGCTTAGCAACTGATGATGATGATCAAATAGATTTGATCTCATCCCTATCAAAGCTTATTCAAAAGAATAGAACTATAAAGAGCTTGTAGAAGACCTCGATGGAGGTTATCGATAGACTGCACAATACTTTGGTAGTACAACACACATAACTAGATCCTAAATAGAGGGTACTAGTAGTGCTAAAATAATTTGATGAAGAATTTACTAACTTGCTAAATGTTGCAGAAACAAAGGCACATATTTCACATGATACTAACTTGTTTAGCACCATTTGACAGAACATTAAGAATGATTTGGTTAATCTTGATACTTGTATCAAAGAACTTTGGAAATGTCAATAAGATGGGAAATTATTGTATATTAAGTGCACTTTATCATACAAATTGACTAAGGACATTAACAACTAGATAGAAGAAAATATGAGTGAGCTAGAAGCTCTATCCAGTCAGATCTAGCATCCATCATGAAAAGTTGATGATTTTGAAGGACAAGTGGCCAATATCCACAATGATATCAGGAAACTAGAACTTTGGAAGGAGAAAATTTTGAAGAGAATATCAAATTTTAGAGATTCTATTGCTCTGAAAGTATCTTTTGTTGAGAAATAGTTGGAGGGATGTGTCAAGGCAAAGGATACATATTCTAACTTTTTATATTCAGATCTTAATACAGTTGAGATTACATTATATGCTTATCTACAATTCTCACCTCTACTGAATCCACCAAGGAGACATGGATTAAGGGTATGGATAATCTTAAGACAAACTTTGATGATTGCATGAAGATCCTATCAGCTTAAAGAAGGATAGTACTTTTGATAGTTTTGGATAGTTTTTGACATTTTGACCTTTGTCATTGATGTCAAAGAGGGGGAGAAGTACACATGAAAATTGTTAAAATTGTTAAGGGTAGAAGTACATTTAAGAAAGATAAGTATTGTAAAGTATATCGTAAGGGGGAGCATATGAAAAGATGGAAAAATGTAATAGATGCAATGTTATTATACTATTTATGTAGTTTTTGTTACTTAGCCAATTTTCCCTAATTTTGTTGCCATCAATGCCAAAGGGGAAGATTGTTGACAATTGGCTAATAGAGATATGTAATTTTTATCATTTATGGAAACACATGATGTACATGCTTACAAGAAACCTCAGGAATAAAGATACTTAGTGTTTGGTAATTAAAAAATTGTCTAAGTATACAATTTAGTATACAACAATGCATTGCTTTGTTTATAACTTGTTGATGATGTTAGATTATGACTAGCAAAGTTAGATGGAGATAGTATACATGTTGGTGATGATATGTATAACCTCGACAATCTATATGGATTGTATGAAACAAAGATAATCATGTTTTAGCAAAATAGAACAACAAAATTGAAGGAAAGGATTGTTTTATTTACAAAATAATTTCTTATCCAATTAGGGCCGACATCCTAGATGTTTAATCTAAGTTGGAAAAGTGGATTTTGGTCTTATCCAACCTAGTAGCAATTTTTGTAAAGGCATGCTATTTATGCAAGGACATTTTGTAATGAAGAATTCAGAAGTTGTATGAATATTGTGATGTGCGAACTTACTGTGAAAGTGAAATGTGTGAAGTTTTGTATAAGCTATTTTGTGATCTGAGATCAAGCTAAAGATCAAAGATCAATCAAGGAAGAAGATACAATACTTATATTCTAGAAGTCTGATTACCTATTTGGGCAATGAGCCCTTCTTGCAATTAGAAGTGCATGTTTGGACAATGAGCTCATCTTGCATTTACTGTACCACAACTCCAAACAGGGATTCAAAGTCTCCTAACAGGGGCTCCTTATACTAAATTTTCTCACTGACTACTAACAGGGTCCATCCTCTAACAAGGAACTTATATTAGAGTATACTATCTAGTGGGTATCATCCCCACCTGGGTTTTTCGTTGGCCAGGGTCTCTCTAGTTAACAAAATATGGTATTATGAGTTATCTTTGTGCATTGTTACTATTACTATTCAACATTACTTTATTACTTTTTTATGCATGGTTTAAAGTAAGAAACAATATCTAGTTGATGACTAAAGTTTGTAGATTACCGATTCACCCCTCTTTGAAATAATCCCTATTTCTAACAGATGTATCTCAAGATCTTCTAGCTATTTCTTTGATAGGATCGATCAAACCATTTTTTTTGCATGCAATTAGACCATTCCCCTTGTAGCCAAAGAATTTTATGAGTTTAAGACCTGGATCATAATTTTTAGGAGTAATTTCATGAGACTATTGTTACATATTGTGCCCCCTGCCAAATATTTGAATTTTAAATACTTGCCCGCCCAATGGTCACTTCCTAGTTTAATGTTATTTTAAACATCCCAAAAATTATCAAAAAAATTAAATGACGGAACCTTATGATATTCCTTATTTCCTAGGTTCATTTCTGTAGGCTTGCAGCTTCCCCATCATCAGATCAAAAGATATCTATGGTTGGCCTTATCTCGTTATGGGAAGTTGCACAATCCTTTGCCATAGCAACATAGCACCTTCTCGCCATGTGGTAGATGGGTTTGCAATTCACAAGACTGAGGTTATCATGAGGGTGGCAAAGTGACGACATCGGAGGGCAGCATGGTGCTATTGAGAATTTTGTTCTTCTCATCGTTAGCGACATAGCACCCGACTAGTAAAAGAACATGGTGGGACCTCAAGCAATGTGGTAAAGTGACTACGATCGAAGGAGGATTTTGATTTGTCGCCAGCTATGCAGATCTTTTGATGTTAGCAGTAGCCTGGACCCACACGTCTTTCAAACACATGAAGATTTACTCACCCTTGGATCAATCTAGATCAACAATTGGTGCCATCTCACTATGGGAAATTGCTCAGAGGTTACCCATAGCGACATAGCGCCATTGTGCCACATGGATCAGTGGGGCCAGATCTCGCCAAGATGAGGATGCCAGGTTGTGCCAGGTGGTTGCCAAGTGTTTTCTAGGCCCAAAATTTTGAGGAGGCAAGCGCAGTATTATGAAGATCTTCCATGATCGTTGATCTCTACGAGATCAATGATCGGTGCTTTCTCATGAGATAAAAGTATGAGGACTTGTCAGACAAGTTAGCATGTGGCCAGTTTCTTATTGGTTGGTATACTGATAGGTCAGATCCATCTTGCTCATTGCTAGATCTCAAAAAATCAACGGTGGGCACTATCTCACTATGGAAAGCTGTGAGGATATTACCCATAGCGACATAGCGCCTCAGTGACGCGTGGCAGGGTGGGGCCGAGTGTTATGAAACCGTAGGGATGGTACTAGATTGGGCTGAGTCAGAAGCCAAGTGTGCTGATGTTGGTTCATGGGCCCAGAAGTTTTAAGGGTAGAGCGCAGTAATACGATGAGTCTTCATGATTGTCAAATCAGTCTAGATCCACGGTGGGTGCTATCTCGCTATGGGAAATTGCTCAGAGGATATGCATAGCGACATAGCGCCTTGGTGACATGTGTCCTAGTGGGTCTGGTGGAGCCAGTAATGGTTAGATGCGCTGGCAGTTAATGTGACTATCATATTTGGAGTTTGAGAAGATGGCACAGTAAGTAATGAAAGGGGTGGTCAACTCGGGAAAACCTTGCAAGGTGGCAGAAAGGAAAGAGGTTATTGGTCCATGTAGCCCATTTTGGATGTAGAGTTTAGTTGACTTGCTGACCCTACTAGTTCAGGTGCTGAGGAATGAAGAAAGTGCAGATTTTTTATGCGATTTAATCTTTGTAATCAATCCAAACCAACCCAGAATGAATGTGAGACAAGGAAGAGCACTCCATCGCCCCACCCAGTTGATCCATCTACCTGATTAGGACAATCAATGGCATTGTTTCCATCCTCTCAAGGCATTATTTGACACAAAAGATTGGATATCATTGCATCTAGATCCATATCTAGATTAGATTTTCTCCATGATTGTTCTCTATAGGAATTAATGGCAGGTTGTTGCGAAGTAATTACAGTTGGAGGACATCCTAGTTATGCCTGAGCTATAAAGGCAAAATTTTATGAATTTTGTAAGGTCGACCTTTCTCTATTTTCTCTATTACTGCTCTACAAATTCTTAGTGTAAATTCCCCCGTGCCTCTAAACTACATGA
This sequence comes from Cupressus sempervirens, assembly GCA_028749045.1. Lineage (NCBI taxonomy): Eukaryota > Viridiplantae > Streptophyta > Pinopsida > Cupressales > Cupressaceae > Cupressus > Cupressus sempervirens. The sequence goes on along the minus strand of CM053791.1, from coordinate 496,521,241 downwards.
TTTTATGTCTTATCTCTTTCAGCCATTGGTATTAAAGTGCAAGAACTCTTTGCCTCTTACTAGTATTTTGTAGAGATCTATGATCTGCATGACTGTATCTTTTTGGCCTATGAATGATAATATAAGTGAATCTCTCTTTCCTTGTGTCATTCATCTTGGTCTCCTAATCTACATGTGATTATTAGATTAAAGCAAGTCTAAATATGTATATCTTTAGTTTCATTCTGGTTCAATAGTGCATATATGGGTAGATTTTGGTTCGAACACTCTATTTTGGTGCATCACCTCTTTAGATTAGATTAGGTAGATTTGCTTCATGCTCTCCTTCTCCCTTTTCCTCTCCAAGAATAATTAGGTGCTCCCTAATAGTAAGAGGAAGCCGGACTTCTTCGGAGACTCAACGTCACAGTTCAAGTCCCATAGCTTGGAGGTTGTTTCCATGTTTCACTAGGTTGTCCTCATGCATAGGCTTTGGACAAGGGTGCAAACCTAAGTGACAACAGTTTTTGGCACGCCCAGTGGGACAACATCTTAGAAAAATTCAAGCCTACTGGTGTCAAAAGGGGAGATTTCAAGACCAATACCGAGGAGATAGTACTGGCTTTAGTGTTTAAGCCTTCAAGAGGCTCATTCTTCAAGTACTTGGCGACTCTGAGCTTCAAATACATATCTGGTTCCAGACCAAAGTTGTAGTGATTTATTCCCAAAGCAAAAACAAGGGCATCTTCTAGAGGTAAGTTTCAATATCAAGAGCTTTCATTTTCAAACCCTAGAAGAAGGAAGACTAGAATATCTTTATCACCAGTTAGGAGTGCAATAGTAACAAATACACCTACAAGATCTATCTCTACTCCTCCTGCTATTAGATCTCAACCTAGACTGCCATCAATACATATCAATAGATCATTTCTCTATATGGCATTGCCTAGAGCTCATACTTTTGCCACCTTTAATGGTGGGAGCCCTCTCTTATTAGCCCAAAGACATGACATACCAGTAGCTTCCCTCAAAAGTATACCAGAGTTTACTGGTGAAACTTCTATCTCCCCTCCAGAACACATTCAAGAGGTTGAAAATGTCTACAATATCCATGGTATTATAGAGGATGATGTTGTAGTTAGGCTCCTAGCCTCATCCTTGAAAGGAAAAGCACTACAATGGTATAGAGGTTTAGCTCATGGTTCTATAATAGATTGGGATGGATTAGGAGCAAGATTGTGCAAACATTTTGAGGATAAAAGTGACTATTTGTCACATTTAGAGCAGTTGACTACTATAAAAAGATCCCCCCACGAATGTATGACTGATTCTAATTATAGATTTCAAAAGACATGGGATAGAATACCTACTTCAGTGAAGCCTACCCCTGGTAATGCCTTCTTTCATTACCTTAGAGCTTTTAACAGTGATATTGCCACTACAATCCAAACTATGGGAGGAGATACCTTGCCTAATGCTTATGACATAGCAATAAAATTAGAGAACATCCTAATACAAGGAAGTAAGCTAGCTCTAAGGCCTCCTATGCCTTTCTTCCTTGATGTTCCAAATAATCAACCAACAATGGCTCCTCTTCCCACAACTTCTACATCACAATCCCTTACTCTAGTCCCTTAAGCTTCCACATCCTCAAATGGGATAGATGAAATCAAAGAGATGATGCAATCTATGATGCAGAACATGGATAAAAGGGAAAAGAACCTAGAGAAAAAATTGCAATATTATGGGAAGAAGTTGGAGGATAACTCCTCTATGATGCAGAAAGTAAGAAATAAGGTGGTGACTTTAGAAAAATAGAAAGCTCAAGGTAGTAAGCCTCATCAAATTCAATATCAAACTCCAAGCAGTGGTAGGCCTCCAAATCCTAATCATTGGAACAATTCTTTTGATTAGAGTAGGCAGGATGGCCATGCTTCAACCTCAAATGTAAACCAAAGTAGGTCCATAGTCCCTCAAAAAAATATGGCTCAAGATCAAGATTTTTGTCCCTCTTGTAACTACTCCTATGCCTATTGTATGTGTCAAAAGGCTGAATCTTTTATGGCTTTGATAGTCCAAGAACCTGCAACAAAACAATCATACAAGGAGGGCCAATTTAAAGATGCCTCAGATATGCAAAGATAGGGTGATTGCTCTTTTATGAATCATCAGATGGAGGAGCATTGTAATGTAAACTAAGATTCCATTTCTCATAACACTAGAAGAAAAAGAAGAGCTATGGAAGATGTTGTCCCTCCTACTCCCAATTAGGCCTCAACTTCAAATTCGATATCTCATGAGCAAGCAGCAAATAATCAATCAAGTACCTTTCAGCAGCAAAGGCAAAATCATGGCAAAAATGATGCAAGTGATCCTCAGGTTATTCCATCTCAACCTCATACAATCACAGCTCCCAAGGATTCTACCAAAACACCTGCTATGCCATTCAGTGTGGTATTGCTACTATACCCACGCAAAAGAGGTTGCTGCAGCAAGAATTGGAAAGAATTGAACCAAAGGATCAGGCACTCAGCATGGAAAGTGCCACAAGCCTAGTACAACCATCAAGGGAGGTGGAAACAAGTAAAAAGGTTAGACCTCCTCCATTCTATGTTTCTCTAATTATAGGGAGCAAACTAGTCCATAATTGCATGACTGATTCAGGGGCTAGCAGTTCAGTGATTCCTAGGTGTGTTGCTGATGCTTTAGGAATGAAATATGAACCCATATTTAGGGATGTATTATAGTTGGATGGTAGTACTATCAAGACTATAGGGATCCTTAGGAATGTGGAGATGGCCTTACATGCATGCCCTGGTTGTACTATAACCCAAGATATCTCTGTTGCTGAGGTCAAGCCATATTTTGCCACCTGTTTATCAAGAGACTTTACTGCCCAAATAGGTGGTTTCATATCTTTTGATTGGTCATATATGTCTTTTAAAATGAGATATGGAGCCAATGCTTCAGTTAGAGCAAAGCCTCAACTCCTCCATCATACTGAATCTTACACCCCTAACTCCATCAACATGAATTTCCTTATCCTAGAGATGGATGAGAACAACATAGTGAATAAGCCCACTACTCCCCTAGCAGAGATACCTAATTTATTCTTGGACAAGTGGGATAATGCATATCAATTTGATCTTATGCTAGAAACACTTGAGGCAGGTCTGAGTACATATTGTATATTGGAGAAAGATGCTATGAGCTCCCAATCTTATGGAGACTAAAGAAGATATGAGTGGGATATGGAGTATGTACTTTGATGGATCAAGGAATAAAAATGGATCAGGGGCTGGTGTGATGTTGATTTCTCCTACACAAGTAAGGTACTACTTCTCCTTTAGGCTCCAATTCAGTTGCACTAATAATGTAGCTGAGTATGAATCCTTGATTCAAGGTCTCCTACTTGCTCAAAAAAGAGGAATTCAAGCCTTAAGGGTATATGGAGATAGTGAGTTGGTGGTTAATCAAGTGAGAAATCAGAATACCACCAAGAATGGTTTGCTCAAGTCTTATAAAAATAGGGTATGGGATTTGCTTGAGGGTTTTAATGCATTTAATATTCAAAGCATCCATAGAAAAGAAAATAGATATGCTAATAGACTTGTAGCAATAGGTGCATCTCATGATGTGCCAAGGAATCTTGAAGAAAAGAAGAAGCAACAAATTAGAGTGAAGTAAGGCCTGCTATCCTTGATAACAACATCCATTGGCAAGTGTTTGAATCTAATGAGCAAATTGTGAGCTTCTTGCAGAATGAGGCAGAATTTTTAGAGAGAAATTAGTCAAGAATGTAGGATCAGCATGGTGACCAAATCATTAACCTTATCTCCAACAAGTTACTTAAAGGTCTCATTACTCTAGGGAGTGTTTTTAATCCTGATGATCAAGCAAGAGGCAAGGCCATGAACCTAGCTACTGATGAAGATGACTACACTCTAGTTAGGATTGTCGATGGAAAGTCCTCAAGCATGGGGAAGGTATGTTCTAAAATTGAACAAGAAAATTTAATTCATCTATTTCAAGAATTTAATGATGTATTTGCTTGGACATATGATGACTTATAGGGCTTTGACCCAAGGTTGTTTCAGCATACCATAGATTTAATTAATGATGTAAAACTAGTAAGACAAAAGCAGAGACCAATGAATCCTAAAATTGAACCCTTAATGAGAAAGGAGCTATCCAAATTGATTGAGGCCCACATAGTTTTTCCCATCAAACAGTCATCATGGGTAGCAAACCTTGTCCTTGTTAGGAAGAAGAACATTGAAATTATATTTTGTGTGGACTTTAGAGACCTTAACCAAGCTTCCCTTAAAGATCACCATCCTCTCCCTTCTATGGAGCAGATTTTGTCCAAGGTCAGTGGTTCAAAGAGATTTTCATTTCTTGATGGATTTTCTGGCTACAATCAAGTGTTGGTTAAAGAGTCTGATAGATACAAGACTACATTCACCACTAAACGGGGTACCTATTCTTATTGTAAGATGCCATTTAGGCTAACCAATGTAGGTGCTACATTTTAGAAGGCAATGGAGATGGCCTTCAAAGGATTGATTGACAAATTTGTCTTAGTTTACCTTGATGATATCACTGTGTATTCAAAGGATATAGAAGATCATTTTGATCATCTAAGATAGGTATTCCTAAGATGCAGAGAGTTTGGGGTTTCCCTTAACCCAAGCAAGTGTGTCTTTGCTACTAACCAAGGAAAATTATTAGGAAATATTGTATCTGAGGATGGCTTAACCATTGATCTAGAGAGAACAAAAGAAATACTTTCCCTCCCTCTTCCTAAACACAAGAAAGGGCTGCAAAGTTTCCTAGGCAGGATAAATTTTGTGGGAAGATTTATTCCAAATCTTGCTACAATGGTGAAACCTCTTACAGCTATGCTCAAGAAAGGTATGGTCTTTGCATGGACCAAGGAAGGGAAGGAAAGTTTTGAAGAGATCAAGAAAGCCATAGCCTCAGCCCCTACTCTCATGAATCCAAATTTTGAGAAAGATTTCATCCTTTATACCCTAGGTGGTGAGTCAAGCATTTCTTCTATCCTGACTCAAAGAAATGATAAAGGTGACGAGCAACCCATAGCTTTCTTCAATGAAGGGCTTAAAGAGTATGAAGATAAGTATAGTTACGTTGGGAAACAAGCCCTTGCAATCATCAGAGCTTTGAAGAAATTTAGACACCTCCTGTCTCATACTAAGATTCATTTGTTAGTACCCCATGCTAGTGTGAAGGATTTCCTTTTGAGAAAAGATATTAGTGAGAAAAGAGCTGGTTGGATTACTAAAGTGATAGAATATGATATTGACATTCAGATCACCAAGCTGGTAAGAGGGAGGGGGTTGTGTAAATAGATGTTATCATCTCAAGAACCTGATGAGGAAGCTGCTATGATACTGACAGAGCAACATGACATAAGAAATAGTGACCAAAGGAGTTGGATGGATGATATGATGAATTTATTATTAGGAAATGGATACCCTCAAGGATTAGATAGAACTAAAAGGAGACAATATAGATTACAGTCAATTCCTTATGTCATAGTTGATGGTGTCCTCTTTAGAAAATATTTTATGGAGCCCTATTAAGATGCCTTGATACAAACCAGGCTGAAAGAATGATCAAAGAACTTCATGATGGTCTTGATGGTGGCCACTTCTCAGCAAGGACAACTAAAATGAAGATCATGAGGGCTAGTTATTACTGGCCATCTCTATTTCATGATTGTCATAAGTATGTGAGGAAGTGTGAAAAATGTGCCTTTTTCTCTGGCAAACAAAGACTTGCAACTCTTCCCCTTCATCCTATTCAGGTGGACCAACCTTTTGCTCAATGGGGATTGGATTTCATAGGCCCTATCAATCCTCCTTCTAATTCAGGTCACAAATGGATTTTAGCTGCTATAGATTACTTCACCAGATGGATAGAGGCAATTGCATTAAAGGATGCCACTAAATCTTTAGTTGTTGAGTTCCTTGATGGAATTGTGACCAGGGTTGGTGCCCCTTCAACCATTATTTTAGATAATGTAGTCTTTTGTTGGAGCTTAGATTTGTGCATGGGCAATGGATCATAATATCTATTTTGACACATCCTTAAATTACTATCCTCAGGGTAATGGTTTGGCTGAGTCCTCCAACAAGAACCTGATCAGAATCATGAAAAGGACAATAGAAGATAACTAGAGGTGTTGGCATAAAAAATTGAAGACTGCACTATGGGCTGACAAAATAATGCCTAAAAGGTCAATAAGGAATTCACCATTTGTGTTAGTCTATGGCAGAGAAGCAAGGCTTCCAATTTCATTGGAGTTCCCACCCTAGAGCTAGCTCATCAGCTGGAGTTGATTCAAGACGATGCCATGACAATAAGAATGGCAGAGCTGATGAAGATGGAAGAGAAGAGAAATAAAGCCATGCAGACCCTAGAGACACACCAACAACAAGTAAAATAGAGTTTTGATAGGAAGGCTAGAGTCAGAATCTTCAGGGAGGGAGATTTGGTTCTGAAATGGGATGTAGATAGGGCAAAACCAGGAAGACACTCAAAGTTTGATGCATTGTAGAGTGGCCCCTATTTGATTATCAGTTGCAAATACGCCAATGCTTTTTAGTTAAGTAGGCCTAGTGGTGAAATTTTGCCCATCCTAGTCAATGGGATTTATCTCAAACCATGCTTTTGATGAAGGTTGAAGGTTTCATGTATATAAGTAGAGTAGTTTCTTTTTTTTAAGCTCTCCTATTTCCCAAGAAGTGCACAAGAACAACTATCTCTCTATGAGATAGCCATTTTTCTTGAAGTTTTGTGGTTGTAGAAAGAAGGTTTCGTCTCTGGTTCCAATTGCAGAGACATGGGTTTTAGAGTTTTTCTCTCACAGGTAGGGTTAGGGTTTCATAGTACACATAGGATCTACATCTTTTCAACTCTGTAGCCCAATGGATGCTTCATGCCACTGGTCTTATGCATAGCGGGCTAGCATCCCCTGTGAGTCGCCAGAAATGTTACATATTGTACCCCCCACCAAATATTTAAATTTTAAATACTTGCCCGCCCAACGGTCACTTCCTGATTTAATGTTATTTTAAACATCCCAGGAATATCAAAAAAATTAAATGATGGAACCTTATGATATTCCTTATATCCTAGGTTCATTTCTGCAGGCTCGCAGCTTCCCCATCATTAGATCAAAAGATATCTATGGTTGGCATTATCTCACTATGGAAAGTTATACAGTCCTTTGCCATAGCGACATAGTGCCTTCTCGCCACGTGGCAGGTGGGTTCGCAATTCACAAGATCGAGGTTATCATGAGGGTGGAAAAGTGACAGCACCGGAGGGCGCCATGGCACTATCAAGAATTTTATTCTTCTTGCCGTTAGCAACATAGTGCCCGACCAGTAAAAGAACATGGTGGGACCTCAGGCAATATGAGAAAGTGACTGCAATCGAAGGATGATTTTGATTCATTGCTAGCTATGCAGATCTTTTGATGTCAGCAATAGCCTGGACACACGCCCCTTTCAAACACACGAATATTTCCTCACCCTTGGATCAATCTAGATCAACGATTGGCGCCATCTCGCTATGGGAAATTTCTCAGTGGTTACCCATAGCGACATAGCGCCATTGTGCCAAGTGGATTAGTGGGGCTAGATTTCGCCAAGATGAGCATGCCAAGTTGTGCCAGGTGATTGTCAAGTGTTTTGTGGGCCCAAAATTTTGAGGAGGCAAGCACAATATTATGAGGATCTTCCATGAGATCAATGATTGGCACTTTCTTATGAGATAAAACTATGAGGACTTGTTAGATAGGTTGGCATGTGGCTAGTTTCTTATTGGTTGGTATAATGATAGGTCAGATCCATCTTGCTCGCCACCATATCTTGAAAAATCAATGGTGGGGGCTATCTCACTATGGAAAGCTGCAAGGATATTACCCATAGTGACATAGCACCTCAACGACACATGGTAGGGTGGGGCTGAGTGTTATGAAATCATAGGGATGGTACTAGATTGGGCCGAGTTGGATGCCAAGTGTGCTGATGTTGGTTCATGGGCCCAAAAGTTTTAAGGGAAAAGCACAGTAATACAATGAGTCTTCATGATCGTCAGAGTCTAGATCCACGCTGGGTGCTATCTCACTATGGGAAATTGCTGGAAGGATATGCATAGCAACATAGCACCTCAGTGACACGTGTCCCAGTGGGTTCGATGGAGGTAGTAACGATTAGATGCATTGGCAATTAATGTGATTGTCACAGTTGGAGTTTGAGAAGATGACACGGTTAATAATGAAAGGGGTGGTCAACTCGGGAAGACCTTGCAAGGTGGTAGAAAGGAAAGAGGTTATTGGTCCACGTAGCCCATTTTGGATGTAGAGTTTAGTTGACTTGCTGATTCTGTTGATTCAGGTGCTCAGGAATGAAGAAAGTTCAGATTTTTTATGCGATTTAATCTCTATAATCAATCCCAACCAACCCATAATGAATGCGAGACAAGGAAGAGCACTCCATTGCCCCCCAGTTGATCTATCTACCTGATCAAAATAATCAATGGCACTGTTTCCATCCTCTCAAGGAATTATTTGACACAAAAGATCGGATATCATTGCATCTGGATCCGTATCCAGATCACAATTTCTCCATGATTGTTCTCTACAGGACTTAATGGTAGGTTGTTGCGAAGTAATTATAGTTGGAGGACATCCCAGTTATGCCTGAGCTATAAAGGCAAAATTTTATGAATTTTGTAGGGTCGACCTTTCTCTATTTTCTCTATTACTGCTCTGCAGATTCTCAGTGTAAATTCTCCTATGCCTCTAAACTACATGATTTTCTATCTTATCTCTTTCAGCCATTGGTATGAAAGTGCAAGAACTCTTTGCCTCTTACTGGTGTTTTGTAGAGATCTATGATTTGCATGACTGTATCTTTTTGGCCTATGAATGATAATATAAGTGAATCTCTCTTTCCTTGTGTCATTCATCTTGGTCTCCTAATTTGCATGTGATTATTAGTTTAAAGCATGTCTAAATGTGTATATCCTTAGTTTCATTCTCGTTCAATAGTGCATATATGGGCAGAGTTTGGTCCAAATACTCTATTTTGGTGCATCACCTCTTTAGATTAGATTAGGTAGATTTGCTTCATGCTCTCCTTCTCCCTTTTCCTCTCCAAGAATAGTTAGGTGCACCCTGATAGTAAGAGGAAGCCGACCTTCTCCGGAGACTCAACCTCACAGTTCAATTCCCATAGCTTGGAGGTTGTTTCCATGTTTCACTAGGTTATCCTCATGCATAGGCTTTGGACAAGGGTGCAAACCTAAGTGACAACAACTGTTCTATGAGGTCAACTAGAGTTTCCTCTTTGTATATCCATGTAGCAATGGCTCTATTTTTATCTTTCTTCTTGAGAGGTACAATAGCTTTAACAAAGGTACCATTGTACCTAGTTTTAGGTGACAACACAAAAGGTCTCTTTGCTTTAGATGGTCTCCCATAATGATGGGGAGACTCAGGAAGAGGTGTCAAAGACAAAACTGGTTCTATGTGATATTCTATTGCAAGATTTTTGGAAGTATGAATGTTGATGATATTCCTATGAGGGAGTTTTGTAGATATGTTACTATGATGATATGTTACATTCATGACTGAGTTTGTCATTGATGTTAACATAGTAGTTTTCTATGGGATCTAATAGAAGAACAACATAAAGATCAAGTTGGTACAGATAGCTAGTTGAGTATTCTAGCTATCCAAAGTTATGGGAGATAATTTTGAGCATCTAGTATATGCAATTAACATTCAAAGAAGAAATGATAAGTCTAGAAGAAGTTATGTAAGTTTTGGTGATATTTGTTTTGAGATATAGTTTACAAAGGCATGTTCTAGTAAACTTGTTATATCTCTTAGCAGAGTTGTTATTCTGAGCATCAAGGTTGAAGATTTGAAGAAGACATGTTGGTCATGATGTAGATAAGATTGCTTGTCATAATATTGTGTGTACAAAAAGATATTCAAGTTGCAATACAGAAGATTAATGTTATCGATAAGTGTAACATGTTCCTAATGTGGTCCTATAATGATTAATTGAGAAGGTCTAACAACCAACTCAAGGAATTGTTTTGAGGACTTGGTATAAAGGAAGGAAATTTTCATTTATCATGATGTATGGAATAGTATGGTTGATGATTGATGATAAGCAGTAGTAAGAGCAAAATGTGAAGTTGAGAAGAGTAATGCGAAACTGAAGGAAACTTCATTGTTGAGGTTTTACTGAGTGATCTGAGGTTTGATATTTGGATCCAAGTTTTGTGAACTAGTTTAAAAGGTTTGATAGTGATTGGTTTGGTTGATAGAACAAAGGAAAGAAGAACATAATAGTAAACTACATGTTTGAACAGTGAGCTCTTCTTATAGTTGAAATTGCATGTTTGGGCAGTGGGCCCTTCTTGCATACATTGTACCACAACTCCTAACATGGTGTGAATCTCCTAATAGGGATTCAAAGTCTACTAATAGGTACTCTATGTACTAAATGTTGTAATAGATTCCTAACAGGGTCCATCCTCTAACAAGGAATATTTATATTAGTACATCATCTTGTGGGCATCATTCCCAGTGAGGTTTTTTATTTGATCGAGGGTTTCCCTAGTCAACATATTTGGTGTAATTGTCTATGTGAATCTTATTATGGTTGTTATTTACTTTGGTTGAATGGTTAAGTTTATTTAAATAAGATAAATATTTTAATTTTTGGATAACTGATTCAACCCTAACCTCTTAGTTATCTTGGCGGACTATTGTTTCTAACAATTGGTATCAGAGCATTAGTTCCTTGAAGATAAAGTTTAACAACTTTGGGAGATCCATGGAAAGCATATTTAGGAATGATAGTTCTACATCTAATAGAGGAAATTTTGACACCTGAATGATGAAAATTCTTGGCAAGTTATCAAATTTGTGTAAAGAGAAGAATATTGAGCTTTTAGATCTAGAATCCTTCTACTGTATACAACAAAACAATAACACAAGTAAAGATAGATCCAAATTAGAAGAAGACACAAAGATAATGGAAGGTATTGATCTACTTATAAAGAGAGGGCCAGAAGGTATGAATTTTTTTGTTTGTTTGACATGTAAAGAGTTTGGTCATTTTTTGAGTAGATGTCCTAAGAAATTGAGAAAAGCTAGAAAAAATCTACTTTCTAATAAAGTTGAATAATTTAAAGAAAGTATGGAAATATACTTGAAAGTATATGTTAATGAGTCTAGATTGGTTAATAAAAGGAAAGTATCAGAAGAAACAACTTTGGTGACTATTATGGAAAGTGCGAATGTAAGAATTGATGAGAAATTCAAAATAAAAGAGAGAATGGTTTATTACAATTCAGATGATGATGTTGTTACTAAGCCAATGAATGATGAAGTATTTCTTGAGACTAAAAATGATTTGTAGAATGAAGGAGAGACAAGGTAGGAAAAAAGCTTGGAACCTTCAATAGAGCCAAGAGTTGAGATAGCAACTTGCACTTCAGGAAAGAATATGATAAAGAATCAACCATCTGAGCAGATCATTGGAAGCAAAGATAAAGCTGTGATGACAAGAAGTAGAGTCAATGAAGAACTATGTTTGATATCTCAAGTTGAACTGAAGAATGCAAATGAAGCATGTAAAGATGTTTATTGGAAACAAGATATGAAAGAGGAATTGGATCAAATAGTAAAGAATGAGACATGAGAATTGGTCCCCAGACCAGTAGATAAGAATGTGATAGGAACTAAATGGGTATTCAAGGACAAGATGAATAAACCAGGTGAAGTTGTAAGGAACAAAGAAATATTTGTATGTAAAGGTTACTCATAGCAAGAAGGAATAGATTATGATGAGACCTACGATCCAATGGCTAGAATAGAAGCAGTAGATTATTCTTACCCTATGCAACATAAAAGAAATTTAAAGTGTATCAAATGTATGTCAAGTCAACATTTCTAAATGGATAACTTGAAGAAGAAGTGTACATTGATCATCCTGAAGGTTATCCTTTAACAAATGACAAGGACATAGTATGTAGATTGAGAAAAGCATTGTACAGCCTAAAGCAAGCACCCAAAACCTAGTATACAAGGTTGGACAAGCATTTGACAAAGCTTGGATGTAGCAAAGGTATGGTAAGCAGTAGGCTCTATTGGAAAGGAATTGATGATGGTTTGATGATTTTGGTAATATTTGTTGATTAGAAGTTTGTAGAAGAGATGAAGAAAATTTTTAAATGAGTATGATAGGAGAAATAGAATACTTTCTAGGATTACAAATTGTATAGAATAAAGAAGGAATCTTTATTTCTTAGACTGAGTACTTGAAGGATTTACTAAAAAGGTTTGGTTTGGAAACATGCAAAGCCATTGGAACACCTATGGTAATTGGACACAAGTTATCTACTAAGTGTAGACACCTAAAAACCTTTAGAAAATAAAGTATTTTTATTTTCTGAAATTTTTTTGATGACATCATCATTTATTAATTAATTAATTTATTTTTATGCCATTAAATCCCTTTATCTTAATTAAAAATATTTAATTAAGGAATCCCTCCCAAAAATGTTTAAATTTTATTTAAACATTATTTCCTTATTTATTAATTATTTAATTAATAAATTGACCAAAAAACCCAAAATAAAGAAAAAAAATATTTTTTGCCCAAAACTTGGCCAATTTCCTTAAGACCACTAACCTCTTCCAAAATCTTCTAATCCTTCGTTAATTTTGATTAAAGGCTAATCCCATCATTTCCTACCCCTAATCCCAACTCAAAATATTTAATTAAGATTAAATATTAATCCTCATGTTTATTAAAAAAGTTTTAATAAATATCTCCTCAACCCAAACCCTTGAAATAAATAAACTTTATTTATTTCCTAAAAACCTAATTTATCCTCATCCTAGGAAATTCTAGACTATTCTAGAAAGTCTTTATCCTCATCCAAAGTCTAGACTCTTCTAGAAGATGTCTTTAAACTTAATCCTAATCCCCTCCTAACCTTGTCACATTCCCTAAACATGGGTTAAGACTTACTAACCCAAGCCAAAGTTAACAAATATCTCCTCCTTCACCCACCCTCATTAAATGCCATCCACTTGCCTATCCCTAAGCTAATCCTAAACCATCCTAATCCATCCTCTAATCATTTGCACAATCCTAAGCAAGCTTAAAACCCTCCTAATCAAGCCCAAGTCGAAATTTCTCTCATCTCCCTCAAAATATCCCAACCATAAAACTTTATGAAGTCCACTAGGCCATTAATGACTCTTCCAAGCCCTTTTATTGCTCTTACAAGTCATTATGAGGGTCTTTATGAAGATTTTATCCCTTGAGCCTCCTTTGTTGACTCATCCTTCCCCTTTCCTCCATCCTCTCACCCTGTGACATGTGTCACTCCTTGATTGGTTGTAAGGAAGCACAATCCATGTGCTCTCTTCTCATGCAATTTGAGCCCTCCATGAGCTTTTTCCCATCCTTGCATCTTATCCCTCAATCTGTCAAGCCTCTTGCCTATAAATAGGATCCTTCCCCTTTGCAAAATAACACAATACATGAAGTAAAGTCATAATGCCATTTTAAGAAGCCATTTTACATCAAAACCATACACTCACACCCAAATTCCAACTCCATTTGAAGCCATTTTTGAAGCATAAGCTTGAGCATACATCCTATCTATTTAGACAAAGCCACTCAACAAGAGAGCTTCTTATTGAGAGAGTCCATTAATGGCTCATATTCTCAATTGAGAGGTCATCTTAGTCTATCTTGAAGTTTATGAATTTTGTTTAGTTTGTAGAAGCTTTATTTAAATTTGGTTTCTATTAGCATACTAACATTGCTCATATACACTAAGGATTAGACACCTACTGTTGAGTAGAAGAAGTACAGAGCTATGATTGGAGGATTGCAATATTTGACTCATACAAGGCCAGATATAGAAAATGCAGTTGGAATTGTTGCAAATTCTAAGCTGATCCCAAAGAAGCACATTATGCAGTAGTTAAAAGGATATTTAGATATCTAAAAGGAACATTTGAGTTTAGATTGTGGTTATGACAGATCTAATGATTTTACTCTAAGTGTTTATACTAATGTTGATTAGGCAAGTAATATGGATGACAGAAAGAGCACTAGTGGTGGAGCCTTCTTTCTTGGAGGAAGATTGGTTTCTTGGTTAAGAAAGAAGCAAGATTATACATCATAAAGTACAATAGAAGCATAATATGTTGCAGCAACAAACAATTATAATAAAGTCATTTTGATGAAGCAGATGCTAAAGGATACAAGAATAGAAATAAATAAACCTATAGTCATACATTGTGACAAAACAAGCATATAAATATGTCTAAGAATCCAGTGTTGCATTCAAGGCCTAAGCACATTTCTATTAAGTATCACATGTTGAGAGAGAAATTTACAGAAAAGGAAATTAGATTGGAGTATGTGAGCACTAAAGAGTAGATTGCAGATATATTCACTAAGCCTCTTCCCAAAGAGACTTTTGAGTGTTTGTGAGCTATGCTTGGGGTTATGCCCCTTCCTACATTGGAGTAGAACATGAAAAGGTGCATCAGTCTAGTGTAAAAGAGCACCATTGTTGTCTGGACTAAATGTTGATGCTTCTTATATGGGGGAGTATATGTGATGGACAAAATCATCTAGAACTCTTGTTGGATATTGTTTTGAACAATGTCTTTTGACACTTGAGCTAAGCAAGAATCATTTGTTGTGGAGTTTGATACAGTAAAGTTGGTTGCTAAAACCTTTGACATTGATTTCAATGGGAGAGAAGTTAGGCATGAAAAAATAGCATATACAACATGATAGTTGGAGAAGTTTAACATGAGTATAGTAAGTTTGGAAGAAGCACAACATGGAATGATAGTTTGACAAGAAGAACATTGAGTTATATCAATGGGGGAGAATGATTGATGGAGAGGATTTGAAAAGTAAGATGAACAATCTTTTTGTTGGTATTCTTGGAACTAGATTTTTTTCATCTGTGTTTCCATTAATGCTTAGGGGGAGACTGTTGCAAGATTTTTGGAAGCATGAATGGTGATGATATTCCTTTGAGGGAGTATTGTAGATATGTTACTATGATGATATGTTACATTCATGACTGAGATTGTCATTGATGTCAACATAGTAATTTTTTGTGGTATTTGATAGAAGAACAATAGAAAGATCAAGTTAGTACAGATGGCTAGTTGAGTATTATAACTATTTGAGGTTATGGGAGATACCTCTAAGTATCTATTATATGCAGTTAATGTCAAAAGAAGAAATGATAAGTCTGGAAGAGGTTATGTAAATTTTGGTGATGTATATTCTGAGATAAAGTTTATAGAGGCATGTTCTGGTAAACTTGTTACATCTCTTAGTAGAGTTGTTATTCTGAGCATCAAGGTTGAGGATTTGAAGAAGACATGTTGGTGATGATGTGGATAAGATTTCTCATCATAATATTGCATGTGCAGAAAGATATTCAAGTTACAAGGTGGAAGATAAATGTTATCGCTAAGTGTAACATGTTCTTAATGTGGTCCTATAATGATTAATTGAGAAGGTCTAACAATACACTTAGGGAATTGTTTTGAGGACTCTGTATAAAGGAAGGATATTTTCCTTTATCATGATGCATGGAATAGCATGGTTGATGATTGATGATAAGTAGCAGTAAGAGCAGAATGTAAAGTTGAGAAGAGCAGTGTAGAAGTGAAGGAAACATCATTGTTGAGGTTTTGCTAAGTGATATGAGGTTGGATATTTGGATATGAGATTTATGACTTGGTCTACAAGGTCTAATAGTGATTGGTTTGGTTGAAAGAACAAAAGGAAAAAAGAACATAATAGTAAATTACATGTTTGAGCAGTGAGCTCTTCTTGGAGTTGAAATTGCATGTTTGGATAGTGGGCTCTTGTTGCATACATTGTACCACAACTCCCAATAGGCTTGGAATCTCCTAATAGGGATTCAAATTCTCCTAATAGGGACTCTATGTACTAAATGCTATAATAGACTCCTAATAGGGTCCATCCTCTAACAAGGAATATATATATTAGTACATCATCTTGTGGGCATCATTCCCACTAGGGTTTTCCCTCTGATCAATGGTTTCCCTAGTCAACATATCTGGTGTAATTGTTTATGTGCATCTTATTATGGTTGCTATTTAATTTGGTTGAATGGTTAAGTTTTTAAAAGAAGATAAATGTTTTAATTGTTGGATAACTGATTCCTTCGCCCCCCCCCCCCCCCCCCAAGTTATCTTGGTGGACTATTTTTTCTAACATATTAACCCATCCCAATTTCTTTTAGCTTGAGTGACTGCTTGATTTGTTTCAACTTATCATTATGATTGTCTATAGGTTCCATATTAGTAGGTACAATTTTTTTAATAGATTTTAGCATGTTACAAGTATAGCTAGTATTTGGAGGTATGGTGAATGAAATGGAAACTTGACGCATTGATGGTAAGTTGAGGGCACAACTTACATTTAATGTATCCATGGTCTCCCTAGTAGGATATTGTATGCTAATGGGATATCAAGGACTTGATAAGTGACATCCCTTTCTACAGGATCAACTTGAAGAGGGAACACAACAAGACCCAAATATTTATGCTTGACTTTGTAATATGCCTTAATGGTTATCTTGTGATGAGGATCAATGTACTCTTCATAATAGCCAATTGTCTTAGTAGAGTAGCAAAGACAATGTTTAAACCAACTCCATTATCAATGAGCACACAATGGACATAGTTTTTGTGTATCATGACTTCAATGTGTAATGGTTGGTTATGCAGATGGCTCAGTGAATTGTCATCCTCCTCAGAGAAGGACATATAGTAAAGTGAGGTCAGATGACCTACCATAGATTGAAACCTATCAAGATCAAGATCTTGAGGTACATTTTCTTTAGTGAGGGCTTTTTTGAGAATCTCCCTATGACTAGGCGAGATTTTGAGCAATTCAAAGATTGTTGTTTGAGCATTTTTTCATTGTAATTAGTCGAGGATATTGTAGCTATTAGCTGCCGAAGATGTTGTAACTTTTGTATATTTTCTAGATGGACCAGCAAGAGGTTTATCCTTGTGTTGTTCTAACTTAAGAGTAGAAGGTGTAGGGCCTTTGAGTGCTATCTTGGCATGGGAACATTTAACAAGAATGGCACAAGATTGTGATGGCTTGTTGTTAGATGTATTAGATGCAGCACCCCTTAAGACAAATGGTGTCTTAGGTTTAGTGCTGTCTTGTTTTCCCTTCATGGTGATAACATCACAATACTCAAAATCCACCAGTTCAACCATGTGAACCACCTCATCATCATTAGAGTATGTATAGTTGACCTTTTTATAAGGTTTTTGTTTTGAGTTTTCTCCTTTTTCATAAGACGAGAATGGTTCCTTGAAAGCCTTGTGGTCCAAGTCATTATTATGTCCATCCTCAACAATGTCACCATCATCAATTAAGTCTTGAAATTTGTGATGTATGTTGATGCAATTGATGGTTTTGTGACCTTTATTTTGGTGGTATTTACATAATGTAGTCTCATTCCACCATAAAGGTTATGGTTGTGGATCATAAGGATGAGAATTATCCAAAGGAGAAATGAGCTTTTTTTGTAGCAAGGTCTTATAGACCACATCTAGAGGTTCACCAAGAGGTTTATATTCTCATTTTTGGTGAGTAACCCAAGATGATTTCTTCAATTTGTTTTCAAATGTCTTATTGTGAAGAGGAGGTTTATCAACATTTTTGGATGCTTTGAGGTTGTCTGTAAGATTGAAAGCTACTTTAGCAAGCTTAGGAGTAACATTGTCAATGAGTCCATCATGTACCACTTCTAGGTTCTTGTTCACATACTTAGATTTATCCTTGTTAGAGGTTAATCCTTGTTTGGTGTCCTTTTGAAGGGTTATTTCACCCTTTTTGACCATGAATTCCTTTATTCAGATAGCTTGTGTGACCATGTCTTCAAAGGTGCGTGGACCTTAAAGTTGAACTTTATACCCTAAGTTAGGTAAAATATTATTAGTGAAGATGTCAAGTTTTTCAATTTCAAGAATCTTTCATGAATATTTGGTGTAAAGTTGTCTCCATCTCTAAAGGAATGTGGGAAAGGTTCCCCAACTTTCTGTTTAAGGTTACACAAGTCTCATTGTTAACTAGATGTTGTATGTTATGGGAGTACTATTGAACAAACATATTAGCAATCTCATCAAACATTTTGATACTAGTTGGCAACTGTGAAAACCATTCCATGGCTTGACCACCTAGACTTTGTGGGAGTAGATGAATGAGATATGTTTAATTATGCATAAATTCCATAGACAAGGCACTAAATTCCCACAAATGATCTTGGGGATTGGAAGTTCTAAAGTATTTATCGTACTTGGGTAACTCAACTCCTCTTGGAAAAGGAGGCATGTCTATACTCTTATCAAAAGGAAATGGACAAAGAGTGTCTAGGGTGTATGTTTTGATTCATTCATCCTTATCACACATCATTTGAGCTAATTGTTCTTGCATGATCTTCACTTATTTTTGAAACTTAACCATTTTAGTTTCCTCTTTAGTTGTAATGATTGTTTTGACATTAAAGTAATGAGGTAGCTTGGCTCCCTCTTCAACAAGTTTGAGAAAGTATTTCTCTTTCTCTTCATTAAGCAAGATTTTCATGACTTTTTGGAAGTGTTTATCCTTACAACATCTTTTGACATCTTTAGGAAGAATCTATTCATTTTCCTCATTCTCATTATTAAAAGGTTCTTTACAATTTTCATTCCTTTGGTGATCTTGTTCTCTTTTATGTTCTCTGTTTCTTGGTCTTGATCAACCATTTTAAGAATGTGGTAAATTTTAGTGTATATTGGTTGAAAAGATCTCCTAAATAAGAATTTAGTTGTGTTTTTTAGAGATTTATGACCTTTTCTAGTTTCAAGATCCTCTTGATACAAGAGATTCCTAGTTTATTGTAAGTTTATGGAAAACACCCTTTGGACATGAGGAGATCTAATCGGTGAAGGAGATCATGAAGAATCCTCACTAGATGTACTAGATACAGACTATATATAAGTTGAGAAGAGGCCTCTACCATGACTAAGACCCCTAACTCTACCTTGTCTAAGCCTATGGGCATGAAACACGTTTCCACTCCTTGTTGCAACAATCATAGAAATGACAAAAAGTAAAAGAGTAGACAAGGACCACACAAGAACCTAGCCTCAAAAGAGAGTTAAGAGTGTTGTATACTTAGGTATGAGTTGTCTAAGTAATGGCTAGGAAAAAAAAGATTTATGACTATCATGACACAAAGTATGATGAACACAAAAGGATAGAATAAGATAACTAAGTGAGAAGACTAGTTCATGTGTAGAGCACAAGTCATGAACTAAGCAAGAAATCACTATTTTAACACTATTTACAAACAAAGAAGTGATCAAATGTTGCTGACATAAATTAGACTTGGAGAAAAAATAACTTTGACATAATAGTTTGACAGTTTCAGGATAAGATCCAATGTGAAGATTCATAGAGAACAACACAAGAAAGCACAATGAACTAGGCAAAGTTTTAAAATAACAAATTATGACCAGTTTTCTTGTATGAGGACATGCATAGAGCCACACAAGGATTTGATAGTTTGACTAAAAGATAGAATTTTGGCATCAATATATAGTGTTTGGAAAAATCTCATACTAAGATTCATAGATAATCGCATGAGGAACTACAAAGAACTCCATGAGGAAGTGCTAACATAGAGTTTTATTGTGTGAAAATTCAAAAAATTGGGCACGAGAAAAGGGACGGTTTGACAATTTTTGACTAAACTAAAAGAGATTTTCAATGGTTTTGATAGTTCTAAATAGAAGACTGATTGTGTTTACAAGTTTTAGGTAGATATCAACATAGTTTTCAAGTTTTGGACATCATTTTGGTTTTCAAATAGATAGTTGTTTGCAAACATAAGAGGCAAGCAATAGTCACAAACAATCCAACTAAGGACAAACCAACTCATAGGGATAGGGGAATCTTGACCTTTTGTTTGTTTAACAAATTTGACAAGTTTTAAAGACTCAAAAAAGACATGCTTGATCCCTATAACCAAAAATGGTAGAGGAAGGAAAACCTTTGTCTCACAACTTATGTGCATGTGTTCACCTCACACAGCCATGTCACCCCACTAGAGGGTGCCTATCTTTTTGGTGTATTCCAAGGACTCAATAACATATATGATGAATGAACACCCTTGTGGTAGGGGACAGGCACATATACCACCTTCCAACATCCAGGTACATGCCTATGGTGAGTATCTATAGGAGAGATTCTTCCCCCTCCTTGCACAAAGATTATGCCCCCTTTCAAAGGTGAACTAGGTAGCAACTAACTAAGAGGTTTTTACTTGGTTTTCATTATATTAACTAGGGTGGCTTTGCAAAAAAATTTGAGGCCAACAACCCACACCAACATTTGTAAGTGAACACACTTGACTAGCAAGACTGGGGCCGACACCAGCCAGTGTAGTATATAGAGCCTCTTCTTGATATGTGATATCAGAATGAAGAAGAGGGAATTAACATGGCTTTGGAGTCTTTCACTCAACAAAGCTTCATTATTATAGTGAGTTGGAATCTCTGGTGAAAGGAGTGTGCCCACTTGGGTTGTTCTCAGAGGTTGGATTGCTCTAGCAGGCCCTCTAAAGGTTGACCTAGACTGGTGGTTTGGATTTAAGGGTCCAAGTTTTTGATTTCCTACAAGGAAAAAGAGCATACTCCTCTACCTTGTCACCTTACCCAAACATGCAGAACATGTTCATCACTGAGTTAGCTTATCGATCCCAACTTGTCCTATTCTAAGACTTTGATCCCCTAAAAGGAAATCATCATCTCTTCATCAAAGGCTTTTCTTGGGAGAACCACTAACTTTCTTGCCTTGCTTGGGTACTATCTTCCAAAGGCGTCTAAGTTTTTGATTTACTCTTGGGCATCACTTCCAAGTAGCAAAGAGCATACTCCCCTATTCCTTTATCTAGAGCCCTACAAAGTTCACAAGCCCTATTGAACTATGTGTAAGAAAGTAGTAAAGAAGACACAATATTTTAGTGGGTTTGAATATATTAATGACATGAGTATCTTTGACAAATGTCCTACAATAAAATCATCAATATTATTTAAGAGTTTGTAATAAGGTGTCTTCGACAAGTATTCTGCAAACCATTGTTAAGCTGTTGAAAATCATAAATTAAATATGAAATTCTTTAGAAACAACTATTAGTTAAATTATCATGATAAAAAATAAAAATCTAAAAGCTGCATTTTGTAATTACTGATGTCAAATTTTGCACAAAATCGTGCATAGACCCACGCGAGAAAATGGCTTGTACCACATGAGAAACTACACAATTATACACTTTTTCATGTGAGGAAGTGTAGTATAGGGAGCAAAATCTTAATTTCTTCATGCGAGAATGAGATTTTTTGTGCATGAAACTATAGTATTGTATGGATGATAGTGATAGAACACTATAAGGAACATATGAGGCTAGAAACTTGATTTCTTGGCCCCACGGTGGGTGCCAAAAATGTGAGTGGGAAACGTGAGTCTCTATCTTCACACTATAATGTCTCATTTTGAATGTACTTTAAATCGCTCTTAGTTTCCAATTTAAGGTCCTAGGAATAACTTTAAGTACCCGTTCTATACTTGCAAATATATGGAATTTGTATTTATCTTTGAGAGATTCCAATTCTTTGAATTATATATATATATATATATATATATATGAAATGATAGCTTATAAATAGAATAAAATATATTTGAATTAAAAAATCTCTCCTAATATATCAACTCATAACTTATTATTAACACCCTTGATCTCCTTTACAGACTAGACCCCTAAAATCATTGTGATTTACGTATTAGCAAAGTTTATTATATCTCTATGGATATGTTTAGGGTCTTTGCGTATGCTTAAGCTTCTATCCACAATACCCAATATGCTTTTCATCGATGAGAAGTCTGATGCTAATCCTTGTACATGCCTTGTTACTGATCCTAACTTGCTCTACGTCTTCCACGTAAGTGTCCACATAAAAACTCATTCCTTGGTCTTCGATACACATCCTATATTCAATGCCTTCCAAATGTTTGCAATGTTTAATGGATCCTTTAAACTATGTTCCATGTCCTTTCGATTAATGTCAATGTTGAATATGATCTAAATGTTTGTACCTTCCTTAATGTGATTTGGTGATGATCTCCTTTAATATCATGTTCATCAACTTGATAAGACACGGCCCTTCACCTACATCAATGATGATGTAATTTGTTGCATGGTTTAATGGTGTCGATTTAGTGATCACTTTATTTATTATGTTTGATATAATAATTTGTGATGTCAATTATTATTTATTTATTTAATTATGTCAAAATCTTTATATTTAAATGTCTATGTATTGGATTAATATTTGAATAGTAATGAAATCAGTTAGGCATTTATGATAATGGGGCTAGATACAAGATATATATTACTAATAATGCTTATAATTATAATTATTAATATAAATTTATAATTAAGTAAAATAAATGGATTATAGATATTTTTCTATTTAGTTGTCAATAATGTTTCTTTGTGAATAATCAATAATATATTTATATATTGAACTATTATTATTTTATTCAATCATAATTGTAGGATTCCCTTTTAGGAGGGGTCATGACACACACACACACACATACACACTCTTCAACATGATCATTATCTGAGGGATCATCCTAGAATGAACATAGGATTGTTCATCCAAAATAAATCCAACAGGTCGATCTGTTGCCTCCTAACTAGAATGATTATGCTATTGCTCTCAAACTAAGAAGCTAGCAACTAGACATCTAGAATGAAATATTTTAAGCTATATGAGATGTAGTATTTAAGCTAGATGAGATGCAAGTATTAATCGAAGAATAAGAAATAACCATTAATCTAAATGAGTGCATTTAGACTAAATGAGATTACTATGCAAGAATAACATTGCTATGAATGTAAATTCTTGAGTGATTAATTTAGCATAAATTTGATGAAATTCAATTTCAAATTCCATAATGAGGAATTGAGCGCTTCTTAAATAGAATCCAAGAATTTGATCAACCATCAAGACCAATTAGAACGGACGGTTGAGATCTAGAGAAGATTCAGTTAGAATAGAAAGTTTCCTTGTGAAAAGGAAGTTAACTGATTGCTTCTGAGTGGAATAAGGAGTTAACTAATTTAATTCCTTTTCTTATTTCAGTCCACTTAGAGTTTCCATTTCTAAACTTAAGAGAGAATATTTGAGAAGATATTTGAAGATTTAATTAAATATTACCTCATATTTGATGATTTTCTCAATTAATGAATTATTTAAATTCAATAATTGAAATGAGGAGGTATAATTTAATTAAATGTATTTAATTCCTATTTTATATTAGCTAAAATGAGTGAATTTAATTTAATTAAAGTGTAAGAATTTTTCTGAGGGAAAAATTAATCCAAGAACTAAGAACTCAAACACAAGCACAACTATAGACTAGAAAGGAGTATGATCAAGATAACAATGTATTCAATTCAATATGAGCTAAAAGTACACTAGGCTATATAAAGGCCTCTAAGATGCATCTAGAATGCCTAAGAATTGGCTACATGATAAGTCATACAACTAGGTACATGTCCACCAAATATGGGTTATCCTCCATTAAGCACGAAAATAAGTGCGATGATGAGAGGTTAAGCCTAAAAAGGTGTAACATGCAAATCAGTGTTGTAGACAACATGTGCTACAAAGGGAGTGTGAATAACTGTGTTGTCAATATGGCAACTTAGTGAATGATGCAAACTCTAGTGCTATAAACACCATGTGCTGAATTAGAGTTGCATACTTTTGTGTTGTCAACATGACAACTTAAAAAGGTACACAAAATCCTAAGTGTGTCACAAAATAAAATAATAAAATAATGCATTAAGCTAAGTAAACTTAAGTAAGTGTAAATAGTAAATATGTATTTACACCAACACCCCCCCAAGTGCAAATTAGGGGAATACCATTAAGCTTACGAGAACTAGGATGAAATGTAGGATGGGTCCCAACTACTAGGCCATGTTAGGTACCCATGTACATAATGAAATGCAATCTCTCATAAAGTGGAGAAAGAAGAAAACCTCATGGGAAAAACCCTCCCCCAAAAAAAGAGATGAAAAGAGATGCATGGATGGATGGAGTAATCAAGACCCCCCCATTACGACATACATCAAGTATATACAATAGTGAAGAATGAGAAGAACAAGACCTCATAAGAGGAAAAAGTCCCCCCCTAAGAAAGAAGAGTAAGAGAGACAAGATAGTCCCCCCCCCCCCACCATAAGTGAAGAATTCTAACTACTGATTGCTACTCCAAGGAAGAAGTTGGTCCATGAATGTAGAATGATGTTCCTCCCCTTTGGAAGAAACAACAGAAAATGTACAATCTTAAAGATGTATGGTGGCCTTGAAACCTGCTCAAGTATCCCTATGTTGATGCTGATGTTCACCCCTTCCAATTGTGCTAAAAAGAACGAATGCAAATCTAGCAAGGATGTCTATTGAACTTGTTCTAAAGAACCATCTGTATCCTCAACTGATAAAGAGACCTCCGACAACTGCTATTCATAAGGATCCACAATCATGCCAACCTGTAAAGATTGATCATGTAGAGAATGGACATGAGGGTCAGAGTGAGCCCTCACAACACCTATAGAAGGATAATCTTCATCAAAAAGAAGATGTAAATCATCAAGGGTGTCTCCCAAATTTGTGGTGTGTGACTCCACGAACAAACCCATAATGTCTACCATGTAGTCATCACCTATTGCTAGAGTTGGAAGACAACATGTACCTTGTTGTGCTAGACCTTTTACTATGGAAATGTATACATGTGGAATATATTGATGATGTGACCTTTTGTTGCAACTGTTGATGGAACCCCATGTGTTTGAATTTGTTGAAGCACTATCACTGGTGTCACTATTAGTTTCCACTGTGTATGATGTGCAGAGAGGATTAGAGGATAAGTTGGGTGAACTTTCCTCTAAGTGTACATCCTTCTCCACAAAGATCTCATAAGTCTCAGGATCCATAAGTCTATAAGCCTTAACACCATCTTCATAACTGATGAAAGTACAAGGCCTAGGTGCTGGTGCCTTACATCTCTTGGAAGATAGGTTTTCCCATGCTGGACAACCAAAGACTTTGAAGTGACTCAAAATTGGTTTTTTTCCACACCATGTCTCAAAAAAAATCTTACCATCTAAGGCATTATGAGGAGACCTATTAAGTATGTGAGTAGCACTACTAATAGCTTCAACTTCAAGTGTTGGATCAAGAGACTTGGCTTTAATCATGCAACTTGCCATGGTTTTGAGAGTTCTAATCCTCATAGCTGCAACACTTGTCTTGTGTGGACTGAATGCTGGTGGATTCTGAAGATCAATTCCCTCAAGTTTGCAAAAGTCCTCGAGTCTTCTATTTACATATCTGTTCTCATTGTCTACTTGTAGAACTGTGATGGTTTTCCTTGATTTGTGTTCAACATGAGTCTTAAAGGCTTGAGGCTCATGAACCACTTCATTCTTGTGATTAAGGAAGTAGACCCATGTGAATTGTGAAAAGTCATCAACAAAAATAAGGATGGAGTAGCCTTGGCTAACTGAAGTCACTGCAAAAGGTCTTGCTAAAACCATGTGAACCAATTGGAGAATAACTAGTTCATTAGAAGACTTCCCTTTATCATACTTCTCCTCAAAATGCATATCCACTAAACATGATGAACACTCACCCTTACAAAAGTTGATGTTAGGTAGACCTTTGACCATGTGTTTGGAGCAAAGTTAATGAAGATAGTGGAAGACAAGATGACCAAACCGCTCATGCCATAGTTTGGTTTGTGAAGTAGAGTGAGTTAAAAAGGCTTGAGAAGGAAACTTAGGCACAAAGTGGGAGAAGGAATAAAGCCTCTTGTCATGATTGACTTTCCCCACCGCAACCAATGAATCATCTCTAAGACTACGCACCATCACTGAATCTAGAAGGAACTCAACTTTGTGACCATCTCTGAGGTGAGCGATTTGGTAAACTGAGAGGAGATTGGAGCTAAGGTTTGCAACATAGAGAAAATCTTTGAATTCCCCATTGTCCATTTACACATTTCCTTTCACTTCAACTTCCATTTTAGTATCATCTCCCATGAAGATGTGCAGTACCTATGACTGCTTCAATGAAGAAAAGTCTTCCTTTGAAGAACCCATATGATAAGAGGCACCTAATTCAAGTATCTATTTTGAAGAAGAACTTATATTTTCCATAAATGCTTTCCCTTTTCCCTTTGAAGAGGTTGGAGTTGAATCCTTCGAAGTACTTGACACTTGAATTTTGTTGTTCTTGAGTAGGTTTTCCAACTCATTGATTCTTTTAGTCTTGCAATGATGCTCATCATGATTTGGCTTCTTGCAATATGCACAAAAAAGTTTGTCCTTCTTTTCATTACTTCACTTCTTGTTGGAAGAGGAATTCCCTTGCTATGAGGAGAATTGTTGTATCTCAAACTGTGATTTCTGCTTCCACTGCTTCTTCTTGTTATTGCTAGAACTTTTCCCTCCTTGACTTGATTGGTGCTCATCACTAACCACCAAGGCTTTGGTCTTTGATGTCATGAGAAGTCCTAAATCCATCAAGTGAGATTTTTCAACAATCAACATCTCTGTAAATGCATCAAATGTAGGCTTCTAGTAAGCAGTTCCCATGGTCAACCTGTGAGTATTATAATTTGAAACAAAAGAAGCATACTCTGAAGGTAGCCTCTTTAGGATGTCATGAATCAAATTGTCATCCTTCATGGGAATTCCACAATATTTAAGTAGTGCCCTATACTCATTGGCTTTGTTGATGTAATCCTGAATTATGTCAGAGTTCTTTGGATCTGAGAGAAGTAGATCATCCTCAATCTGAAATCCCTTTTCTTCATCCATCTTACCATACAATGCTGCAAATTTATCCCAAATTGGTTTGGATTCAATACAACTAGCAATGTGAAAGAAGAGTTCTCTATGTACACAATTCCTAATAGCTCCTAAAGCATGTTGGTGTTGTTATTTCCAATTAATGAGTTCTTTAGCATCAATGGGTTTGTTAATTGTACCATCAACATAAAGATTGTAACCTTTTTCCATTAATCTACTCCATGCAATATCTTTCCATGTAGAATAATTATGTGAAGTTAGAAATGGACATTTAGGTGAACCCATGATGTAGAAAATGAAAAGAGCACATAAGAACACAATACACCCCCCCTTTCACTCAATCAAAAGACCCCCCAAAAAAGATGCTTTTGGCACTTTATATGTAGTGCATGTACAATATGCCACTTGTCAAAATGTACAAATTGGACTTTTGATTTTTCTTTTTACAATTGCCTTTTGAGGCTAAAATCTAGAACTAAGCATTGTAGCTGAGATGTACAACAATTCTAAAAAGTAATTAAAGCATTACAATGCAGAAAAAACCCTAATTCTGAAAGTGAGATTTTTGTCCATACAACCCTAGAATCTGACTATAGATCTAGAAAGTAGACAAAAAATAATGTACTTAAAAAAAAAAAAAACCTTATTTTGTGTATAGATGAGCCCATACAGAGCATTTGAAGTTGCAAAATGTAAGATTGAATAGTTATAGTCACCAAAAAATGCAATTTTTGAAAAATCCTTGCATCAAAACCATAAAAGAACACCACCACTGAAAAGTGTAGGAAATTCTACCCAATTTCAAAAAACATTGCACCTAATCTGGAGTCTGAATGACTGAGATATGGCCTCCCAAAGTCGGACTGTAAATTCAAAATTCAATCTAGAAAGGGGTTGCATCAGCAAAAGATGGAGTTAAATTTGATGATCAAATGGCTGTTGCAACAATTCAAATTTGCCCTAGAATGACAGTCAGATGATCATCAAATTTGAGCTCGTGAACTTGATGATGTTAGTAACTCCAAGCCCTGTGATGATGTTAGCATGACACCATGATGATGTCACATCATACAAAATCATACAAAATTGTTTGACATGTTCAGCTAAGTATGCAAGTACATACATTGATTTAGATTCCACATAGTAGAGGTACAGTGTTGACTGGATTGCTTATGTAAGGCTGATGTCACCCGTAGAGGGGGTAGATGACATGGCAAAGACTTTACGTGTACCCACAGCTAAGCTAGTGTTAAACACGTGTCAAAATACATGGCAGGGTGATAGCATGTCCATAGTTAGTGCCTTTGTCCATATGGCATAGTCTAATTCTACCGCATGTCGTAGAGAAGTGCAGGGTCGCTGGACTATTCTTATGATTACCAAATTTCTAAATTCATCGCCAAAAACTTCATCAAATGGATATTGTGCTATGTTACTAGGGGTATTAATAATTCCATCACTAGAGGAGACTTGCGATAGCTAGCAACAATTTTGTGGGCACCAAGTTGAGAATTACTTCGCCAAATTTTCAAAAGTATGATCCCACATTCATGCGGTGGGAAACTCCAATGTGAGTTAAAAATAAAACCGTAGGTTTTTAAACCAAACAAGTCCACCAAAGTTTGTTTGAGTTCCAGTGAGGGTTCTCGCCAGATAGTAAGTGGTCGGTCAAATTTCCTTGTACCGATGCTAAATTTGTGTAGATGTTCGCTCGAGTTGCAAATCAAGGCCTCCGAGTGCCGATTTGCAAAAAACATTTTCCTCAAGATCGACTTTGGCCTAGGGTAGCTAAATTTATATCCAATTTTCACTAAATCAGCATTCTAGATGCAATGGTGAGTCTGTTCTAGCTCTAGATGCTCCCAATTTCTACAGTAATCAAGATTGAAATCGAGGTGATGAAGCAATAATGGTCTCAAAGGACTATGTGATGAGAAAATCTCCAAGCTCTGATAGCATGTAAGAATTTGCCTTAGGGAAAAATTCACCCAAGAAATAAGAACTCAAACACAAGCACACCTGTAGACCAGAAAGGAGTATGATTAGAATAACAATATATTTAATTCAATATGTGCTAAAAGTACACTAGGAGTGCTTGTATATAAAGGCCTTTGAGATGCATCTAGAATGCCTAAGAATCAACTACATGATAAGTCATACAACCATGCACATGTCCACCAGATATGGTTTATCCTCCATTAAGCATGAAAGTAAGTGCAATGATGAGAGGATAAGCCTACAAAGGTGTAACACAAAATTAGTGTTGTAGAAAACATGTGCTACAAAGGGAGTGCAGATAACTATGTTGTCAACATGACAACTTAGTGAATGATGCAAGCTCTAGTGTTGTAGAAAACATATGCTGAAGTAGAGTTGCATACTTCTGTGTTGTCAACATGACAACTCAAAAAGGTACACAAACTCCTAAGTGTCTCACAAAATAAAATAATAAAATAATGGATTAACCTAAGTAAACTTAAGTAAGTGTAAATAGTAAATACGTATTTACATTAACATAAAGTACTAGGACTTATAATTAAATTGATTCAATTAAAAGGTTAATTTAGCCAATTTAAGGCAATGTTTAGGAATTAAATAAGATTTGTGATTAATACAGATTAAGGATTTTTTGTATTTGACATTTAGGCCAATTAAAGACAAGTTGTCAGAAATGCCTAAGTACAATAGGACTTTAAGTAAGATTGATAGACTGGAATTGGTTTAACATGGTAATGTGTCAATTTTGGGTTATTACAAAGTTTACTAAAAAAGATAAAGATTTAATAGCAATGATAATATTTAATATTGTTTGATTAATATTTAATTTCTTAATAAAAATTGTTCAATATTTTTAAAATTTTTTTTGATTGATAAATGACCGAAGCCTTATATTATATTAGATAAACAAAAAGATTATAGAGTTCTTCATTCTAACAGGCACTGGTAGGAAAGAATGAAGTAAGAAAAGCTTCAGTCTAGCCTGGGACCGAAGTCCTATATTATACAAATAATAAAAGGGGCATTCCCAAGTGTAAATACAAGTTCAAATAATTAAAATAATACACAGATGAAAACCAAAGCATCAAGAAACATCGAGGATGAAGGGGCCAATGAGCACCAGAAATAAGGAACAATCAATAGGGAGGAGCAAGAACCTTGCTGAAGGTAGAGAATATAGTCGTTGCCAAAAATACTAGTATCCAAAGGGGTTAAAAAGCATGAGTTATAATGAAGGAAAAATGAATAATGAAGATAAACAATGGAGAGTGTTGATTAGTGTCAAAATGTTAACTACCAAAACCCAATTGGTTAGTTTAATCGTGAGATGATGTTCCATTCCAGTCTTAAATGTTAGTTAAGAATTAATGCATTATTAAGCCAAAGGGTTAATTATAATAATGTTCTTATCAATGTGAATATATTCACAATGAATATTAGTTAATTTTAAGTATTATCTTATTTTAGATTTGAATAGATATTTTGATACCTGGTAATGTTGTATGCTAGTTATTAATATTTAATTGATTAATTGGTTTGTTGTTAATTGCTATTGTTTGAAAATGAGTTAAAGATTGTTGATTGCATTGAGAAACCCATACAAGCCTCATAATCCCAAGGAGTGATTAAATGCTCAATATAAAGAATATAGGGTGATTGATGAAATGGTAAATGTAGAGTCTAATCATCAAGTATTTAGTAATAGGATCAAAAGAAAAAAACAACTATCCTCAAGAGAAGAAAAAATAAATCTCTTGAAGATTTAGTACTTTGAGAAAAAAATCCTAATCTAATCTAAGAACCAATTCTGGTATATCACATACAGACATAAAGAAATATGCCCTATAAAGAGGCGGAGCCTGAAAACCCATATCAGTAAAAAAAAATACATAGAACAGATAAAAGGAATAGTGTTATCATAAACAATATATATACATAAGAAAGATAATCATAATCCATCGAGTCCTAAAGAAGTCCTGATCTTAAAATAATCTAATCACTGCTTAGGGAAAATGTAGCAACCTAACCATCATATAACCCAGTAAGTAACATCTAGCACTACGCCCAAAAAGCCTTTTTATGAGAGGGAGTAAGAGACACCATGATTCAAAACAAAAAACCAACATCACCATACCCAGGACCCTAATTATTCTTTAGTTTTTTTTGCCCTAGAACTAGGGGGAACTCATAGGCA
The DNA here is from genome assembly GCA_028749045.1 of Cupressus sempervirens. Classification (NCBI taxonomy): domain Eukaryota; kingdom Viridiplantae; phylum Streptophyta; class Pinopsida; order Cupressales; family Cupressaceae; genus Cupressus; species Cupressus sempervirens. The sequence continues at coordinate 496,489,983 of CM053791.1, read as the reverse complement.
TTTCCCATTTTGTTGGATTTGTCAAAATTACGGAGGTAGAATTCAACCGCTTCTAGGTTAGAGGAGTCCACATCTGGGTGAATATAAGCATCAAAGGCTTGAAGGTATGTCAAAAGCCACTCTGTTGTAGGATCTTGTTTAATGCCTCTCCATCATAGTAGAAATTGCACACTGGCTTCCATTCTAGGCCATTCTTAGAATAAGAAAATATTATCTTTGATTATCAAGCTGGGGTGCCCAGGGACAATAGTGAGCTTGAAACTACCTGGTTGGTGTACCATGTAGGCTTCCAACAATGGAATTTTAAGTTTCTCATCAATATTGAAGACCACTTGTTCTAAACATACTAGCTAGCTAAGGTCAAATAGGATATAGCAGAGTCTGATTATATCTCATTTCTCTACTTTATCCCTAGCTAGGTATTCGATCCATGTCCCAAGGATGTCACTATTGGTATGCCATGAATAATCATAGTTGAAGACTCCTTCACCCAAAACCCTATTGAAAAAAACCCTAATCATGTCATTTATGGGCTTGAGTAACTGGTTCCATCTCTCAGATTTAACTATGCCATGAAAGGCCATGGTTCAGACTTTAGAGGCATGACACAGACAGATAATAGTATCCATGAAGGGAACAACCCATAAATAATTTTCAGACAATATGGGAAAAGTGTGGTGAGAAAGGGACCCCACTCACATTTAGAGAATTATAGAAGAATAGGGAAGTATCTAGAAAACTAGGTGATGATGCCATTTCCATTCAAATGGATGATAATTCATCCACATGAAATCATAATTAAAGTGGTGTCGATGATCACAATATCTCTAGGTAATAGATTCCTATATGCTGAAAAATGCGAGCCAAGATTTATACCAATTGGGAAAATCATGGATCCAAGTGTCAAGGGAGATACTAAAAATGTTTAGATCTTATAATAATCATTCCTAACTAACTATGATTGATCAATAGAATGTCTTCTCTATCTATACCTTGATTTGCTAAAATATCAACTTCTATATTACCTTCTCTAAATATATGTGCAAATCTTACTTCTTCAAATTTTTCTAATAGTTTAATGGTTTTTCTAGTCTAGAGTTTAGTGTCCAATTAGGAGTTCTTCCATTCCTCAGCGCATTTAAGACAATTTGTGAAATCTCCTTCGATTATAATTTTCTTGATTTTTAGATTAATGCAATTCAACCATATTGTTAGAGACTATTCCCAGAGGTTTGGCTCTTTTTATGAGCCATTTTCTAGATTCCTCCTTGATTATACACCCTATTCCTACTTTTCTGAGATTACCTCTAGAGGTTCCATCAAAACTGAGATTCTTCCAACCTTTTGGTGGAGGTTCCCATTTGCATTCTTTTCTAGCTGTATTATTGCTACTTTTGTATGTGGGGTGGATTAATTTTAGCATCCCACTCTGAGAAGGAGCCTTGTTCTTTTGTTGTTTTCCTAAGGTTGTAGTTTATGACCTCTATAATGCTAGCTTCAATCTTATTATAGAGAGATGTTAGATTGAGTTCTTCATTCTTGAAGATTTGTCTATTTCTTTCCTTTCATATCTCCCATGCTAGGATTGCTGAAGTAATATTCCATAGTTTTCTATATACTTTATTATTTGATTTTTTTGGCCATCCTATCAGATGGTCTTGCCTTTTTTTCGATAGAGGAGCTGTCCAATTTAGTTTGGATTTGAGCCATAGCCAACATTCCTTAGCAAATTTGCATTGGTATAGGAGATACTCTACAGTTTCTGATTCTTCTTTACAAAGAGTACATCTTTATGGGCCTTCAAATCCCATTTTCCTTATTCTATAAGTTGTTAGAATTCTATTTTGGGAAGCTACCCAAAGAAAGATACCTACCTTAGGAAAACTTGTTAGATCCCAATAGAGATTTATCAGGATATTTATTTCTTCTCGTCTTTGTGAATTTATAATTTGGTTGTATACCTCCTTTACTGTATAGATTCCATCTTTAGTAGCTACCCAGATAAGTTTATCCTCCCTATTGTTGTAGTTATTTGGGTGTTCTCTAAGGATATTTTCTAAAATCTCCTGATCTACAAGATTGAGACCATAATTTTCTAGGGATTTTTAGTGCCTACCCCTAGTTCGCATTTTTTCTATCATTGTCGAACTCTTTTAGGACAATTTTATGTTGATGATTAGTAGTATTACTTTGATAATTATCAGATATTGTTTCAAATTCAATTTATTATATGATGAGATTACTTGGTACTTGATATTTCATGTATGTATGATGATTATTACAGTGTTTACAGTTATTAATGATGATTAGTTAGATGATTTATTATCATATGTGTTTTCTTATGGATACTTACCCCATACTTGCATGTGTATGGTGTGCATGTTTGTTTTCTTTCTGTATGGCATTCTTGATGTGGTTAAGGAAGGGAGTCGTAGTCACCTGCTAGTCAAGATCTACACGATGTACCACTTCCTACCATTGCCTGTTTAGCTTAGTATATATTGTGCTTGTACATGCATGAATTTTATGCAGGTTGCAGGTACTAGGTATCGACTTCCCTGAATTGCAAGGATGAGCGTACCCTATCACATTATCTCAATGGTAAGAGAGGGGAGATAAATTCTCAAGTCCAAATCCCAACCCTTTAAGCCATTTGTCCTAATTGAAAATTAGTACAAGTATCTGAGTTGAGTACCCTTCGAATACGTCAAATGATGTAATTTGTGATATTAACCCTTTTGGTTTGATTTTGTATGTGTTTTGCTATGATGGGTTTTTGTATTTTACTTAATGAGTCTTTAGTGTATTTTTTATTAATTAAGCTTAATTAAAAGATTTAATTAATGGTTTAATTTAATGGAAAATTAATATGATATTTATTTTATTTAATTAATTAGGAAATTAATTAAATAAAATAATTAAATTTGAAGATAAAAGTCATAAGCTTAGTTTTGGAATGTGATAATATTTATTTAATTTAATACTAATATATTTAGAGTACATTTTTAAATAAATGCTAAATAATATTATTATGTAAGTTAATAAATATTTTATCAATTAAGTTTCAAAAATAAATTTAAAAGTGGAAAGGATATTAGAATTATTAAAAGATTCTAGATTGCATGATGTGTGCATGTGATATATATATATATATATATATATATATATATATATATATATATATATAACAAGTGGATTTATTAAAGTGAGTGCATGAGATTTAAGAATTAATAAATTAATTTGAAAAGGGAAAAGTGAATATTGAATAAATAAATTTGCATTATTTTAATATTTATCCACATAGGAGTTTGTGAATTTTCGGGAGTTGTCATGTAGACAACACAGGAGTTTGCACTCTAAGTATGCACATGTTGTCTACACTTAGGAGTTAGCATATTATTTGAGCACATGGTGTCTACAACATTCTAGACACCTCATCATGTCTATCTTTTTGTCATGGAAGTTACGTGTGTAGTTGTCATGCTTATCTCCTAGTTCTTTCTAGACACATTCTAGATGCATCTTAGAGGCCTTTATATAGAGGCTCTCCTAGTGTGTTTGGACAAGCTAACATGCATTTGAGAAGCTCATATGCTTCTACATGCTCATATGCTTCTACAAGCACTTCTAGTTACTTGGGGGTTTAAGTTGGTTTGATTCTTGGAGGAATGGTGAATGTTGGAGAAGGAAGGGATTTTACTATGGACTTCTAAGGCATAGCAAATTAGCATCAGTATCTAGATGCACTCGTGATTTTCACATATTCCATTTGCACTCTTTCTCTTCCTGTCCTCATCGTGTCTGTTATGTGTGTCTGATTAATTCTCTATGAATGAATCTTTAATTTTGTAATTTGGAATTCGGGCATGCATATTGTTTGATTTAGTTATGGGAATTAAAAAAAAATATTATTGCAATCTTCCCTTAATAGAGTCAAGATTTGGAAATTGATTCCGATTAGGGTTTGAATTAAAATAGAATCTTATTATTATGCATTAGTTTTATATGATTTATTAACTAATCTAATTAAATTAAATTAAATTAAGATTGGTTAATAGTGGAAAAAGTGTAATTAATTATTAGTCAATTTTAATAAATGGATTTTTAAATGAGGGCAAATTAAATAAAAAAAAGATATTAATAAGTGTTTAGTGGAATTCAATAATTGAATTATTAATGATATTGATTTTACTTAAAATCAATGAAGATTATTTTAAATTAATGCTTGTCCTTGAAGTGTTTTAAGGAAATTGTAAACTAATTATTTGAAAGTTGATAAGTATTATTTTTATTATTTGAATAATGGGAGACGCTTTTTGGAATTATTAGTAACATTGATTTTTAGTGAAATAATGAAAATGATTTTATCTAAAAGTCAATGGGAACTAGTTCAATAATTTAAATAAGTAAATAATTATCTTATGATTATTTTAGAGAATTGTTTAAAAATAATGGAGGGATAATTCTATGCTTTATTCAAAGAAATAAATGGGTTGACTTGTAGAAGAATCTTATACTCTTGAAATATACTTGAAACAAAATCAGAAACCTCATATTTAGCTTAATCATGTGATTGCAAAAGCAAACCAAAACATGTGTTTGTATCTTGTTTCTCTATGCTATATGTGTTTTGGGGTTTGTCCTAACTTTGACCAGTCTTAGGTTGTTACCAGAGGCTCGGGGGTTATGTGAATGTGATGGCATGTTGATGTTATTTGGTCTCGATTCTTTTAAAACCCAACCATGGTAATGTGATGGCATGCTCTATGAGATGTTTGTATTTACTGATTGTTATTGCTTTCCAGTCTTTTTGTGTGAAGCTGAGGTGTATGTATTTGAGACACTTGACTTAACCATTTTTGAGTCATCGATCAGTTATCCTTGGATTACTTTCTAGTCGCCATGATGGGACTGAAGTGTTGATTTATTTCTTGATGTTGACATGTTGTGACATGTTTTGAATTGACCATTTTAGATTCTTCGATCAGTATTATTTACTTTGAGATACTTTTCGGTTGCTCGTCGAGAATCGATGGATATTTTTGATTTATCATTAATGCCTTCAGTTGCCAATAGAGAGCTATTATGGTCATGATTATTAATGGATGCTTTTTAGTTGCTCATGGAGATTTGATGCTTTTATTGTGGATTATGTTTTGGTATTTTTCCAGTCGCTTGTATAGGACTGAGGTGATTTTTTGATTTATGATTCCACGAGCCTAGGGTAGGTTATCTACCTGTAGTGTCGAAAAGTGGCTTGCAATGGGGGTTGGGGCCCTAAGTGGCTGCTAGGGTAACTCATTGTAAGTTGTTTTAATAAGTGAAAACATTTACACTAAATGGGGATTAAATGAACCTAATAAGATAATTGTATGTTCTCGCCCATGCCTCAAGTGCTAGTACAGACTAGGATGGGAGTAGAGAGAATACTTGGTTGTGACCTTGCATTCCATAGTATGCCTCGTCAGTATGAGAGGATACTAGTGGCCGCATAGGGATCACTAGGGGGCTGAGGTCTATTGGGAGACTGCTAGGGTAACTCTAGCGTGATTCATGCGATGACACTTTCTCGCTTGCATAGTAGGTTTTCTACATGTCTTTGTTGTGCTTCTGGGATTAGATGTCGATTTGTGGTTGGAACCTTTGAGTTAGTATACTTTTAAGATTCCTGGACTTAGAGAGTATTTGTATTATGTAATTTGATATCCTGCTTGGACTTGAGATTATCTCCTCAGCATGGTGGGAGTGGACCATTTAGGCTCCACGTGGTCGGGTGGTAGTGCTTCTTCACTCTTACCATTTGAGATCCGTTTGAGACACTATGGCTGAAGCATTCCTTGTTGGCATCTATCTTCATTCTGTTCTTAGATTATGATGGTGGACATGTATCCTTATATTAATGATTAGCATATGATAGATGATGTTGTTTACTTATCTTATGCTTTATTCTTGCATTTCTTTATGCATATGTTGTAGCATGTTAGATTTCTTTCTGCAAATGATGTAGTATGTTGTAGGAGTGACATTCCTACTATGATAATTCGATGATCTCTTTAGGGATGGCTAAGACCGATGATGGTCTAATGATGCTATTTATGGTTGGGAGGAATAGTGCAGTTAGTTAGTTATGTTTGTGATCTATGGTTATCTATTACAATGGATGTTTATATCTTCTATGATGATGTATCATGTATGGAATTTCATTTCATTTAATTTATTGCATCATGGACTAGAATTAGGATGAAGATGTACTTTATTTTCACACATGTATATTCTTTTTAGCCTTTTATACCCTGTGTCATGTACAGTGGATGATTGAGCATTTTGAATTTAATTGCCAAGAGGCATTCAAAACAAATGCATAATATGGACATTGGACTTTCTATTTATTCTTTCATGTGGATGTGGTAGTGGTTAGACTTAGTATTAATTAGATCAAATGTGACTCAATGTTTTGGGATCCTTAAAGAATGTAACTTGTTATGAATATTTTTAGTTGTATGTATGTTATTACTTCCGTTACTATGTGTTTGATGTGAATGGTTTATCTTTCATGATTTAAAAAAAAATGCTATCAAACTTAGTGAAATTTTAGGTTAATTCTTTTGGATCCCTTTGTGGGGCGTTACAAGATTTACATTTCTAGATAGTTTCTTCATTAGACAGGTCCAATTGGATACAATCTTCTATCTTTTTCCCCTAGTCATTTGTAATTGAATTTTTTGCATTGTAGGTTATATCGAATTGGTTGAGAGGGGATACCCATTCCAAGAATCTTCCCAGAATAGAGCTTTATCTCCTTTCTCTATATCCCATGTAGTATATTTGGTGATTAGGGGGTGATATTTTATTAAAAAGTTTGATGGTGCAAAGCCTCTGGGAGGGTTCCTAGTTCTAAATAGTAATTTTCTATTTGATGCATTTAGATATTTATTATAAAGAATTCTAGCCCATTTGTTGTCTTTTTCTTGATACATTCTCCATACTTGTTTTGTGCCTAGTGCTTTGTTCGACCAATCTAGGTTTTTTATTCCTAGTCCCCTTGCTTTGTTTGGCCTACATATTTTTTCCCATCTTATTAATGTTGCTTTCTTCTTGTCTTCTATACATTTCTAGAAGAAATTTCCTAATTTCATTTCTATTTTCTGATTGATATTCTTTGGTAATTATGAGCATGATAGTTGATATGTAGGTATAGCTGATAGAACAACTTTGATTTTTGTTTCTTTCCCTACTTTGCTTAGTCATTTTCCTTTCCAAGCTTTTGTCTAGTTATCCATTTTTTTCAGTGCATACTACCAACCTTGATTATTTTTATTCCCTTTATCTAGGTATATTTCCAAATATCTACAAGGGAAGGTACCTTTCTTATACCCTAGTTCATTGCATATGTATTCTTCTCTATCTACTGTTGTATTTAAGAAAAAGATTTCAGATTTTTTTGTATTGATTTTTTGACCTGATGCTTTTGTATAATTATTTAGGATTGTTTTAATATATTCTATCTCTTTTTTGGTGCTTACTCTAGCTAGTATTGTATCATCTATGAATTGCTAACATGTAGTGTTAGCCACATTTTTAGTGACCTTTATGCCTATAATTTTGTTTTGGAGTTGTACTGTACTGATTGATCTTCCAAAGGTTTTTGCCATGATGATGAATAGGAAGGGAGAGATAGGATCACCTTGTTGGAGCCCCCTAGATATACTAAAGAATCCTTCTGGAGTTCCATTGATGAGAAGCGATATTTTTGGGGTGGAAATGCATTGAAAAATAATGTTAATCCATTGTTTTGAGAATCCAAAAGATTTGAGTGTTTTACATAGGAATCTCCAATCTACTTTATAACATATGCTTTTTTAATATCTAGTTTTAATAACATTCATGCCTCTTTATCCTTTGATGCTGAGTGTATTGTTTCTTGAATGATTGATATGCCATCTAGAATAGATCCCCCATGTACAAACCCTGTTTGCTCTTCTGATATTAATTTTGGGATATGTTTTTTGAGTCAATCTGCTAAAGCTTTTGAGAGGATTTTATAGATAGTATTGCAAAGAGCAATAGATCTGAAGTCACCTAGTACTTTAGCTTTATTTTTCTTTGGGATTAGAGTGAAGAATGTGTGATTGATTTCTACTAAAAGTGTTCCACCATTTCCTGATGCTTCAATTGCTTTCCACAAATCTACTCGCATTATTTCCCAATTCTTTTGGAAGAAGAAAGCTTGGAATCCATCTGATCTTGGTGATTTGTTCAAATTAATATTAAAGAGAGTCATTTTAATTTCTTGCAATGTGAATGGTTTATTGAGGGATTTATTACCATCTATTGTGATTACCTTAGGCATTGCTTTCAACATCTCTTCTTGTTCTATTATGTTAGAAGTTTTATAATTATTAAGGTTATCTTTGAAGTAATCTACAAAAGTTTCTACTATTTTGTAAAAAATTACCTTGTGATTTTTAAATTTTTGATATATTATTAGTGGCTCTATGTTGTAATGTACTGTATGGAAGTATTTGGTATTTTGATCTCCTTCTACCAACCATTTCTCCCTAAATTTTGCTTCTAAAACACCTCTTGTTTAGCTAAAATTTCTTCTTGTTTTAGTAGATATTCTTTTTCTTGCAAGTAGGTTTCATTATTCATTCCCTTTTTGATAACTTCTTTGTTTAATTCTTCCAATTTTTCTTCTATATCTAATTTTTCTTTAAATATATTTTTGAATTGTACTTTATCCCATTTTAGAATCTTTTCTTTTATCATGTTTAGTTTGGATACGAAATAAGACATTTGTGATTCCTACATTTTCTCTTCTTGCCACTAGTTTTTTATATTATTCATGAAGTTTTTGTCAATAAACCACATTTTTTCACACTTAAATGAGTTTTTGCTTGGTTTGGATGGTTCCTTAATTTTACTAGAAATCTATTTGATCTTGCTACTAGTAAAATTTTTGCCTTGATTTTTTAATCTAGACTACTTAGATCTCCTTTAAAAAAGAATATGTCTAGTCTTTCTGCTATGTAGCTAAAGTCCTTTCTTCTGTTATTCCATGTGTATACTCCATTTTTTGTTGGAATATCTATGAGTGAATTTCTTTCTGTCCATTCTCTGAAGTCTTCTGTTGCTCTTGGGATTGTCTAAATCCCTCTATATTTTTCATCCCTTTTTGATATTGCATTAAAATCACCTCTAATGATAATGTTCTTATTTTGTTGTGTGCTTAAAAATGTGTAAATATCATTCCATAATACTAATTTGTCTACTGTTAGTGTAAGGTCATGGACATTTATTACTATAATCTATAGATTATTTTTTTCACTTGATACTCTACTTCCCATCCCATTAAATTTTAAGGTTATAATTTCTAGTTTGATTTTTTGGTGATTCCATACTATTCCCAATCCACATGAGGCACCTTGTGATATATTGAATTCTAATTTTTAGATTCCTAGTTTCTATCCTAACTTTATACATTCTTCTTTGTCTAATTTTGTTTCTTGAATTAATAGAATTTATGTTTCAAATAGTGTGAGATTACACTTCAATAAGCATTTTGATGTAGGGCCGCACCACCCGTACCAACTCACAAACAAAAATGCAACAAGATCGAGACAAAGAGATGACAAAAATGCTTCATAAAGCATCCATTAATACTTGAAAATCCATTACAATATTCTCCACATGGAAGAACTCCAAATTCTTACAAAATAAGAGAGATTCCTCACTAAGGGCTTCCAACTAGAAGAGCTTACAACAAAAGAGCTTGTTTGCTACTCCTTGAGAGCTTCCTTACCAGAGGTTACATTCAAAGAGCTTCACTACAAGAGCTCACACTTGAAGAGCTTTATTATAAATGAACATAAGCCTTCCTTAAATAGGCACTTACCACTCAATGCATGATTTATCCACAACATTCTAGAATATCCACAACCTTCTAGAATTTCCACCTAAATACAACTAAGCACCACCATGTGTCCCAATTAGAAAATTAAATTTTCTTTATGGATCACAAAAAATATTAAATGCATGATTTAAGGAAGTTTCCACAAACTTCTTAAGATGCCACCTACACACCTCAATTAATGGAATAACAACTATTTTTATTATTTTTCTATTTATGCCACCTATGCACCTTGAAAATAGAAATTCCTCTTTCCTCCCTTTTTCCTATTTTTCAATTTTTTATTTTTTTCCTTCTATTTTTGTCACTTTCTCTCTCCTCCACAATTTTTTTTTTTTAAAAATTATTGTTATTATTATTATTTTCCCTCCCTCTCTCTCTCTCTCTCTCTCTCTCTCTCTCTCTCTCTCTCTCTCTCTCTCTCTCTCTCTCTTTTAGTAATAAATTTTTGCAAGATGCTCCTGCATCGGACTCCCCTGGTAGATAGAAAAGTGTGTCCCACACTTTGACGCCAAAAGAAAGATATACCACCATCTTCATCTTCACCACAAGCTTCCACCTCAATAGGGACAAGAAAACCAACATGCAAATCTTCCACATTTTTTTTCCTGATGCATGATGCTCTTGCATCTGACTCGCATGGTAGGAAAAATTTTGTGAGTATGGATTCACAAAAGGAAGTAGCCGTTGCTAACAAATTCTTTTTCCCTCTTCCTCTAACACATAGCTGGAACAAGTATTTGGTGCCAATATATTTCCTTTTTTCTTCTTTTCCAACACCTAGTCAGAATAACTATTTGCTGCTGAAAATACTCCTTCGCAATGAACTCTATCCAAGTATAAATCTCATCCTCATCCAATCTTGTTGAATTAATCACACTTGTAATAAACCTAGCAACACCATACCAATCTTCCTTTGCATGCCACACATCACTAACAAGATTCTTATGCAAACCATCATCAATATCTTTTAAACTCATCTCAAAGGCAACATCCTATGATTCATAAGAATTTACCTCTTTGACATATTCATCTTCGCTTGCCTCTTTCATGTCATCAATAATGCATGTAATAACTTCACTTGCTTGATCTACAACTAAGGCACTATATTTTTCCTCCATTGTTGTGATCTTCAAATCTTCTTGATCTACTTCAAGTTCATAAATCTTGTCATCTTCATGCTCTTCCTATTCGCTTTCATCTTCTTCAACTTCTGGTTCACAAATAAATTCCTCTTCATCCTCTTGCTCTTCTTTTGTATCACATGTCTATTACTCCACTCGATCTTCTATCTTTTCTACATCCAAGGAATTATCAACATCTCATTTCTGGTAATGCGCTCTTCGTTTCCACAACTCAGCTTCTAATTCATTCACTTGCTTTTGCAAATCAACTAGCAATAACTGCTGATTTCTTGCTCTAAATTTCTCAAGTCAAGGAATCCTTAGAATCTATCCAATCACAAAAGTCAGCTTCTTCTTTCTCTTCTCCATAATCAAGTCTTTAGAAGACAAATCTAGTGCAACACAAGAACCTTGTGCGAACTACCTCACAGTCGGCGATCTGTCTACACAATCAAGAACTTCTTGACAAACTTCACCCAACTCAAGGTCCTGGTGCAAACTGCCTCACGTTCGGCGATCTGTCCGCATGCTCAAGAACTCTTGCTCTGATACTACTGATGTAGGTACGCTCTGCTACTACTAACAAAGGTATGCTCTGATACCATTGATGTAGGTACACTCTAATACCACTGATGATGGGCCACACCACCTGTACCAACTCACAATCAAAATCACAACAAGATGGAGACAAAGAGATGACAAAATAGTTCATAAAACTTCCATTAATGCTTCCCCTTCTTGCCTTGTAGGATTTCTTTAATTTTAGTTTGTTCCTTAGTTTGTCCTGCTACCTCCCTAAGCTCCTTGAGTGATTTTTGCTCTTTTCAATTTTTGTTTTCCACAATTAGGTATTTTCAACCCTTCTTGATTAATGGATATACCAAATTTTTTGAAATTTAATTGGTTTCTGACCTTTACTACAATTTTTGATTCTTTTGTTTCCTGACCATCCTCTATTAAAAGTTCTTTAATTAGCTGGTAAATTATTGGGTCTTCTTCTACTTCTATAGTCGTTCCCTCTTCCTCCATTCTGTCTTTTCCCGATTCTTCTTCCCAATTGGATTTTTCCACTATGGCTCCAAATTCTTCCCATGTTGAATTGTCTTTTCTCTGATAATCATGTTCTTCTCCTAGTTTACTTATTTTTCTATTGTTCCATTCTATTTCTTTGTATGTTTTTTTTGTCTCTACTAGTATCAATAGCTCTGTGTCTCCTCTATCTTTTGTCCTACTTATCTCTTCCTTATCTAGATCAAACATATCCTTCCCATTATTAGGTTTCTGCAAGAACTTATAACTTTTCTTCTTTTATTTTTTCCTGATGGTAATATTACTCCATTGAATTGATTCTGCTGGTCGGATATTAGGGTTTTGATAATCTTTCTGCATTGATTCTATTTCCTTTTCTGTATGATTTTGTTCTTGATTTTCCTTTTCCTCTAATCCCATTACTATACAGGTCTCTATTTTTGACTCTCTATTGTAATTTTCTACATTTTGATCTATGTCTGTCTCTTCTTCCAATAGTTTTGTCTTTGTATTGCCTCCTCTTCCTATATTCTTTTTTGAAACTGACCTCATGACTATATTACCTTTATGTTTTGTATGTTTACTATTTGCTATGATAAATTGGTCTTCTAGATCATTCTGTAGGAGTAGTACCTCATGGGAAAGCATATTTAATTTTTTAACTTTGAACTCTATCTCTTCTAGTGTCTCCTTTTCTATTCTGCAATCTTTGCAATTTCTATATTTTTCTATTGAAAACTGGTAATCCATATTTGTTTTCCATCTATATTCTATTTCTTCTTCTCTTCCTGTATTTTCCTTTTGTTCCTCTTGGACTACCTATTTTTCCTTTAGGTCTTGGTTTCCTTTGTTCTCTAATTTTCTTTTCTCCCTATTTTAATCTGTCTTTTCCTCCCTTTTCCTATTTGTCCTTAATATTTCCTTCAAGTTATTCTTGATGTTTATGTTTTTGGAGTTTACTCCTATTATTTTGTTTATTTCTCCTATGTACTCAGTAAAGGTTAATTTATATATAGATCTTTTTGTTATGATTTTTCTATTTATGGATTCACTTTGTTCTATTTTTATTGAAACTAAGAATCTTATCTTACTAGTTTTAAATTGATTTACTTTGAATCCTATTAAAGTTCCCATAGCTTTCCCTATTCTTCTTATTATATTTATATCATTTAATTATGATGGAATATTTGCACATTCTAGCCATTTAATTGACTATTTTTTCTTATCATAGTTTTCATTAAAATTGGGCTGCCATGCTAAAAATTTAATAGGATGCCTTTTTTAAAAACAATTTGATATTTCTATCAGTTTATTCCTAAATATACTATCCTGACATTGTAGATACCATAATTGATTTTCATAAGGATTTATGTTACTTACCTTTACTCTGCAGATTTTTGTTAGGTTCTATTCCAAATTGGCTCTGTATTTTGCTGGACCATTCCATATTGCATATATACCTAGATTAGAGTATTCCTACCATTTTGCTTCGCTATACTTATTGCTAATAATAATAGTTTTGATGTTTTCAAAATTGTTTGTATTTATCTACTAAGGTATTGTAACTTCACTCCATTTATTTGATTCAGACTACTTCTTCCAATGTGGGGGAATATACATGGGTTTTTGGGATATCTTTGTTACCTTCTTATTTGATCTATCAATAGGATTTGTTAGTATAGACAAAAATGATTTTTGCTTTTTTGCTAGGGATTTTGATAGAATTGAATAGAGTTTTGAAATTCCTAAAGGTATATTATTTGGTTCAGATATCTGTATGGATTGAGATATTTGAGTGCTCTACTTTTTATGATTCAGCATGGGCTTATTTTGTTTATCTCCTCTGCTGGTATATTTGGTATTTTTTGAAAAAAAGCTTCTTGATTCTTTAATCACCGATCCAAGCCTTCAATCCTAGTATAGGGTTTTGAGATTTGTCTTTTGTTGCCATGCTTGTTATACTTTCTATTTTTAACTATCTTCCAGCCATCTTCGTCATTGTTCTTCTAGTTTTTGTGAATTACTACATTTTGTTCTGCATGAAGCGTAATTAGGGTCCATTTTTTTTTTTGATATTTTGCAATCTTGTTGTTCTTCTTGGATCACAGAGAGTGCTTTGAATCAATTTTTGATTCGTAGGACGCTTCCTCCTATATTCTGTGATTGACTCACCAAATAGTTTAAGGGAGGTCTACGTCTAGTGTTTATCACATTTCCTACTTCTTTTGATATTTTTGTCATTTTGCTAGGCAGAGATTTTTGAATTGTTTAATATTTTTTAGATGGAAATTTTATATAATTCATTAAAAAATTTATAAATTATTCAAAAGTTTATAAATATGAAAATATCTATAATTCATAATATTTAATTTATCATGTTACTAATATAGTTGTATTTTAGTGTATTAATCAAATATGTTTTATAAGATTCATATATTAAATATATTTTATAAGCTTCATATATTTATATATATGTGTGCATCCTAAAATTATTCCATTGCATATGGGTAGTGCTTGCTAAAAATTAGCTCCTATAAGACCTCAAATGTATAAACCAATCAAATTAATGTAAAATAATTTAAAACTTAAAAATCTCACACAAACATTACAAACATTAAAAACTAAAATAAAAAATAGAAATACTTACATTTAATTGGTTCAAATAGATAATAGTAATCACGAGTTAGTAACAAGTAATTGCAACAGTATTAGCATTTGGAAAAATACAATAATGGTATGCCATATGTGTGTGTGTGTGTATCGATATTAAGTGTTTATATTTGTTATATAAAAATATGCTCTCTTGTCGAAACATATTATTCCTCTTTACTCTGAGCTTGGAATGTAGAATTAAATACTTATGATAGAGCATTACCTGACCCTCTACATTTTTCTTTTGAAAATGAATCTAACCAATGAAGACTACACCATTCATGATTTAAACTCCTTAAGACCAAACCATTGAACCTCCTACCTTTGCTTATACACATGAGACTGGTTTAACTTCTAAACCGAATTCAATGTCTTTGATATCATTGGCATTATAACAAACAATTTGCAATTGATCCCTTTGAATGACTTACATCTACTTTGACTTTATCATCAGTCTTATGGTGTTTTCACACTACCAACACAAGTCACTTCATGAATCATTCACGCAGATATTGTTAAGCCCATGGTACTATTGAATTTGATTTTTTGAAAATTGGTCAACTGTACAGTTTGGATGGACGATAGTCACGTCCCTTCACAATCTTGAGGAATTCTAAGTCTTGATTCATAGGAATAATGCATTCTATATACATTCCCTAAATGCTAGATAATGACCATCAACAAAGTCAACATTTAGTCAAATATTTTGAATGCATTTCTATGCTTTGATATCATGCATGTAAAATATTGTATTTTCTTTGATGGAAAATGAAGTGTAAGTTCATAGAAAGTACACATAATAGGCATGCATTCAAAGTCCTCTTTTCTTAAAGCTAGAAATGAGGATGAATTTCTCCCGAAGCAATGCCTATTCATAAAGTAGTTCAATGTCATCCCTTTTATATCATTGTGGTAAGTCTCAATTTCCCCATCGATGTTATCTAATATAGGTTTACTCTAAAAATCATGTTAGGAGTCTATTAGGTCAAACTAAGTTCCATGTGGAATCTTGTTCATCTTATGCTCAACATAATAAATGTCTAATTATTATTATTTTAAATTTTGTAGACTTTTCAATTAGCTTGATATGTTATCGAGCTCTATGCTTGAGTTTGATGATGGTACATTGTGAATGATTATAAACTACCAAAGGGGGTCTTCAACTTCCATCTTGTTCAATGACCTCTAACATTGCTAGATCATCATCAATATTTTCTAGTGAAACCACCCAAAAAATTTAAACAAATCTCTTAATGTAGAGGGGAACTTTTTAGATTTTAATCATTTTAACTTGAGAAGTCAATCAACACCCAATTAAAAACTTTACTTGCAACCTTCAACCTATACTCCTAAATTTGAACTCTAAATTTGGATGGCAAAATCTTCATTACCAGAGATGTGAAACTCTAATCCTTAAACTTTGAACCTGGATTGAGATGTGTCCCTTCGAAACTTTGTACTTTGAACTAACAACTTCAAATTGTGGTCTTGGAAATTACATGTCAAGGTCTTGAACTTGATTTGGAACTTTGAACCTTGAACTTTGTGGTTCAAAGTTCAAGTTCAACACAATCTTGGAAAATTGCCTCTTCACAAATTAAGCCTTACAAAAGCATTGTTAGTAATAAAAATCCACAAGAAAATGAACTAATTTGAGAATTCTTTCTATGGGATTGACTCTCAAAAGTTTGTAACTTTGGTACTAAAGGGAGGCCAAAAATAAAAATGGGTATTCTTAAGTCATCCAAGTCATATGCATTTATGACTAATCATGACAAAGGATCTAACAAGAAGCATACACAATTAAATACTAAGCCATAAACAGATAAATAACACTATTCCTCTCCTCAATAAAGAGATTATATATCCTCTCCTAAGGGTATATCATCCAAGAGGGTGCCTACTTGTGCACATTGCAATAAGATTGAATATGAGAACACCATTGTTATAAGAAATTGATATTTGAAAAATCTCCTTGAATAAAAAATGAATCAATTTTCTTTCAAGGATAACTACTTCAAATTCTTATTCATAGAAAAAATAACTTGATAAGGAAAATAGTCACACTTTAGGACAAGTAATAAAGGACAAGATATGTGTGCTACTATATATTGTGATTCAAGGAGATTGGTTCTAGATTCAAGAGCTTCTTATCACTTGACATCTTTGTAGTCGATGTTATCTTTGTTTAAGCCCTACAACATGTCATTGATTTTGATAAAAGTAATACATATATGAATGTGTTTGGGATAGGATATATTGGTATTTGAGATGACACATTTAATGATGTGTTGTGTATCCCTCACTTGACCAATAATATCCTTTCCATCTACGAAATCACTCATGGTAAAATAAAGAAGAATATGAAGTTTTCTTCTAATTCACTTATTATCAGAGACTTGTAGAGTAGACATTTCATTCCTTTTGTGTTAGTGGATCATGCATCTCAGTTGTACTCTTTTAAGATTTTTTTTCTTGTTGAGGATTGTGAATCTACATATGATAATCACGCTTCTCATGTGGTTGATTTGATGTAGGAGCATCTTAGGCTGTCTTGCTATCTTGCTCATCTTTGTTCATTCTTCTTGTTGGAGCCGAGTGCCATTGGTTTCCATGAAATTGTTGATGTTGATTTGTTCAGTGATGGTCAAGCAACTATAGCTTTCTAGTGTTGTCCGAGCTATCTAGTGTTGCCTGAGCTATCTAGTATTGGTTGAGCTATCTAGTGTTGGCTAAGTGTTCCCTCATGTGTTGAGTGAGCTTGATGTTTATTGATGCTCAGTTCCTTCTTTGATCAAGTTTGTCCATGATTGGTTCTTAGTTTGAGTCAACTTATGTATTTAATTTGGATCATGAATTTAATGATAGGATCTCATCTTGGGGTGAGTAAGAACCATTTTAAGGTCAACCTTTATACTATTTTCTAATGATCTAGAATCTTATTTAAGCCATTTTGGCAAGTATAAATAGGGGTGTTTAGGTTTAGGTTAGGGAAGAACTTAGAGATTTTAGAGCAGATGTTTTTGGAAAAGATATTTTGAAGCTGGGTCATGGATCTTAAAGTTATATTTTTGTATTTGGTCATAACACAGAAGGCCTTATAAGTGGGCATGTATGCTGATAATTTGATGAATCATTAAAAGTGTTTTGTTCTCTCTCTCTCTCTCTCTCTCTCTCTCTCTCTCTCTCTCTATCTCCTTGGTGTTGTTTTATATAGGTATGCTTCTATTGTGTTTACTTGGCAAGGTGTTTGGATAGTTAGGCGAGCCTCTGGCCCTAGCTGTTAAACCTCTCCTTGTGTCAAGTGGTATTAGAGCTTGAGGTTCATTCTTGTGGAGATTGGATCATGTAGAACCCTAAGTTGGATTTGGTTGTAGGGTGGCAGATTTGTAGATTTCACCTATAATTTGCAGAGGGTCATAATCTTGCAGGAACATGTTTGTAAAGATGGTTCGAGGTAGAGGAAATATTGACACTACTATTATGGATATGTTGAGACAAATTATAGATAGATTTGATGTTGTGTTGATAGCCCAAATGAGAGGATCACATCTTGATGATGTGAGTGATGATGAAGCAATAACACCAAATCCTAATCCAAAACTTGAGGAAGATCAAGATGAAAAAAGATTGCCGAGAGATTGTTTATGACACATTCAAAGCCTATTGTAGAAGTTGTTCCTTATGATGAAAAATTGGAAACCAATGTTGTGTTGGATTGGATCTCTAAAATAGAGAAGTTCTTTGAGTTTGAAAACACTCTTGATAATAGGAAGATGAAAATTGTAGTCACTAGGTTGAAAGGTCATGCCCCATTGTGGTGGGAGAATTTGCAAACTGATAGATAGAGAAGAGGAAAGGAGAAGATCAAGATTTGGCTAAAAATGGTGAACAAAGTAAAGAAGAAGTTCCTTCTAGTTGATTACCAAGTTAGCTTGTTGAGGAAAATGCAAAATTTGAGAAAAAAAGACATGACAGTGAAAGAGTATATTGAGAAATTTTATAGATTGGACATTGAATTTGGACATTTAGATGATTAGGTTGACAAAGTTTCAAGGTTTCTAAGTAGATTGAGATCTATAATTCAAGATGAGATAAGTTTTGTGAAATTGGAAGTGTGGAAGAAGCATATCAATATGCCTTGAAAGATGAAGAGATCTTGACAAAAAAGCATGAACAAAGACAAAGAGGTAGAGGTGGTAGATTCCAGAGAGGCAGAGGTAGATCTTATGGAGAATGTGGTAGGCCTAATATTTATGTGCAAGATAAGGGAAAATCTAGGTGAAAAATAATGACAAAGGAAAGACCAAATGGAAACATGGTAATTCTTACCGAGGAGGTACTAGCTCTTATTGAGGAAGAGGTAATTCTTATTCTGGAGGTGGTTTTTATGTTAATCATTTTAGATGTGGCAAAGAATGGCATAGATCCTTTGAGTGTAGATACTTTGGTGGGAATGAGCAAGGTAACATACATGATATGATTCAAGGAGATATTGAGGGTTCACTAGGTGGACGTGAGGCTAGAGAAAATTTCACAGTGAGAAGAAATTGGTGTAATAAAGGAATTGATGAGGAACCTATCCCAAGGAGAAGTCTTTTCAAGAATAGATGTAAGATGACTAGAAAATGCTGCAAAGTGATCATTGACAGTGGAAGTTTAACAAATTTGGCATCAGATGAGCTTGTTATAAAGTTTCAATTATAGAGGATGAAGCACCCCAAACCCTATCATGTTTCATGGATAAAGGATGTGCATAAGATATTGGTAAGTGAACAATGTGTTGTGAAGTTCAAGATTATAAATTAGTTTGATGAAGCTCTAGATGATGTTATGCTTATGGATTTTTGTCATATTCTATTGAGTGGACCTTGGAAATATGATAGATATGCTATACATAATGGAAGGTTGAATCAATATACTCTTTGGGTGAATGGGAGAAAGCAAGTATTGTTGTCTTTGATTAAAAGTACAGATGAGGTTAATTGTACTATTATTCAAGTTTGTGTGGTCAATAGAAATAATTTGAAAAGGAAATGAAGAAGAATCAAATATGTTTTTCCATAATTCCTAGAAGATGAGTTGTGCTATTATTAATCGAGTGATAGAAGATAGTGATGACTAAGTGAAAAATAGTAGTAACATAGTGTTAGAGGATAGTAATAATTGAGTGAAAATAGAAGCTAACAATGTTAGCCAGGTGAAAATAGAAATTGAAAGCTTGTTGAATGAGTGTAAAGAAATTTTGTAGAGGATATATCTGATGGTTTACCACTAGTAAGAAGAATAAGTCATTGCATGGACTTGATTCCTGGAGCTAGCTTACCAAAAAAAGAACCATATAGATTGACACCTATAGAAAATGAAGAACTTAATAGACAAGTGCAAGAATTGTTGCAAAAAGGCTTGATTAGAGAAAGTTTGAGTCTGTGTGTTGTACCTATTGTATTAGCACCTAAAAAGAATGGATAATGGAGAATGTGCACTAATTCTAGAGGTATTAACAAGATCATAGTGAAATATAGGTTTCTTATGCCAAAGATGGATGATATAATTTATTGTTTGAGTGGAGAAAAGTATTTTACCAAGATTGATATGAAGAGTGGTTATCATTAGATTAGAATTAGAGAAGGTGATGAATGGAAGACTACTTTCAAGACAAAAGATGGTTTGTATGAATGGTTGGTAATGTCTTTTGGTTTGACTAATACACCAGTACTTTCATGAGGTTATGAATGAAGTGCTCAATAGATTCTTGGGTAAGTTTGTGATTGTTTATTTGGATGATATTCTAATATTTATTAAGACTAAGGAAGGAAATATTGAGCATGTTAGACAAGTATAGCACAAATTGAAATAAGAGAAGTTGTTGATTAACTTGAAAACGTGTTCCTTTATGCAAGAGGAGATTGTGTATTTGGGATTTTTGATTTTAGCTAATGGTTTGAGAATGGATCTTAAGAAGGTTAAAGCAATTTTGAAATGGCCTACACTTGAGAATGTGGGTGGGGTAAGATCTTTTCATGGTTTGGCTAGTTTCTACAAGAAGTTTATAAAGAATTTCAGTTCTATTTGTACTGCTATGACTGAGACAATGAGAGGAGATAAAAAGGATTTTAAGTAGACACATGGAGCTGATAAGAGTTTTGAGATTTTGAAACAGGAGGTTGTTGAGTTACTTGTATTGGCTTTGCCTGATTTCAATAAGGTATTTCAAGTTGAATGTGATTCAAGTGGACGTGCAATAGGAGTTGTGTTGAGTCAAGAAGGTAAACTTGTTGCTTTCTTTAGTGAAAAGTTTAATTATGCTAAAAGGAAGTATTATGTGTATGATCAAAAGTTTTATGATATTGTTCAATCCTTGAAGAAGTGGAGACATTATTTGATTCCTAGGGATTTTGTGTTGTATATTGATCATAAAGCTTTACAATATTTGGGAAGTCAAAATAAGTTGAATCAGAGACATATGAAGTGGATTGAGTACTTGCAAAGTTTCACATTTGTGATCAAGCATAAAAATGGTTCTTAGTAATCGAGATGAAGGTCAAAGTTTTTGGTTTTGTTGAAATGAAAGAATTATATGATACTGACCCTAATTTTTCTAAGCCATGGAGAGAGTGCAAAGCACCAAATCTATTAGATCAAATGAATAATTATGATGAGTATTTTAGTCAAGAAGTTATGTTGTTCAAAGGAATTCAATTGTGTATAGAAAGAATTTCTATGAGAGTTAATTTGATTAAGGAATTTAGCATTGTGGTGGTTTGGCTAGATATTTTGTAATTGATAAGACATCAATTTTTCTTAAGGATAGGTATTATTGGCCACATATGTATAAGGATGTTTAGAAGTTTGTAAGGAGTTGTGGAATTTTTCAAGTTGCAAAAGGAGTAAGTCAGAATACTGGATTGTATACCCCTATTTACATTCTTGAGAAACATTGGAATGACATCAATATGGATTTACCTAAGCCAACAAGAGGGTATGATTTCATATTTGTTGTTATAGATAGATTTTCTAAAATAACACATTTCATACCATGTAATATGACATCAGATGTTGTACATGTTGCTGAGATTTTCCTAAAAGAGATTGTTAAAATGAATGGATTACCAAAAAGTATTATTTTTGACAAAGACAGTAAGTTTTTCAGTTATTATTAGAGGACTTTGTGGAAGAAGATGGGTATTGAGTTGAGATTTAGTTCTACATTCTATCTACAAACAGATGGATAGACAGAGGTTGTGAATAAAACCTTGGGTAATTTGTTGAGATGTTTAGTTGGAGATAAGAAAATTAATAGGGATATAGTATTGGCACTAGCTAAGTGTGCACATAATAATTCTGTGAATAAGAGTACAAGAAAAACACCTTTTGAGATTGTTATTGGAATGTAGTCTAGAGGAGTATCACATTTGAGGGATGTTGTTGGTGAAGAGAAGAGAAGTGTTGAAGGGGAAGAATTTTTTGATTTTATGAAGTCTTTGCATGAGGAAGTGAAGTTGAAGTTGGAACAAAGTAATCAGAAGTATGAGGGGAATGTTGATAAGTCTAGAAGACATCATATTTTTGAACTTGATGATGAGGTGATGGTTCATTTTTAAGAAAGAAAAATTTGTAATGCCCCTCTAGGGAACCCAAAAGTAATTAACCTAAAGTTTCACTAAGTTTTCCAAACATTTAAAAAAAAAAGATAATAACTTAAAAACAACATAAATAATATAGCGGAAGCAATAACATACACATAAGCACATACCATAAAACATATTACAATTCTTAAGGGTCCCATGATGTTGAATCACATTTAAGTTTAATTAATACTAAAACCAATATATAACACATCCGCATTAAAGAAGAACTACAAGTACAAATCCATTTAAATAATATGTAATTATCCTAAATATCACTTGGCAATATTTAGAATGCACAATCATCCACTATACAGGTCACATGGTATGAAAGGCTGAAAGAATATACATCATAAAATAGATTACCTCATCTCTTAAGATACATGAAATAAAATACAACACAATAGGTATAACCATCCATCATAGTACACAAGAATAGAATGAAAGGAAATACATAACAGAGAACTCTAGCCATGACATCAAACTATCAGATCTCAATGGTAAAAGTAAAAATCACTACTACGCGAGCTTGTGGTAACCCAAAAAAGGTCCAGTCCCACTACATTGAGAAGATAGTCTCAAGTCCCAAACATGATAACAACCCCAAAAATCAAAAGCAACATCTAGGTCAAAGAAAGATTGAAATCAATCTA
Source organism: Cupressus sempervirens (assembly GCA_028749045.1). Taxonomy (NCBI): domain Eukaryota; kingdom Viridiplantae; phylum Streptophyta; class Pinopsida; order Cupressales; family Cupressaceae; genus Cupressus; species Cupressus sempervirens. The sequence continues at coordinate 496,466,987 of CM053791.1, read as the reverse complement.
ACTCAAGGTACCAAGAGAAAAATGACATCTAAACCTAGAGGAAACAATGATTTGTAGGAAATCTACTAGGTAGTTGGCCAAGTGTCATCGCATGAGCCAACTCTAAGGTTACTTTGATAGTCTAACTAGACTCCAACCCCTAGTGACTCTATGCGGCACTAGTATCTTTTTGTATTGACAAGGCATACTAACAAGAAGGTCACAACCAAGCAACCTCTCTACTCCCATCCTATCCTGTACTAGCACTCGAGGCATGGGCAAGGAAAATAATGACTCTTATTAATTCATTTTACTCTCATTTAATGTAGTGTTATCATTTATTAAAATGACCTACAATGGGTTACCCAGGAAACCTCTTTAGGGCTCTGACCTCCATTGCAAGTCACTTCCCAACATGACATACAAGTAACCTACCATAAGCTTAGTAAAAGTAGTAGATCCGATATGACCATAAACCACACATTAGTTCTTAAACAAGAAACTAGAAAATACTAAAATATCACTAATCAAAAATCATAGATTTTACCAATACAATCATCCTAACAAGACTAATCCAAAATCAAGTACACATACAAAACCATGATATCACCTAAAAAAATAACTCATAATCACTTTAGTCCTATACAAGTGATTGGGAAGCAATCCAAAGATAACTGATTGAAGATTCAAAGGTTATGTAAAAAAAGTCACACCATTCACCTCAGTTCCATATAAGAACACTGGAAAGTGATAACAATCAATAGATCGAACTCATCATAGAAGACATGTGACTACATCACAATCATCACATATAAAAGATTGTCTACAAAACATCATCATGACAAAAAAAATTCCCAAGCCTCTGGTAAACAATCCTAATTTGGTCAAAGAACTAAGTCAACCCCAAACCCAACACACAAGAAAACATACAACTGATAGTGTAGTTTCATAGTTTCTATTTGGTTTTGAAAACACATAGTTTTGGTTAATAGTATGGTTCAAGTTTTCATTTCATTATAAGTTTCCATCATAATTTTTTTTACAATTTTCCCATATGAATGAACTCATTTTCACTTCTTAAATTTGATCACACAATCGACACTAACTCACAAAATCAATGTCTTTATTAAAGCTCCGAAAAAATTAAATAATAATTATCAAATTATTAATACCCATAATCATTATTTAAAATCTCATAAAAATTTATTTAAACTTATTAAACAACATCTAATATGAATTTAATTAATTAAATATAATTTAAGATATATTAATTAAATTAATTAGCTAAAACTAAGAGGTCGGAGAAGGATGGTGAGTGGAAGTGGGAGTGGAGAGAGTTTAGGTGAGAACCAAATTTTGAATTCCTCTATACCTGGCAAGCGGTCTGGGGATTCCCCTGTCAAATCTGGGGATGGTGTTTCTAGAGATGATGACGATGGCAGGTCCTTGGTGGATGCGGGTGGGGGACCCAAACAGATGGGCGGGGGACCCAAACATAATAAAAAATGGTCTAGTCTGTTTGGGATTCGATCCACTGGAATGTCTGCTTTCCCGCCGGTCAAAGATATCTCTGCGAAGGATACAGGTAAGTTCTCCATTGAAATTCTTGATCAGATCATAGATAGAAATATTTATTGTATGGATTCCACCTTGGTTGGGTGCTTCATTGGAGCGCGACCAAATATTGAAGACGTGCGTGCTTTTGTTCAGAGAAAATGGTGTTCAAAGGGTCAAGTGGGTCCATCTCTGCTATAAGAGAGATATCCTGTGTTGCAACCCTTGGGTTATGGGGAAGCATACCATGCTGTTACAAAAATGGGCTCAAAATCTTTACTCTCTGGATGATTCAACTATTCAAGCCCCTGTGTGGGTTAAGCTTCAGGGTCTCCCTCTTGAGTTTTGGGTGGAAGATATTTTCAAGGGCATTGCCAATACTTTCGGAGAACTCCTCTCTTTAGATCCGATGATTTTTTCAAGGAGGAGACTGAACTATGCTCGATTTTGTGTTGGGGTTTCCCATGGGGTGGATCTTCCAAAATCCATTGCACTAAAATCAAAACTAGGTCTTTGGGACCAAAGGATAGAGTATGAATCAATCCCTTTCGCTTGCTTCCTTTGCAAGAAAGTGGGCCATTGGGCAAAGCAATGCCCATCTCTGAAAGGAAAAGCTAAAAAGACTACAAAGAAGAGTAAGAAAATTTGGGTTAAGAAAGACCTATCTAAAGATATGGTGGTTGCAGCTGAGGTGCCTACTCCTCCAAAGGACCAAACCCAAAAGGATAGTTGCTCTGTGACTGGAATGGAAGGTGCCCCCCACTTTGATCTTTCAACATGGAAAGATGTTTCTAAGGAGGCCAGAAAGATTATAGACCTGACAAAGACTGTTGGGGAGAATACTGGTCTAGTTTTTCCCTCGAAGGAGCTTAATAAGGACTCACCATTGATGGTGACTGAGGGGACTTCCCCTTCTTAGGTTCCTCTAGTTATCCCCGAGATTGTTTGTTCGAAGAGGAATCAAGAAGCTTCAGATAGTCTTTCTATGGAGAATCAGATTTTTGTTTCTTCTGCTCGGGTTCCTATGTTGAAGAATAATTCCTTTGTTAGTGGAGTCATTGAGGATATTCTCACTATCTCCCATGTTGAGGAAGCAGTTTTGGAAAAGGATAATTCTGAGGCCAACTGGACAACAGTTGAAATTTTTTCTAAGGGTAGGAAGAAAAATAATAAAAAAGAAGATGAGGATACTGCCCCAGTGAAAAGCAATAAGAAGGGTTCCAAAGTTGATTCAAAATCTATTAAGGGTAAGTCTGGTCAGTCAAAGAAAGGTGGAGCCATTGTTAAGAATGGTGATGTTGGGTCTTCTCCTTCTCCTATTGGTAGACATTCAAATCAAATTATAAGAACAATGGAGGCTATTAAGAACATTGCAGATGGTAGTTAGAGAACTATCCTTGACTCCAAACATTTTGTTAAATTATGAAGATCATTTCATGGAATATAAGAGGGTTAGATAATCCTCACAAATAGGATGTTTTAAGAAACATGTTTAGGGATAATAGACCTGACATTTTTGTTATCCAGGAAACTAAAATGCTAAAGGAGAAGGTGGAAGGTCTTTTTATTTTTAAGGGGGGAAAGATTGTTGGCAGTGATTTTGATGGAGCTTCTGGAGGCTTGGCTGTATTTTGGATTAATAAATGGATTCAACGGGATCTCATCTATCATAGTAGAAATATGATGAATGTGCATTTTGTTAATACAAAAGAAAACTATAGTTGGGTTCTGACTAATGTTTACGCCCCCAATACCAAATGGGGAAGGAAGGCTTTGTGGAAAGAAATTTCTTATCAAGGAAAGTTTTTTGCTAAGGATAAGTGGCTATTGATTGGAGATTTTAACACCCCCTTAAAGGATTCTGAAAAATGGGGAGGTAATCAGACCAATCTAGATAATAGATTAGATCTTATGCAATTTATTGACTCTCATATGCTTCATGACATTGAGTTACATAGGATTGAGTACACCTGGACGAATAGGAGAATAGGTAAGGATCTTATTCAGGTCAGATTGGATCAGGCTCTTATTAGCAATGAGTGGATTTTGAATCATAAATGTTCCCTTAGTGCCTAGGTTAGGGTTGGGTCAGATCATTATCCTATTTTCTTCTCTGTTGACCAATGCTTCTTCAAGAAGAATTTCCCCTTCAGATTTGAAAAAATGTGGACCCTACATCCCAATTTGGAGAGTCTCATTTAGGAGTGGTGGAACATTAATGTTGAGGGTATTGCTTTGTTTAGAGTGGCAGCTAAATTGAAAAATGTTAAGAAAAACATCAAAATTTGGAATAAAACTACCCGTGGTAACATTTTTGAGAACAAAAACAAGATTGTGGAGGAACTCAAAGACATTCAAGACAAGATTCAAGCTGATGGTTATGAGTTGGTATCTAGGAAAGAGGAGAGTGATAAGTTGGTTGAACTTCATGATATTATTACTAAGGAGGAAATGTTCTGGAGATAGTGATCCCAAAAGGTTTTTCTTAAAGAAGGTGACAGGAATACCAAGTTCTTTCATATGACTACCCTCAAGCATAGGATGGCTAATAGAATTTCCAAAATTAAGATGGATGATGGAATGACTGATAATGAAGATGTTATTAAAAGGGAGGCCATGTTGTTCTTTTCTAGCTTGCTATAATGTGACCTATCCTCAATGCTGAGAAGTAGAATTTGTTCCTGGACTATATTCCTTCATGCATCTCTGAAGCCTAGAATTATTTTCTTTTGTCCATACCTTCTATGGAAGATATTTCTAAAGCTATTGTCTCTTTTGAAGGCTATAAGGCCCCAGGTCTTGATGGGTTTCCTCTCCTATTTTTTCATAAATTCTGGCATATTATTGGTTCTGATGTTTGTAATGGGGTTAAGGAATTTTTTGGCTCAAGAAACCTCCTTAGAGAGCTTAATGGTACTTCTATTGCTCTTATTCCTAAGAAGTCAGGTGCTGATTGTATGGATCAGTTTAGCCCTATTAGTTTATGTAATTCTTTTTATAAGATCATCTCCAAAGTTTTGACTTTTAGAATTCTCTTATTCTTTCAGTTATTATTTCTAAATAGCAAAATGGTTTTGTTCTGGGAAAATAGATTTTGGATTCTATTATATCCGTTCATGAATCATTCTCTTGTGGTTTCTAAGAATGAAGGGTTTCTTCTTAAGCTTGACCTTTCTAAAGCGTATGATAGAGTTGACTGGAACTTCCTTCTAAGGAGGTTGGAAGCTTTTGGCTTTAATAAGAGATTCAGGGATGTTATTTTTATGTTAATTTCTTCGGCTTCCTTCTCTATGCTTGTTAATGGTCCCCTTCCCCCTTTTTTAAGGCTTCTAGGGGCCTTAGATAGGGAGACCCTATTTCTTCTATTCTTTTTATTATCTTAGCTGAGTGCTTGGGAAGATATGTTAATAATATGGTTGTCAAAGGAGACTTTGTGGGTCCTAGTCCATCTTCCTCACCTCTTGTTTGCTCGCATTAGCAATTTGTGGATGATTCTATTGTCATGGGGGAGGCCTCAGTGTGTAATGCAAGGAATATTAAGAGGGCTTTGACTAACTATGGAGATGCTACTGACCAAATCATTAATTGGAATAAAAGTGTGATACACTTTATCAATGTTAGTGAAGCTAGACAATTAAAGATTAAAAGGATTATTAGGTGTGAGAGTGGTTCTTTGCCAAGCACTTATCTGGGGTTACCTATGGGTTTATCCCCTCCTAACAGCTTTTGGAATTCTTTGATTGATAAGATTTATGTCAAACTTGCTGGCTAGAAGGGTTCTCTCCTCAGTTAGGTTGGGAAGGTGATTGTTTTGAAATCTATTCTTCAAAGTGCTCCACTTTATGCCTTGAGTGTCTTAAGATTTGAAGAAAGTTTTCTCTTGCTATTGACAAAATTTAGAAGACCTTTTTGTGGACTAGTATGGAGTCTAAAAAGAGACTCCCTCTTATTGCTTGGGAGAATGTTTGTATTCCTAAGGGGAAAGGTGGGCTTGGGCTACGAAGGATTTCTACTATGAAAAAACTTTTACTGGCTAAACTTCTTCGGAGATGGCATAAGGAAAAGGGGGAATGGAGGAACATTTGGGCAGATAAATACAATTTGGATCACTTTGTTTTTCAGCATTTCCTTTGCTCTGATGCTGATCAAGGGGGGTCTTAGATATGGAAGAATGCTAAAAAAATTAAACATATATTAAGGAGGAGTTAAATGGAAGGTTGGTAATGGATTGAAAGTCCTTTTTGGGGAAGACATTTGGATTTTGGATCACCCGCTTTGTGATGACCCTAGATGGAATGGGTTTATGGTGCAGTGCAAGAATCAGTTTGGTACTTTGGTTAGTGATTAATGGAATAATGATATGTGGGTCAATCTTCTTAGGGTGGACTTGAATCTGGTGGAGCTTGCTAAATACATAAATGCTTGTTGTTTGAATCATGAAGAGGATGTTTTGATTTGGAAAGATGATCCTAGTGGAGAATACTCCATTTCATCTGCCTACACAAATTATTTTGAGGATCATGATGTACCTTGCTAGGCTACGGCTTGGGTGAATGGTATGATTCCTAAAGTTAATATATATTTTTGGATTCTTTTGCAATTTTTTTTTAAAACTCTTGACAATCTTAAGAAGAGGGGGTTTTTCATTGTTAATTGATGTGTCCTTTGCAAAAATGATGGGGAGTCGGTGGACTATATTATGCTCCATTGCTCCTTTACTAAGCAGGTGTGGGATTTTATTTGGAGTTTGATGAACATGGATTGGGTATCCCATGCTACCATCCAGCTGTTCTTTTCTTCTTGGAGAGCTCCTTCCAAGAATACTTTAATTATCAAATTGTGGTAACTTATTCTTCCTTATCTTTGCTAGGGTATATGGAAGGAACGTAATGACAGAATCTTTAGAGGGGTGGAATCCAATCTTACTTAGGTTTTCCATAAAGTCAAGGTCCTTTTGCATGAAAATATCAAAAATTGTGGTAAGGGACAACAACCTTTTAATGAATGGGATGCTGGGGTGATGAATAACTGGAATATGATTTTGAATACTAAAGATCCCAACCCTAGGGAAAGTGCTAGATGGGACTACCCTCTGACTAATTGGTTCAAAATTAACTTTGATGGGGCCTTGAAAGGAAACCCAGGCATTGTTGGTTGTGGAGTGATGATTACAAATTCTAATGGGGACTTTGTTGGTGGTATGACAATACCTTTGGGTCGTCAAACCAATCATGTTGCTAAAGCCTCTGCTGTACTTTATGGTCTTATTTATGCTAAAGATCTGAACTTGAAGAACATTTGGATTGAAGGTGATTCCCTCAATATTATAAACTACTTTAAAAAAAATTATTCACCTTCATGGACCATTAGTAATATTCTGTCTAAGGCTAGTTATATTATTAACTCCTTTCAAAATTGCATTATATCCCATAATTATAGGGAAGCTAATGGTTTAGCTGATTGGGCTTTGAATGTGGCATGTTGTAATGATCAAAAAATTATATGGGATTCATATGACAATTTACCTATTGATGACCGTTAGCATGTTAAGCTGGACAAATGGAAATCCTAGCAAAAATCCTTTAGTTATGATGTTGTCAGAGAATTATGATTTTAACTCCTTTGGAGTGAGGTGGGCAATTATTTTTAGAAATGTGGACAGAATGCATGGTTTATGGGTTGCCTCTTTCTATCCATGCTCAAGTAGTGGTATTCACAGAGTTTTTGGGGGCTTTTAGTGTGTGCAAACTAGTGCTTTTGTTGCAAAGATCATGGGAGGTAAGAGGAAATGGGTCAAACCGCCTAGCTGCATGGATTGGAAGAAGAAAATCGAGGTATGGGATATCCTTAGGCATAGAAATTTTAATGGTTACATGGAGAGACTCAAAAGTAATAACCCAACTATTACACACCAGTTTGTGAAATCTTGGAAGGATGGTTTTGTTATGGTTGGGAACCAGAGGCTGGAGGTTTGGAGTTGGATGGGATGAATTTCTATAGGGAAAGGAAGTTCTTGGATAAGGTGATTGATGACTTTTTTGAGATTGAACAGGAAAGAAATCGACTGGTTAAAATAGGTACTTCTTATTTTAACCTGGTTTTTGTGTCTCGTCCATGGCAGTTTGTGTTCTATGTTATTATGGAATATCTGACTTTGGATGGAAGATATACAAAATTGTATTGTTACCATTTTGTGTTAGAAAATCATTTTCATCATGACATTAGGGTAAATTTTCCTTCATACCTATTGCAATCTCTCTCCAATTCTACCCTAGCTATTTAGCGTGACCTAACTGGTGAACATGTTTTTCATGAAGGATTAATGGTTTTGATTATGACTGTGCTAAAATCTAAAAAAATGCCAAAACCTAGAATTTTTAAAGGGGAAGATCAAGATACTAAAGGAAATATTCAGGAAAAGGGCTACGACTCTGAGACACAAGATGAGGTGGAAGGGGGTCTGCTTAGTCCTAAAAGAGGTTTGGGTGGTAGCATTAAAAAGAAAAAACAAAGTGTTGAGAAGGATGATTCTGATTAGGAGAGGGAAAGTGATTTTGTTGATGAAATTGTTAGAGAACATGCAAAAAATAAGGGATGTAGTAAAGGGAAGGGCAAAGGTCGTATTGATGAGAGGGCTTCTCCTCTATCAGATGATGAGCCCTTTGCTAAATGTTTGGAAAGAAAAAGAAAGTCTTTACGACGATAGGAAAACAAAAATGTGAAAACAAGGATTAAGGCTTCCAACTCTATTGATGATGGTGAATAGGGGTCCAAATCTGATGGAGGTGATTGTGTTGGTGGTGTAATTGGGCCTTCTAAAGGCTTATTTGGTAACCCTGGTTCTATAAAGAAGGACATTGACATTCTTAAACATAAAATGGTGTTGTTGAAAAAAGAAATGAAGCATCTTAGCAAGATGGCCAGAGGGGAAAGAACATTAGGTCAGCATATCGACAAGCTCTTGGAGGTCATAGGTAATGCTGAAGAAGTGAAAAATCTGATGTATAAGATCCCTATGTTGGAAGCCAAGCAGAAGGTGATGGACAAGGACATTAGCAGTATCTAGGGGAAGGTGTCTAAATTTGAAACCAGGCTGGGTAACATGGATAAACAGCTCAAAAAATTGGGGGATAACATGACCAGCTTCCTAAAAAGAATGAGGCAGATAAAGGTTAGGTTTCTCCCACAGGGGCAGACTCTCAAGGTTCTAGCAAGCGTACTCGGGCCAATTCAAAGAAGATGGAGGAAACCACTAAGAAGGACGAGGTGAATGCTGCTACTGAGACTATGCATTCTCTGGTGGACCAGGCTGTGCATTTGATTAATACTCCTTAACTGGTCAGTTGATGTTCCTTTGCAGGTCTTTTGCTATCTTTTCCAGCAATGTTGTCTATGACCTCTTTTTGTTTTCTGAGGTCTGTTTCATGTTTTTTGTTTGTTCTCTTTTCATGATACTTTCTTAATACTCTGCGGATGTAAGGTTTTGGGTCCTTTAAAACCTGTTTTTACATAATGAAAACATTTATTAAATATAATTTACTAAGAACATTAATTAAATTTATTAATAAAAATTATATTTAATAAAATTTATTAAATAAATTTAAAAATTTAAAAAAATAAATAATACAAATTATACAAAGCGTGATTTTAAGGCCAGTTGTCCTGTCATTTATAGTGGCTACCACAACAGCTCTGTTGCAGTGGCAAAAAAGTACTATTGTGTAAGTAGTAGTACCCACTACTATCATAGTAGCAACTGTTGTGCGAAAGAGAAAGGGGAGGAGGTAAGGAGGGGGGTTGGGGGTGTCGTGGTTAGCTTCCCACTCACAAATTTTATTTTATTTTATTTTTAATTAAAACAAATAATCTTGTCCCCCACCATTTTGTTTCAAATTTTATTTATCATTATTATTTTTGGATAAAATTATCACAGCAAAAGTTTTACTGTGGTAATTTTCAAAACACTAATATTTTTAAAAAAAGGATTTCCCCAAAAAATCATGAAAAATACCAATAATTTACTTGTATTCGTATAAAAGAATTGAAATTTCATTTTCAAACCCTACTCATATCAAAATATAGATCCTCAAAAATCTTTCCAACAAGGGTTTGCTAATTCACGAATTATATATAGATAATCTCAACCACTAAGAACGATAAATTTACGAGGGTTTCAACCCAATTTAAAACTCTAAAAACATATTTATCTAGATACGAAATAGATAGGAAATTGAAGAATGGAAAACCACTGTACAAATAAACCCACAAGATCTTACTTGGATCTAATGCTAAGACGATAAACACACGAAGCACGCAAACAATTCCCTTTTTTTAAAACCCTTCTTCCCTGAAATTGCTCCTCCAAAACCCGGTTATGGAGAAATGAACTCTAAATTGCTAATAAAGAGTTTAGGGTTTTGATTGTGCAATCACACGAAAATATTCATGCACAACCTTTTTGCCATTTAATTAAAATATCTTTATTAATTTTTTTCTCTCTTTAATTAATTCTTAAGATATTTTTGATAAAAATATTTATTAACTTAAGTAATAATAATATTTAGCATTTATTTAAAAATGAACTCCTAAATATATTACTATTAAATTAAATAAATATTATTACGCCCAAAATTAAACTTTAACTAAATTTTTAAATTTAATTATTTTATTTAATTAATTTCTTAATTAATTAAATATAATTAAATATCAAATTTCCTTCATAAAATTTTCATTAAATAAAATTATTAATTATTCTTTTGAATCAAGTTAATTATAATAGAAAATCATCACAGACCCACGAGACTGAATATGAAAACCCATAATAAAGCACAAAATACTAGATCAAGCTCAAGGATTAAAATCACAAATTTACGTCACTTGATGAATTCAGAAGTGTAGACAACTTAGGTAGTTGTCCTACTTTCTAGGACAATTGGTTTAAGGATAGGATTTAGACTCAAAAGTTATCTCCCCTCTCTTACTATTGATATATTGTGATAGGGTATGCTCATCCTAGCAATTCAGGGAAGACGATACCTAGTACTTGTAGTCTACATAAAATCCATGCATGTACATACACATAAATTCCAAACTAAATAGGCAATGATGAGAAGTGGTGCATCATGTAGATCTCGACTAGAAGGTGACTACGACTCCCTCCCTCAACCATATCAGAAACATCATACATAAAATAAAACATATAGGTACACCATACACATGCAAGTATGGGGCAACTATCCATAGAAGACACATATAAATAATCCATCTAACTATCATCATGAAATAACTAGAATCAATGTATACTATCATCATCATCTAAGAACAATCATGCATACATGAAATAACTAGTACCAAAGTCACTTATCATATAATCAACTGAGTATGAAATAATATCCACCAATCTAGAAATCAAATGTCACTGATCATCAAGCATAAACATAAAGCTGGCCTAAAAGAGTTTGGCAATAGTAACTCAAAAGAAAACTAGGGGTAGGCACTACAAGATTTCCTGTTGGAACTATAGTAAGCTGAAAATGAAGAAGTTTGGACCTTGTAAGATCTTGAGGAAGTTTGACAATGGTAATGCTTATAAATTTGAGTTACCCAATGACATGCATATATCTCCTATATTCAATGTTGCTGATTTCGATGAGTATCATGAGTCAAATAATGAAGTTGTTGTACCTGATGATTATCATAAGAAGTAGATTGAAGAGGTTGAACATATTGTGGATTAGAGAGCTGGTAAAAGGATGAGAGGAAAGGATTACCATGAATATTTGGTGAAATGGAAGAGCATACCAGTTGAAGAAGCTACATGTATTTCTCAATCTGAGTTGGATTCAACTTAGGTTGTGACATCTCAATGATTTAGGAGAATCATTTCTTTCAACCCTAATTATTCGATGTAGGAGCATCCTGGGTTGTCTTTATGTCTTGCTCATTTTTGTTCATTCTATCTATTGGAGCCGAGTGCTAGTGGTTTCCATGTTGCTATTGTTGCTGAGCTATTCAATGATGGTCGAGTTACTATAGCTTTCCATTGTTGACCGAGCTATCCAGTGTTGGTCAAGCTATCTAGTATTGGTTGAGTGTTCCTTCATGTGCAGAGTGAGCATGATATTTATTGATGCTCCATTCCTTCTTTGATTGAGTTTGTCCATGATTGGTTCTTAGTTCGAGCTGACTAATGCATTTAATTTGGATCATGAATTTAATGATAGGATCTTGAGTGAAAACCATTTTAAGGTTGACCTTTCTATTGTGTAATGATCTGGAATCTTTTACAAGATATTTTGGAAAGTATAAATGGGGGTTTTTAGGTTCGGGTAAGGGAAGAACTTAGAGATTTTAGAGAAGATGTTTCTGGAAAAGTGAATTTGAAGTTGGATCATGGATCTTGAAATTATATTTTTCTATATGGCTATAGTCCATAAGACCTTATAGCTGGGCATGTATGTTGATAATTTGATGAATCAATAAAAGTTTTTTGTTCTCTCTCTCCTTGTTGTTTTTCTCTGTGTGTATGCTTCCATTATGTTTACTTGACAAGGTGTTTGGATAGTTAGATGAGCCTCTAGCCCTAGCTGTTCAATCCCTCCTTGTGTTATGGTTGAACTTGGGTATTCTCACATGTATTTAATTCTTTATCCTTTTATTCCATCTCCTGTTATTGAGATTAAATTTAAGTTATTTCTCTTGATGATTCTCATGTCACGCAAATTTTAGTCTCTTGCAATTCAATGCAATAAATATGTAATTTATTCTAAAAATGTTTCCCTATGATGTCTACTTGAAAAACATTGTAGGTTTGTTTATGAAGTCCTATCTTACATATTTGAGAGAAACCATTTATGATATTCATATTTTCTCACTATCTTTTCTTTGATGGAGATGACCCTTCTTTATCTCTTTTATGGAACTCTTTGACCCTCTTCATTCTCTATATGATTATCCTTCATATTTTGACATGAATATGGATACTTTATACCAATATTTATAGGAAGTATCTTAATCTTTAGAGCACACACTTGAGTCTTTGGATCAATTCTACATTCATCTTCACTTGATCCTAAATTATTGTTCTAGTACATCTAATTTAGAGGAGGCAATTTTAGCATTTACATATGGAAACTTGAGTATATTTTATAGGTTTCATACATCTTGATACTTTTTCCTACATATTCCTTTTAAGAGCTTGGGAGACTTTATACACTTTATTTTTGTTTCTTCCTAAATGAAGTAACTTTGACATACAAGAATGAAGTATCATCTATATCCATTTTGGAGCATTGTTTATATCCATTTTGGATAATCTACCATTGTTGTAAATTTTACATTGAGAAGGGGCTACTTGCTCTCTCTTATAGGGTAACTTTTTCCTTACATGAGGTTTATCCTTCTCATTCTTCTCTAAAGCTCTTTGTGTTTTCATCTCTCTTTTGGGAAGGAATTTTCCCCACTGGACTTTCTTCTATTCTCCATTTGTGAGAGATTGCATTACATTTCTACATAGGTACCTAACATGGCCTTGTGGTTGGGACCCATATGGTTTGTTTAATTATTGCACCTAGTAATTCATTCATTTAGATTCACATATTACTTAAGTTTAATCAAGGACCACATCATAATTATTAGGATCATTTCCACTTTAGGTGGTATTATCATGTTATTGTATTCCACTTTATGTGTTGACTTCATATTTAGTGCACTTATCAATTTATAACCTTCCACATTTTGTGGATGTATTGCACAAACATCTTTCCACTTTGGAGGGTGATCCACCTTTAGTAGACATGTGATATTTTCACCTTTCCATCTAATGCACTGGTGATTAGTTATCACTTCTTGTCTCATGTCATTAAATATGACACTTATAATCTTATTCCTTCCTATGTTTGCACCTTCTTTTATTTAACAAAGGATCTCCTAAAGACTATTATAATTCTATTACATTCTTTGAGAGAGTATATTTTATTCTTCACATATTCATGCTCTCTTATTATTGTGCTTTCCATTTGGATTCTAGATCTTAAGTGATCATCACTATAGACAATTCTTACACTTTTCCTTATACCAGTCCCAATATAACTCTTATCATGTTCTTGTTTTCCCCTATCTAATCATAAGCTAGACCACAATCATAGAATCATTATTACAAGTGCATATCTAAGTTGTCTGAATTGATATTTGTCAATTGATCCTCTTTATCTTTCCCATTTAGAACAAATGGTATATAAATTTATATTATTTATTTTCACATGGTTACTTAAAAATAACTCATTTTCATTCATGTTGGACATCAAATAATATTTAACACACTTATTGGAGACAAATATTTCATTCAAGAAACATTTAAAAGTACAAGAGACACAAAGTGTCATAGTTCTTTCCTAATGCATTATTTTGATGGAGTAGAAAAATATAAAGTTAAGTGATAAAATAAGATTATTTCCTTCATATAAATAAAATGAGATAAATTTACTAAAATAATCAGCACCTACTTATCTAGTTCATTCATAGTTTGCATTGAACTTTGGAAGAGTTGGAATTAGATGAAGGCAACCTCATATATATGAATATTAAAAATTGGCTAGTAAATGGGATTTAGAAAATACACAATTTAAAACATTTGTGTTAAAAACATTAGAGATTCTATTCTGTAGTTTATTACAACTTACCATGAGTTTTGTATATAATTTCTATGGTTGACATCTCTATACATGTCAAGTAGCAATAAGAAAAAGATAAAGAAATACAAAAATAAAGGAATGCCAACATTAATAATTATTTATACAAATTTGATTTATCTAAATTATTTATGAATTTGATTATGGTAGCTCAAAATATTTCTAGTTTTTCCTCTCTTGGGTGTTATCTATTTTTAATTTTTTTAAAATCCTAACATTTTATTTCTAGATATACAAGAATGGTGCTTGGTAAGAAATCCAATAAATTTCATTTGACATCCTATGATGTAAAAACTGATTAATTGTGTATTGTCTTTGATGTTACACAAAATGTCATATCATTTCCAGTCAGTGTATGCCGAGCTCACTCAAGCATTGAATACAATTTTTTGTGTCTATTGAGCATTCTAGAGTTTTCCTAGTTCATAAGATAGTATCTACCAAGTTCACTCGGGCACCAAAGGAAAGTTTGCGAACGTTGAGTGTTAACCGAGCTCACTCAGTTAATGAAGGAAATATTGGATGAAACCAATGTTAACCAAGCTCACTTGGTAACCAAAGGAACTTTGTTAATATGTAGTGCTAATCAAGTTCACTTGGTTAACACAGGAAAATCATTTTTGAGTTAGTGTCTACTGAGCAAGGTCAGCTAACAAAGGATTTTATTGTTTTGGCATATTAAGTTCAATTAAATTGTCTCTTGGTTTTAGCCGACTGAGGAGATGAATATTAATTATTTTAAGTTATATTCTAGCTGACTTGACAATATGAGAGATATAAATATAAAGTCACATTGAGATTTAGAAAGTGTAAATGCAAGGAAGATAATTGAAGATTTAATGATGCTAAGAGAAAGAAAATCAGAAGGATAAGTAGAATATCCTTGTGAAGCTGAAAAGATACATTTGATCAAGAAGGATCAAGTATACAAGCCAAAATTGAGATCTGTAATCAACAATTCAGTTGCATCCAAAATCAGGTCATCTCATTGTTACTCTCTAACCATTGTAGCAGTGATCTACATCTCTTAATAGAGTTGGCTTAACAGCTATTTGTAAATCTTCTAACAAGGTGGCATTTCTATTGAATTTTCCAAAGACCTCTAACAAGGCCACTCCTAATAGGGTGATTAAATCCTCTAATAGGGTCATAGCTAATAGTGTGTTTTGTAACCTTTAACATGGTTGGCTCCTAATAGGGCTCACTTTAGAAGAGTGAAAATTAGTAACTAGTTGCAGTTGGTAGTTTTTCCCAAATTGGATTTTCACGTTAAATCTTGGTGTCAAATGTGTTCATGTTATTTCTCTTAAGTGTTTGCACCTAAGTTAAACCAATAGTAATCACAAATAATATCTTAAGATTTTCATGTTAAGTATTTGCCGAGCATTTTTAGTGTTTACCGAGTTACAACATTTTTCTGTGTGTTTGCCAAGCATCAACAGAGTTTAGTTTTTAGAGTTTATTTTGTACTGACATCTAATGGATCTGGTATTTATTTTTGTGGTAACTGATTCAACCCTCTCTCTTAGTTACTCCTCTTATATTTCCAACAATTGGTATCCAAGCTTTTGGTGCTTGTAGAGAAGGTTTCAAGGACCTAAGCTAAAATTCAAGATTTCTTATAGAAGAGAGATTCCCAAGTTAAACTGAGACAATTTTGCAGTATGGCAAGGACTTATGAGGTTACATTTGGCAACTATCAATGATTTAGGCTATAATTATCTTGATGCTGAATACAAGACTCCTATTGGAACATTATGATAATGGTAGTGTGAGATTTTGAAATAATGAACCTTGTTGCATAAAGGAAAAGAACGTATCTCATTGACCAATGAACTTATATGGGATAATGCTTATTGGGTTGAAGGACTAAAGCACAATCTACTGAGTATGGCACAGTTGAATAACATTTGATTCAAGGTAGAATTTATGAATGAGAAGGCCAAATTATTGGATGGAAAACGAAATCATGTTGGATCTGGCAAACAAACAAAATGTAACCTATTCTATCTAGATCTTAGTGAAAGTTCATGTTTTATTGCTCAAATAGAAGAAAGTTGGTTATGGCAGAAAAGATTATCTCATGCAAACTTTGATAATCTAGTTAAAATAAGTAAAAATAGAAGAGTAAGAGGTATTCCTAGCTTGAGGAAAGCTGATATGGGTCTATGCAAAAACTATCAAATTGGTAAGATGGGAAAGGCGAGCTTCAAAAGCAAGAACTATCATTTTGAAGAAGTCTTAGAGCTTGTGCATACAAATTTATGTGGACCTATTGGAATAGAGAGTTATAGTGGAGATAATATTTTCATTCTTTTTGTTGATGACTATTCTAGAATGATGATTGTAATGTATCTAAAAGAAAAATCTAAAGCTTTTCAAAAATTCAAGTGGTATCTGGCAAGAGAAGAAAAATAAATTGGAAAGAAGTTGTAATGTTTGAGATCAAACAAAGATAGTGAATTCATTTCCAATGAATTCAATGAATTTTGCATTGAAAAATGAATTAAAAGACAAGTATCAACCCATGATACACCTTAGCAGAATGGTATAGATGAAAGAAGGAATAGATCCTATTGGAAATGATTGAAAAGATCATGAATGAAGGATAATGGAACTAATAAAGAATGTTTTCAATCATTATTTTTTCATTGATTTCAAACTTGCTACTTGCAGGAATGACAATTGTTTTAGTGATCCAAATACTATTAATTGGTTGATTGACAAGGAGGTGGCAATCAATAAGATGTAACTAGAGTACCTAGAGAAAGGTTAAAGTTATGATGTTGTAATGAAGTATAAGGATCAACTAAGCCATTGATGAAAGAGTGTATTGATGACATACTCTAAGACATAGAGGATGGACACACTAAGACATATCAAAGATGTAAGGATTAACTAAGCTCATTAGAAAGAGCCGAGCAAGCTAGTTAGAGCCGAATAGATTCTCAGTTGAAGCCGAGCAAGTTCAACTTCAATATAAGCCGAGTGATTACTAAGATGCTGAGTAACACAAAATCTTTTAGGTGCTGAGTAGCAGAAAAAGATAATGGATGCCGAGTAAGTTTTCAAGTGCCGAGCAAAGCCAAAATGCTTCAAGTGTCGAGCACTAGTAAATAACATTAAGAAGCCGAGTAACATAGAAGTTGCCAAGCATCAGTAAACCAATAATGCCGAGTTGCTGCATTATTTGTTAAGACAAGATTCACTAGATCAACAGCAATAAGGTTGTTACATCAAATTTTGTGAAGTAGTTGGAAGTTATGAATGATGAGTAGATGTCACAGAATTCTATGTAATCCATGCAAACCAATCCAAGGCAAATGCTAATGGATTTATCATGAAGTTTCCAAAAGAAACAATTTGGAGGGGAAAAAAATATCATTTTCTCAAGGGAAAATTAAGATTTGAGCGAGAAATGAAGAACAAAACTTCTTTATAAGGAGTTACAGGTCAGAGATCAAGTGAGCATATAAGAGAGGGAGTTGGTCATAAGTGTAATCATGCGAAGAAGCCAAGAGGAGTAAGAACAAATCATCAAGACTCTAAGTTGATCAAGTGACTAGAGATTGCATTGGCATAACGAGTGGAAGAACTCAAGGAGATAGATCTTGAAGGGTGAACAAGCTATTAGCACTACAAGGAAGAGAAGCCAAGAAAAGAAAGGAATTGAAGAGTGATCTAAAATCTGCACAGTTAGGGTTGCAATCTGTATCAGGTCAAAACCCTTCTAATACTTTCTTACCATTGTATTAGATATTGAAAACCCTACATTGCTAGGTTAGCTTAATAGCTAGGTGGATAAACCTAAGGAAAAGAATAGAAGATCCCTAGGAGAAGGATAAAGAGATCCTTAGGAGAAGGATAAGAGATCCTTAGGAGGAGGATAGGAGATCCTTAGAGAGGGATGAAAGATTCTTTTGAGAAGGTGACTGAAAATCCCATGGACTTGGGTGAGTCTAACAACTCTATGTAAATCTTTTAACAGGGTAACATTCCAAGTTGAATGTTTTGAAATCCTTTAACAAGGTCACATTTAACAATGTGCTCTAGCCTTTAATAGGATAGGCCTTTAACAGGGCAGACCATCAGAAGTGGTTGAAATCAATTGCGCAGTTATTTTGTGGGTATCATCCCCACTCCAGTTTTACCTTCTTATTCTTGGAGGGTTTCTGGGTTATCAAATCCTTAGTGTTATGGTGTGATGCATGTTTACTTTTCATGATTGTTTAATGTTTAATTGCATGCATGATAATTTCAGTTATGTGCCATTAAGGATTTGTAGAAAAAGTTTTATTGAACATCATTGGACCTTGGATAACTGATTCACCCCCCCTCTTAGTTATTCTAAATAATTCTAACATATCCATAATGGATTGTGCAAGAACACTAATGGTAGAAAAATATGTTGTAATCAAATACTGGAAGGAAGTGATCAACACTATAGTACATACCTTGAATAGAGTGCAGCTAAAGAAAGACTCAAATCAAACTCCTTATGAACTATGGTATGACTACAAACCTAATGTAAGTTACTTGAAAGTATTTGACAACAAGTGTTATATCTTGAAAGAATCTAGGAAAGGTAAATTTGATATCAAAGGTTATGAAGGCATATTCCTACGATACTCCTACATAAGTAAAGCATATTGTAGACACTCAAAAATGGTTCGCATCTATGACTTCATCACTTCTTCATACTAATTTGTCCCATTTTCTCATTCTACTAACTTTGATCTTTTGGCCAGATTGACCATATTTGGTCATTTGTATCCCCTTTCACATCAATTTCAAATCAACTCAGAATCACCCCAAATCAACCCGAAATCACTCAGAATTAGTCCCAATCAACCTAAAATGTATCAAATGTCCCAAATAAATCATCATTTGTCTGACTCCTAGGTATTGTTGTGGCTTTCCGTGCCTTGGAAATCTATCAACCTATCAATCTTATCAATCTGACCTTAGTACTGTCATGGCTCTCAGTGCTAGGTCAAACTATCATTCATGTCATCCAATCTTTGACATTGTTGAGGCTTTCAATGTCAGATCACGGCATCATCAACCATTTTAATAACATTGACAATGTTCGTTGGTGTTATTATGATCAAACCTTATCAATCAATTTCAATCCTGTAGCATTTACAATGTCGGTTAAATGTTACATATCAACCAATTCATGTCATGTGTCCTTGGCATGTTATCAACTTCAATTAATCAATTTGACCATGGCTTTGGTCTACTTTCCATCATCTTATTCAATATCCATCATTGTCACATTTTTATCAAAGGGTACAGTCACATTCATTTAATCAATTTGGCCAATCATTTACTAATTTTCTCTATAGGATTAAATAACCCATAATTTAATTCTATTATTCCTTCTAATTATTCTTCCTAATTATCATCCTCAATTAATTAATTTTATTAATTAATTGATTCATTATCTGTAAACCATGGAAATGTACAATTTCCTAAGTTCCAGTTTCCATCATTAATTCCATTTTCTACTAATTCTTATTTTGTGGAATAAAGGGATTTTTAATTCGGATATTCCATAAAATATTGCATCATCATGACACTTGGATATGACACCTCGTGGAGTCTCCTTCGACACTTGGCTAAGACTTGTCATAATCAAATATTCTTACCTCTTACACACATCCATATTTGGCTTATTCGTCATAGATTCTTGACTTTAAGTGGGTTGAGGTGTCTTATGACACGTCATAGATTCTCTTCCACATTTAGCCAAGTTTGACTTTCATGTGTCATAGAATCTCATAATTGGCATTATTTGTCATATGCATCATGGATTCTCAAAGGAATCTCTTGCCATATCGCATACCTATGGGTGACAAGTCCAATGCTCTCACCTTGAGTGTTGATTATAAAATGGACACCCTTTCTCTCATTTCAAATCTTAATGCTTAAGTCTTGAAAATCCAAATCTTTGAGTCTTTGAGTCCCCACTTCTTTGCATCTACACTTCTTGTTCTCACACTAAAATCACACTTCTAGTATTCTCATGGCATTATCCATATCATAGGCTTTGGCTTCAATCTTGTGTGCACTATAGGCAAATTGGAGCTACAATCATTTGGAGAAGAAAGAAGGACATGGGAGCTACAAACGAAAAAGGGGGTTTCTATTGCTTTCTTTATTAGTTTGGCTTTCATGGTAGACTAGTGGGTGCTAATATATGATTATTGAGTTTTGTGATTTTCTCATAGTATGTTATGCATTTAACCCGTTTTCTGGTCCTACACATACAAATGTTGGAATTTGTCTACTCATAAAATCATAGACAGTGTACATGTGAGAATTGATGAGATTACAAAAAAGAGTGAAGAAGAAAGCAACAAAGAGCCTAAGAATTACAGAAGAATTATTTACTATGAACCTAATACCCTACCAAATCTATCTGATAGATCGGAAGCTTCACCTTCCAAGTCCCCAAAAATCTCCAATAGCTACTAAGTTACAATCTGTGCAACCTGAGTCACAACCTAAAGAACCCAAGTTGCAATTAGAGGCTATCAAGCTATTACTAGAAAAAACCAAGTTTGATGGACTTGAGTCACAAATAGTGGGACTCAAGCTTAATACCAAAGTTCATGAAGAAATAAAAAAGACAAACTCCAAATCCAAATAACCTATGCTAGCAAGATATGTTAGAAGGCATCACACACCTGGCTAGATCATTGGAGACAAATAAGATGGAACAATGAGAAGAAAAAATTTGAAAGGTACATGTTTGCTTGCTGAATTTGAATTTAGAAATATCAAAGATGCTTTGGATTTAATGAAAGTTGGATTGAAGCAATGAATGAGGAAATAGAACAAATAGAGAAGAATAAGACCTAGACTCTTGTTCCTAGACCCAAGGATAAAAATGTAATTGGCACAAAGTGGGTATTCAAAAATAAGATAAATGAAGATGGAAAATTTTCTAGAAACAAAGAAAGGTTAGTATGTAAAGGCTATTATCAAGAAGAAGGTATTGATTGTGGTGAAACTTTTGCTTCTATTGCAAGATTAGAAGGTGTTAGAAATTTACTAGCTTATGCAGCTTACAGAGGATTTAAAATTGATCAAATGGATGTAAAATCTGCATTCTTAAATGGAGTTCTTAATGAGGAAGTCTACATTGAATAACCTAAAGGTTTTGTAGATCCTAGCAAAAGAGACATGGTCTACAAATTACACAAGGCATTATATGGTCTCAAGAAAGCTCCCAAGGCTTGGTATGAAAGACTTCATAACTACTATAGATTGGTTTTCAAAGAACAAATGATAATAGTAGTCTGTATATTAAAGAAGGACTAGACAAAAAGATTTGTGTTGGTAGAAATATTCGTTGATGATACTTTATTCATAGGAAATGATGACTTGTGCAAGGCATTTTTAGAAGAAATGAGTAAATAATTTGAAATGTCTATGTTTCGAGAGATAAAATTCTTTGTTGGATTGTAGATCCAATAGAAGAAAGATGGCATCTACATTACTCAATCTAAATATATCAAGGAAATACTAAAGAAATTTGGAATGGAAGATTCAAGACCAGTTGTAACCCCTATGTCTATTGGGCATAAAATTTCCAAAAATGATGATTCCAAAGAGGTAGATCAAACCACATACAGATCAATGATTGGAAAATTGCAGTATGTAGTGCATACAAGGCATGACATTGCATTAGTAGTCGGTTGGTGGCAAGATTCTTAGCGAATACCAAAGAAAATCACATGATGACAATCAAAAGAATCATGAGATATCTGAAAGGTACTAAAGAATATGGTTTATGGTACAAAATAGGAGACAATTTGGATTTAAAAGTATTCACAAATGTTGATTGGGCAAGAAGTATTGATGACAGAAAAAGTAGACGACAGAAAAAGCACCATTGGTGGAGTATTCTTTCTTGGTAAAAGACTAGTGTCTTGGACAAGCAAGAAACAAAATTATATCTCTTAGTCCACAATAGAGGTAGAATGTGTGGCAACAATAGTCAATTGTTCTAATATTGTTTGGTTCAAATAACTATTGGCAGGTTTGAAGATAGAGATCAAGGATCTAGTAGTTATATATTGTGATGACACTAGTGCAATCAATATATCAAATAATTCAGTGATGCTTACCAAAACAAAACACATTGCTATAAAATATCATTTATTGAGAGAATTGATACAAGATAAAGAAGTAAGATTGGAATATGTGAATACAAAAGAACAAATTGTAGACATATTCACCAAGCCGTTACCTAAGGATGCATTTCTATATCTAAAAGGTAAGCTAGGGGTCATTCCCCTATCCAAAGCTCACTAAATGAAGTTTAGTGATGCATCGACCAAAGAACGTTGAATATCAATCAATTGGTGTAGTATTGACAGAGGCATATTCCAAATGAATCAGTACTTGAGGTACATTAGTATTCAATAATTATTGTCTTTGGCATGAGATGTCAAAGAGGGAGAAGTTTTCTATCATATCTCATAGAAATTTTGTAAAGAGTTGTACAAAGGGAGAATGAACTTATTTTGACATCAAAGGCATAGTTTCTATTAGGAGAAGTTGCATCAGACAAAAGTTTTCTGATAGAGGGAGAAATTGAAGGTAGAAAGAGTTCACACTGATAAAGGGAGTTCTCATGGATGAGAATCAGATTGAAATTAAGGATAATTCCTTACTTTATTCTTGCTCTTAAAATTCCATTTCATTATGACATGTATTGTCATCAATGCCAAAAAGGGAGATTGTAGGAACAATTGATTAATTATGTATTGTCTTTGATGTTACACAAAATTTCATATCATTGCCAGTCAATGTATGCTGAGCTCACTCGGGCATTGAAGAAGTTTTTTGTGTCTACTAAGCATTCTAGAGTTTGCCTAGCTTAGAAGACAGTATCTACTGAGTTCACTCGGGCACCAAAGGAAAGTTTGTGAAAGTTGAGTGTTAACCGAGCTCACTTAGTTAATGAAGGAAATATTGGATGGAACTAATGTTAACCAAGCTCACTTGGTTACCAAAGGAACTTTGTGAAAATGCAATGTTAACTGAGTTCACTTGGTTAACACAGGAAAATCATTTCTAAGTTAGTGTCTACTAAGCAAGGTCAGCTAACAAAGGATTTTCCTATTTTGGCATATTAAGTTCAATTGAATTGTCTCTTGGTTCCAGCCAACTGAGAAGATGAATATTAATTATTCTAAGTTATATTCTAGCTGACTTGACAATATGAAAGCTATAAATATAAGGTTAAGTTGAGATTTAGAAAGTATGAATGCATGAAAGATAATTGAAGATTTAATGATGCTAAGAGGAAGCAAATCAGAAGGATAAGAAGAATATCCTTGTGAAGCTGAAAAGATATATTTGATCAAGAAGGATCAGGTATACAAGCCAAAATTGAGATTTGTAATCAGAAATTTAGTTGCATCCAAAATTAAGTCATCTCATTGTTACTCTCTAACCATTGTAGTAGTGATCTAAATCTCTTAATAGAGTTGGCTTAACAACTATTTGTAAATCCTCTAACAAGGTGGCATTTCTATTGAATTGTCCAAAGACCTCTAACAAGGCCACTCCTAACAAGGTGATTAAATCCTCTAACAAGGTCAAACCTATTAGTGTGTTTTGTAACTTTTAACAGGGTTGGCTTCTAACAGGGCTCACTTGAGAAGAGTAAAAATCAATAACTAGCTGCAATTGGTAGTTTTTGCCAAATTGGGATTCCATGTTAAATCTTGGTGTCAAATGTGTTCATGCTATTTTTCTTATGTGTTTGCACCTAAGTTAAAGTAATAGTAACCACAGATAATATCTTAATATTTTCATATTAAATATTTTCTGAGCATTTTCAATGTTTACCGAGTTACAACATTTTTCTATGTTTTTGCCAAGCATCAGCAGAGTTTAGTTTTTAGAGTTTATTTTGTACTAACATCTAAGGGATTTGGGATTTATTTTTGTGGTAATTGATTCACTCATCCCCCTCTCAATTACTCCTCTTATATTTTGAACATCCTGAGCATCTATGCACCATGTGATTAATTATAAATCTACATGTGTAAGGGAAGTTATTTCAATAGTGCATTAGAAGTCCCTATATGTAGAGATGATGTCTATAATGCCAAGTTGCATGGTGAGCAAGTAGAAGAATTTTGAGGACACACTAGGAAAGAACTACGATGAAATTAGTTCTCTTCTCTCCATAATGAAATTGGTTGAATCTTATCTCATAATTAAATATTATATATTTTTTTACTTACTATGATGTAATCTTTCTCATTGTTGGTATTCTGATATTTTAGTTGATTTATGCTTGACTCTTATTTGAGAGGAGTATCTAGAGCTTACATAATTGTATCGCTTAGTAAAATTATGTTGGCATTAATCCTCTAAAGGATATTTTCATCTATGCAACTGCAAAGCCCTATTTGGTATTATAGGTACATGTAAGATGAGTTCTACCTATTATCCTAAATTGTTCATAGGATTTATATAAACTTTCAAAGATTTTTGATATAGTATTGACTTTATTTTGTGTTCTTGGAAGAATTAGAATGACATAATTTTCCCTATTTAGATTTTATTAGACATTTAGGAATACATTCATCAACACGATAGTTCTTGTATGGATAATAAATTGGCAGGGGGAAATCCAATCCCACATTCAATCAGATGAGTGTGTCAAGTAATAAAAAAATACTATAAGAGTAAAAATTGAAAATAAAAATGAACATGTGCTAAAATAAACTGATATTTTATTCTATTGTCTGCAAACTTGAAATATGACATTAATAAAAACCTTGACTCCCCTAGTCGAGATTCAATAGACAACATTAAATGTTAGTTTTTATCAAAGAAAGTGAGGTTGTCTTTTGGATATACTAATGACTTTGAAATTTTTTGATTTACCTCTAAAACACAATGCAACACTAGATTATTATTAACAAAGGAACTCGTTAATTCATGAAAAGATATATACACTAACATATTAGAGCATTTGAGTGACATAATTCTTGTTTGCACAAAATATCAAGTTGCTTTAGGTATACTCTTACTAGAGACTAGGGAAATATTTTTTTGTATGCTCTTGTTGGAGAAAGTAGAAGAAAGAGTGTTTTTATCTAACAATAAAATTATAAAGAACTTCCTAAATTGACTTACTATAGTTACATATATGATAGATAAGAAAAAAACCCATGTCACATCTATCTACATAAAAATATTGGGTAGAGGTAGTCAAATTAGTATGTAATTGAGAAATTACTATTGAGAAAAGTAATATGAAATTGGAAGCTTGAATATTTACAAGAAAAATTATTAATAGATCTAATATATTTTCAACTGGATTACACAACCAATTTGAGAAGTGTCATCAATATGTTGAGTAGAGTAGGGGTTGATTGAGATACATTGAATGAGTTTTAGTTTTTGTTAGCCTAGAATTAAGTGGAACTTCTCATTTAGAAAACTATAGCTCCCTTTCTCCATTTGTGTATCATGAATGCATATATTTGGTAAGGAATTCCCTCTCACAGTTTAGATGTCTTGCACTATAGGATAATCTCTGGAGTTGCTATACATATGGCCTTATAGAAGAAAGAGGTCCAAGAATATCTTACCTTGTATTGCATTAAATGAAGTCCACAATCATATCCATTATTTACCAATATCAAATACAACTCTTATAAGAAGATTATATTAGGTAAAATATGAATTTTTTTTTGCATCTTTCACTAGCAAACATAAAGTTCATTGTTGATTAAAATCTAAGGAAATTATAATTGCCCTTTTCCATATTCATCTAGAATTAGTTGGAGATAAAATAATCCAAAGTTACTTGAGATGGATATAATTTAATTCATCAACATTTTTGGTGCAGGAGCACCTAGGGGGAAAGGTGAAATCCTAACTCATTTTTGGTTTGTAAATGATCTAACCAACCATTGATGAAATAAGGACTATGAATAAAGTCCCAAGGTAATTTTAGGAGGTTTGGATAGGTAATATTTAGAATGTGGGTCAAATTTTGTCAATTAGGTCCTGATAGGAAAAAATTGCTTAGAATTGCTCAATAAGGAAAAATGTGGGAAAAAGGACTAAAAGGGAGAAAGAGGTGTGCAAAATAGGTCCTTAGGTATTTTAAGTTTATTTTAGAAGGTTTGAAAATAAATTGGTCAAGGTTGAAGGCTCAATTTGCAAAATTGTAAAAGTTGTCAAAAAGTTTCTCATTGACAACTTTGTGATTTTTGCAAAATTGCATAGCAACTTTTTATATAGTTTTGGCAAAAAGGAAACATGGTTAGTATTGTACAGTCATCATAGGAGCCTAAAACCTAAAAAATATTCAATCTTAGGCCATTAGGAATCAAAGACCTGAAGACACCAAGTGGCCTTGTTAAGGGTTTTTGGGAGTTATAGCTTGTTCTTTGTTTTTAGGAGGGCTAATAGGGGCTCTTATGGTTACAAGGGAAAACATGACAATTTAGAGTTTTAGGTATGGTTAAATTACCAAAATGATAGAAAATATCATGAAATGTGGTAAAAATCATGGAAATATGGTCTAACCTTGACTATGGCTCTTTAGGTTCATTTGGTGAAGTTTTGGCACTCTAGGTCAAATAGTGACTAGTTGGTGAATTGAAGGTAGAGGATGGAAACTTGAATTGTTGGGTGAGTTTCTTGGTAAAAGGGGATTGGGAAGGAGTCCTCTAGGTTTGGGTTTGGGATAGTTTCCCTAAGTAGGCTAGGAGTAGCCTTGGTAGAGCAAGAAAGCTCTAAAGTGAAGAAGCTCCCCATCAAAGTGGTATTAGAGCCATAAGATTGTGGCTTGTGGTGGTATGTTGTATTTCACTGAGTCAAGTGGATATTCAAGGATGGTTACCAATGTAGAGTTAGCAAAGGAGGTAGATGAGAAAATGAAGCTCATAGAAGAGAAGACTAGGCTTCTAGATGAGGCCATATAGGAAATGAAAGATAAGCTAAAGGAGATGGAAGATGCAACCCAAGCTAAAGAAGATGAAGACTTCAACAAGGGTAAAGAGAAGGTGAGCTTGGATGATGAAATACCTAAACTAGATCCTCCACTTGGTGAGCAAGAACCATTCCTCAAATCCCTTAAGGCCTTTGAGGGAAAGAATCTTGAAAATATGTTAGTATTCCATGGCAAGATGGATGCAGAGGTGGTCCTAGAATGGATTGAAACTATTGAAAACTACTTTGAGTGTGAGGAGACAATAGAGGCTCAAAAGGTGAGATTTGCAAAATCCAGATTGAAAGGTCAAGCCTTGACATGGTGGAAGTTTGTGCAAGAGGAAAGAGAGAGTGAAAGGAAGAAACCAATAGCCAATTTGAAGGCTGTGGTAGCAAAGCTAAGGGAGACCTATTTTCCAAAAGACTATGAGATTTAGATTCACAAGCAGGGGCAGAATCTTAAACAAAAGGATTTTGATGTGGCTACCTACACTAAGGAGTTTCAAAATTTGGCTCTAAGGTAAAGGGTGCAAGAGGTAGAAAGCATCAAGGCGACTAGGCATCTAAATGGCCTCAAGTGGTCTATTTAGGATGAGTTGAGCTTGTTTAGTCTCACCACATTGCAAAGTTATTTTCAACTGGCTAGGAAAGTGGAAGATAAGTTAAGGAAGAAAGAGGACTCAAGTTCCAAAAATAGAGGAAGAGGTAAAGACTTCAGAGGTGGCTCAAGAGGAGGCTCTAGTGGAAGGACTAATGGGAAGAGAGGCTATGGGGATTCCAAATGGAATGAGCATGCCAGTGAGAGCAGTTAAAGGGGAGGCTCTAGTAGAGGAAGAGGATCCAAAAATGGTGACAAAGGCAGATATGGGAACAACAAAAAAGGTTCACACTTCAACAATATGAAGTGTTGTAACTGTGGAAAGTAGGGGAATCCTACCTACAAACGTATACTATTATATATTGTTAAATATATAACAATTACAAGATTATATATCAAACAAGTTACCTCCAAAAATAAAAAAATACTAAGAGTTTAAATTTTTTTGCATCTAATAGAATTTTCTTTACTTAGAGATCACATAATATGAAAGTGATGCTCAACACATACTATAGATCTCCAACCATGATAAGAGGATATTATGTATTGAAATGCATCTCTAGCTTTGAAAATCTTTTATACATATAAGTTCACTTAGGAATATAGACAAACTTACTCTTGTAATAGGGTGTTAGTAGAGACCCTATTTAAGGTTTACAACACACAAAAATGTAAGACATGACAAGTATTCATCCTGGGGAAGTGAATTGAATTCATCTAACAAATGGAATCCGAGAAGAACAAATGCCACATAGTAATCAACTGATTATGTTGTTGCTTTTCAATTAGAACTGGAATTGATGTTCTCTAGTAATTTATAATTTCTATTACTAATCTGGTAATCTATTTTTCAAAGTCTTCTCTACATGTTCAACATTTATATATTGTGTGTAAATAATTGACACTTGATCTTCTACTATTGACTTTGGATTTTATTTTTCTCCTTTTCACATTCTTTTCTTATTTCTATCACTAAATATAAGCTCCATCTTGAAGGTTGAATGACAAGCCTTATCACAAAGAAGGAGATCTCTCTAGCAAGTTAATTGAAGATGCTATACAAATCTATAAAAGATTAGAGGTTCTTACTACTATAAAAGCAAAATATGAAGCAAGAAAGCAAAAATAGATATAGGAAACATGAATTTAAAAATGAAATCTAAAGGGAGGAAATATTTTATAAAAGGAACTAAACCTTAGAGGATAAGATAAGCTCTTCCATCAAAGACAGTCTCTAAAGTAGCTAGAACTTCTACAACAAAAAATGATTAAAATTGTAAACCTTACGATCTAAGTCAGATGGCAAGCTCCCTAGACAAGAACATTATACAAACACCAAGGACATTACTATTTACCTGTTGCAAAAAAAACATAACAAAAATTAATCCACAATGGTGTTCCTAAATAAAAATTATCATCTAGTTAAAAAAACTTATGATTGGGAACTCACCTAAAATCTATTTGTTGTATGGCTAAATTTTCAATCACAATATATTGTAAACCTTGATTTGAAGGGAAAAAAAAAAAGTGAACAATATAGTATTTTTAGGGTTTAATATTTTCCTGGGAAATCAAATAAATCTGAAAAAATAGGTCATTTGATTTTGCATTTGGCAGCATCAAGAGTCTTCTTGGAGAGAAAAATATAAATTTAAATGCTCAGCCTCCAAGGCCAAGATTCTTACAAGGCACCATCACTCCAAATAGTAAAATACTCTGAGAAACCCTAAATTTTCTATATAATATATTTGAACAAGGAAAATTTCTCGAAACATTGGGGTGTGACTGAAATGGATGGAATGACTCAAATGGTTGTACAAGCCTGACATAGAAAAATAAACGAAAAAAGAAAAATTAACATAACTAACAATAAAATTAGGAACCTAATAGACAATTACCCTGATATCATCACCTCCAAGCATTACAAAATAACGTCGTTCCATATCACAAGATCTTATTAGGGATTTAGAGTCCAACCTACTGGGGCTTTATGGTTTAGCTTTTTAGAAAGAAGGTATGAAAGTTTTCTATAAGGTTCTATAAATAAAATTCTAGAAAAGAATTTTATCAAGGGAGTATCTAGAATGCTTTTTATATTAAAAGGGAAAAAAACTAGGGTCCGACCCAAAAATATAGATAAGAGTTAGAGCCTTTAACAATAGATAAACATCATAACCAACAACAACACAAACTCAACCAATCCCCCTTTTAAATATTAAAAACCCATCCCAACTATCCATTGACAACAAATCAAACCAACTATTCCAATTAAAACTATTATCTAAACATCATGTCTTGTAATTCATCAAGTTACTAAAGATTATCAACATTCTACTACTACGATGATAGTTAATGATAACAAAAGTTAAGAAAGTATTTAGTGCCACATAGAGAAAGTAGTCCAGAGTATTAACAACAAAACTAAACAAAAATAGAAAATTGAAACTCATTTCTATTTAGTGGCAGTCTTTAGTGGTTTTGAGAGAAAACCTCTAAGCCAATTGTCTGCCAAAAATCTGTACACCTCTTAGAGATGCCTTTGTCATCATCTCCCAAGGCCTTCTCCTTCTCCTATTGGAGGAGTTGCAACATAGTGGCAACAAAGTGCATCACTTAAATAGAAAATTCTTCCAAGATATAAAAGTTCTTGTCCAAATTAATAACCATTTAGTTCAAATTGTCTACCCCCTTTAGATTTTTATTTTCCTTGATGAGGGAGCTACATTCTTGACAGTAAATTTTAACCTTCATGTTAGCCTCATCCTGCACACTAGGGTTGGGAAAATCATCTAAAATTTTCATCTTCTTCTTAGTAGAATCACAGTAGGAAGTGACAGTCATAGGAGGATCAACTTTATCTCTAGACCAAGGGGGAAGTATTTGTCATAGGAGAAGCATCCTTGAGACCATCAAAATATTTAGGGGAAGTGAAAT
Source organism: Cupressus sempervirens (assembly GCA_028749045.1). Taxonomy (NCBI): domain Eukaryota; kingdom Viridiplantae; phylum Streptophyta; class Pinopsida; order Cupressales; family Cupressaceae; genus Cupressus; species Cupressus sempervirens. Next base: position 496,436,252 of record CM053791.1, on the reverse strand, counting down.
CAACGGTATAAATTTCAAAGCTAGCAAATACATATGTAGAGTCCTTGTTATTAATGGTGGTATCCACCTCTGGATTGGCCTTTTCACTTTGAAATTTCTCCTTCTTCTTCTTCTTTAGTATATCTAATCCACACAACCTTCCCTTTTTTCCTTGATTTGCTAGCCCTAATTTTATCACTATCCTTAGACCCACAACTAGAATTATTCTTATCAACATTAAATATTTTATACGTCATTTTCTTCCTCCTCAGATGGGAAGCAATATTATGAGAGCACCTATGACATCCACCACTTTCTACATCTGAGTTTAGGAGGGGGTCTAATTTAGTTTTTTCCTTAGAATAGGCCTGAGCATGGATGCTCTTGTTTTTCTTTCTACTCGTAGGAAGTAACCACATGGGACATGTGAGGAGTAGGGTGAGTAGAACAATCAATAGAGGGGTGAACAAAAAAATAAAATTAGCAGGAGCACTCTAGAGCATGATATTACAAGGAGGAAAAAACACACAATAATTTTTAGATTGCAATCCTACATAAAACTATTTCAGACAGGGATGCTAGGATAACTTCTAGATTTTGGTAAACATTATTTTCAGCATTGGGTACTAAACAAAACATCAATTCAACTTATAATCCTAAGACACATGGTCAAACAAAAAAAGTAAACCAGGTATTAGAAGATCTTTTGAGAGTATATTGTATGGATCGACAATACTAGTAGGAAACATATTTATTGTTGGTGGAATTTGTGTATAACAATTCCTATCAATTTACCATTAAAATAGTTCCCTTGGAGGCTCTGTATGGCCACAAATGTAGAACTCCTGTGACTTGGAATTGCTTGAAAGAAAAAATTATTGTTGGACCTGAAATTCTTAAGGAAATGGAAGAACGAATAATCCTAATTCGTCAAATATTGATGGAAGCTAATGATAGACAAAAAAGCTATGCAGATGCAAAAAGAATGCCTAGAGAATTCTCAGTGGGAGAAAAAGTACTATTAAGGGTAAAACCTTAGAAGAGTATTATCAAGTTTGGTAAGAATGCCAAGTTAGCCCCAAGGTATGTGGGACCCTTTGAAATATTGGAAGTTGTGAACCCAATAGCTTACAGAATTTCTTTACTACTAGCCCTTGTCAGGATACATGACATCTTCCATGTGTCATACCTTAAGAAATACATTACCCATCATGATCATATAATTGATTGGAAACTATTATAGGTGCAAGAACTAGGGGTGGTGGAAATAGAACCACTCAGAATACTTGAGGTGCGTAAGCTATGCTTATAAAATCAGGAGATGACACAATGCAAGGTCCAATGGGATCAGTATGTAGAGGATAATGCCACTTGGGAGGATTATCATGAAATTCTCCAAAAATACCCTAATCTTTTCTCTAGGGCTAGAATTTGAACATTTCCTTTCTTTTCTTAAATTTAATTGATTAAGTATTGTTTAAGGTTTTTGTTGTGATATTTATTGAGGACAATGAAAAGTTTAAGGGGGAGGGTATGTTACATCCCAAAATTTTGACCTAATTTTAAACTTGTTCATAACCATTGGATTAACGGATTATTCTTCATGATCATGTGAAATAGGTAGTTATTTATTTATGTTGAATTAATTGTTAATGAAGATGGTCATTAACCATTAATTGTTATTAGATGATTAGTAGTTGCTTGATTTAAAATTATGATTAATAATTTAAGGTATTTAAAAATACTTATACAAATTTATTATAGAATTTTTATTATCAAGAAAGTGTTTTCATGGGTGATTGCAGGAAAAGATGAAGAGGCAGGGGGGGGGGGGGGGGAAGCATTCCTAAATAGGATCATCATAATGGGATGCTTGCTTAGTTCAGTCGTCAGGATTAGCATGCATGACCTTAAACTTCTTTGGAAAGGATGCAACGACTTGAACACATGATACATTTGTGAAACCCGCATGAGCCATTAAGAAAATAATTTAAGAAAACACAAATTAATCTAATTTAAAATATAAAACATACCTCAAGGGATTTCAATTGATCTATCATCATATTATTATAATAAATATTTATATACATACATATAAATATAAAAATGAAATGGCACCATTATATTATAATAACTTAATATAATGATGTCACCCCATTGATATACTTACATGAACATATGTAAATATATATTATGATAATAATTGAAATTATAATCTTTCCAACTCTTTCTTCCAACCTTTTATTTTTTTCTTCCCTCTCTTTTTCAATCAATTTAAATACTTGGAAATTCAGATTGGCATATACTCTTTAACTGATGGAAGCCAAGAAGGCACGACTCTTTCGTTTAAACTGAAGGCAAGTTTGGAAGTTGGACATCTTTTATATTAACTTGACTACCTTGTTGCGATATGAACATTCAATAATAACCTTTACAATACTCCTGATTCATTTTTGTTGTTTATTTTCCAGAATTTCTCTTGTCTCCATAACACCCGACCAACACATTTTACCATTGTTTGCTTATGTAGAATTACCCTTGCAGTTGATTTATAAGATTATCCAAGATTCCATTTCCTCATTGTGCAAGTACCAGCCGAGAAGCATAGATTTATGCATTGAAAGAGACGTCTCAAGAAACTGGAGGAAACTAATCCTATTCACAAGTTCTACCAACAAAATTGAGTTCTTAACAGGTCATGAGTCACCATTTCACTATTTTTAAATGCAATTTCTATAGTAGTCGGCTAGACATAGAAACTTCTTTTCATTATCTATGATCACATTGATTAATTTGCTGAATAATCCCTATCTTTTATGATGAACTCTCTTCTTACTTTTATTATATCCAGAATCATCATAAAAGAAGTTAAATAGTATCTCTTAAGAAGAGTCCATAAATGTAATAAGAATTTGTGTGAATGTTGCCGATCTCAAGAACAAGTTTTTATTCGTCACAATCCATGATAAAAGATATTGAGATCAGAATGCTCTTAACTTTTCAAAAACACCTAGTAATCATCAGCAAGGAAGCCATGTAATGGTGAAGAGGTGTGAAAGGTTAGAGTGCTCATAATTGTTCAATACACCTGGGAATCACCAGATGTGTAGCCATGTATGGTGAAGAGGTGGATTATATCTATAAGAAAATAGAAGAGAAATTAGACATGAATTACCTAAATGAAATATACTTAATAGCTTATGCTCATCCTTGTAATGAAACCTATTGTCAAGTTGAGCGATGGTGATTGGGTTGTTGAGCCCATCAAAAATCCTTTGCTAAGGTAGTTTATAGGAATTTTTTCCATCTAATGATCACTTGATGTCAGTAGCACTAGTTATGTAAGCATGTCAGTTTCATAACTAAGCAGACATTCAAAACACCAGGATGCTCAAGTGGCTAGATGAAAGAACATTGTGGGCGCAATAAAATAATAGGCCCCGAGTATGACAAATGAAACTGGGAGTTCCCCGTGGGGCTGCCCACCTGGATCATTAGCCGCCCTCAACTAATCTGCATCCTCCTTTTTTTTACCCATACTCATACTTAATGAACGAGTAGGAAGACCTTATAGAATGGTAGGGCACCCCTACCATTCCCTTATAATTTTATGGGGTGGGGCCCTACCTAAAATTTTATGGGCTTTAGGGGGTAGGGGGGAAAGGGGAGGGGGGGTCTTCAGAGGGAGAGGATCTCGTCTCTTCTCTGCTGATGGAGATGGGAGGATTGACCTTTTCGACGCGCGATCCCAAGGTATGGAGGGCCTTTCTAATTTAATAGAATGTGTGGGGATAAATATGGTTCATGGTTGGGAGGTTAAGCCTATGTCAATGCTTCTCCTCTCACCAAAGTCGAGGCTTGCACAACTAGCTAAAGATCCTATGGTTGATACTTGTATGTTCCATTCCTAATCTTCTTGTTAAGCATTTGGATTTCTTGTATGAAGAAATGATAGTTAATCATTAATCTAGCTAATTCAGTTGATCATGAATATAGTTATGATTAGTTAAATGTGAATCAAGTTATTTCAGTTGATCATGAATACAATTATGATTAGTTATTCATTAATCTACTTATTTTAGATGATCATGAATACAATTATCTTATGTTAAATGTTAAATAGTTATTTATAGATGAACAATGATAAGGTTAGTATAGTTAATTGTTAAAAGCAGTTAAAATCATGTGAAAATGATTCTGTTGTATATTTATGAACTTGGAAATTCTTTGTTTAAATCGTCTTTATTTTTCCTATGAAAAACCATTTGTTACATATGGTATTAGAGCCTGGTTCAGCACTGAATCTAGGGCACACTACCTTCCATGTAAACATAAATTCTTAGAATAATTATACAGGATGCAAGTATATACAACACCCCACAAGAAGGCTCGCCATCCCATATTTCCCTATTTAATTAAAAGCATGCCTAACTTTGACTATACTTGCCATTTCATGCCCCAAGATAATGAAGCTCTGAACCAGGCATTGCAATGAATGAAGAAAGAAAGAGTCAAGTAGACTCCCAGTAAAGCAGTATATAGGAACATATTAATTCAAAACTAGAATGCTCATCAGGGCAACTCTCTTCTGCATTTTAATAGATCCTAGATGGTGTGGGATATGTACATATCTGAGTTAGAACTGAAAAAAACAAGATTAGATTTTATGATGTAAACATCCTCAATAGAGAAATTTCTTGTAAATAAGGCTGCCATGAATGTAGCAGCAAAGTATTAAGTTAATTAAATAAATTGGGTTACTTAATGTGTTTCATGCATATGCAAAACTCTTTTGTTGTAGGTACACTTTATATATATATATATATATATATATATATATATATATATATATATATATATATATATATATATATATATATATATATATATATATATATATATATATATATATATATATATATATATATATATATATATATATATATATATATATATATATATATATATATATATATATATTTCAGGTTTAAATAGTAAACAAACAAAATGAACAACAATAAAAACATTGCAGATCATGACATGGCCAGTGAAAACAATCAATCATCTACTGAATTGTTACTTCAGATTTTACAAGAAACACAATTGAAGTTGAATAACATGGAAAAGAGAATGAATGAGATGGCAACCTAAATGGGGCATAACCATGAAGAAACAAAATCATCACCTCCTCTTAGAATAGAGGCAGAAGTCTCTGGATATAACAAGAGAACCTCTTCACCCATTCAAACTGAAAACCAAAAGAAACAAGAAATAGTGGCTGATTTGTCAGCAGATATTAAGAAAATCAAACCACCCAAATTTGTTGGTTCTTAGTCCAGAGAGGATGTAGAGGCTTGGCTAATTGAAATGGAACAATATTTTGAAATTAGGAACTTTTTAGAAACTTCAAAAGTGGTTTGGGGAATATACCACTTTATTGGAGAAGTTGCAACTTGGTGGGGAAACACCAAAGTTGAGCAAAACATTAAAACCACTGAGATTACTTAGGAAAAAATTGTAACCATTTTTAGAAATCGTTGGTTGCCCCAAACCTTTTATGACCAAAAACTTCTAGACTTCCAAAACTTGAGTTAAGGAGATATGAGTATACATAAGTACTGGAAAAAATTTACCCAACTATTGAAGTATGCACCATCGTATCATCAAGATAAAAATATGAAGGTGAGGAAATTCATTATGGGTCTAAACAATAGAATAGGTGGAGCAGTTGACATTCTCACTCCTTGAACTATGGAGGAAGCTCTAGAGAAGGTTGTTTGACAAGAATACAAAATAAAAAAGGATGAATCCATTCAGGATAATAAAAGGAAAACAAATTGGAATATGGAGGGTGCTAATTCTGGATCTTAGAAAATATAGTTTAAGGATTTCAAGTACACCAAGCTAGAATCAAAAGGAAATGGATTCAAGGATGTTAAAAGTAAAATGAGTACAAGTAAGAAAAATAAGAGTAATGAAAGGAAGGGGCCACCTTCAGAATGCTTCACTTGTGGAGGAGATCATTATGCTAATAAATGCCCCATCAAACCCAACACCAATCAGCTACAATGACCACCTCTTCCACAATAACAAGAAGTTTATCACCAAAGGATCCATGCAGGCCTAGACAATAGACAAGCAGAACAACAAATAGGCCTGATTGAAACTTTGGGTAAGATCTACAAGAACCCTGTCTCCATTTTAATTGATACTGGAGCTTCTAAATGTTTTATATTGCCTAAATTATTAAGTAGATTTTCAAAGAGATCTAATTTTATGGAAAAACCATGGATAGTCGAATATGCAAACCAGTCAAGGGCTAAGGTAGAGCATTGTTTGTTTGAGGCTTAGGTTGATTTTCCAAATTTCTCCACATATTTGAATTTGTATGTCACACCTCTTGGGTCTTATGACTTTATCATAGACATTAATTGGCTCAGTGAACATAAGGCCAAGGTGGATTGTCTTGCCAAAATTGTAAATTGTTTGGATGATCAAGGTAGGCCTACAAGCATTATTGGGATTAAATATGAAATTAAAATAAAACAGATATCTGCCACGCAACTTAAGAAATATGGAAGAAAAGGCTGTGAGATCTTTGCAATTAGAGTTGAGAACATGAGAGAACCTAAAATCACCACATATGGAGATGACTACATTTTTGAAGTTGGGGAAATCAGAGAAAAGTTAAAGGAATCTTTTGAAGAAAAATATCCCTATCTAAAGAATTATCAAGATGTGTTTCCTGAAGAACTCCCCGGTCTACCACCTTCTCGAGCCTTTGATTTTACCACAAATTTGTTACCAGGAGCAGAACCCATTTCTTGGGCACCATATCAAATGAATACAACATAATTAATAGAGTTGTAACTACAATTATAGGACATGTTAGACAAGAAACTAATTTGACCTAGTGTTTCACCATGGGGAGCCCTAGTGTTGTTTGTTAGGAAGAAGGACAAAACCATGAGATTATGCATAGATTATAGAATGCTAAATAAGGTTACCATCAAGAACTAGTATCCACTTCTTAGAATAGATGATGTTTTTGATCAAATGAAGGGTACAACAAAATTTGAGGTTAGGATATCACCAGCTTCGTATTAAGGAAAAAGATATTTACAAAACTGCATTCAGAACTAGGTATGGACATTACAAATTTACAGTGTTTCAATTCGGGTTAATCAATGCCCCAATAAATTTTATGAACTTAATGAATAACATATTTCAAGATTGCCTAGATAAGTTTGTGCTGGTCTTTATAGATGATATTCTTACCTATGCAAAGAACGAGGAAGAACAACAAAAAAATTTGGAAAAAGTTTTGCAAAGGTTAATAGAACATAAATTATATGGAAAACTGTCTAAATGCGCTTTCTATCAAAAGGAAATTTAGTATTTGGGGCACATTATATCAGCTCATGACATAGTCATAGATCCGTCAAAAATTAAAGCAATTAAGGAATGGCCTATACTTAAAAATGTGAAAGAAGTTAGAAATTTTATGGGATTAGCAGGGTTTTATAGAAAATTTGTTAGGAACTTCTCTAAGATAGCTTATCTGATTACATCACTTTAGAAAAGAGGAAAGAAATTTATCTGGACAAAAAAATGTCAATCAGCCTTTGAATACTTGAAGGAAAAGCTAATTACAATACCCATACTAAAAGTACTTGATCTACAAAAGCAATTCATAGTTATAACAAATGCATCAGGAGAAGGTTTAGGAGGTGTGCTAATGTAGGATGAACATGTAATTGCATATGAATCTAGGAAATTGAAAAATTATGAGCAAAATTATGAACCTCATGATCTGGAATTAACAACTATTGTACATGCTCTTCAAATGTGGATACATTATTTGATTGGGAAACCTTTTGAACTACGATCCGACCATCACAACTTAAAATATATCTTCACTCAACCAAATCTAAATGCTAGACAAAGAAGATGGCTAGAATTTTTAGCAGGCTTAATTTAAGGTCTTTTAAAATGCTTAGATGAAATTATTATAGAATTGTTATTATGGAGAAAGTGTTTTCATGGGTGATTGCAGGAGAAGATGAAGAGGGGGAAGCATTGCTAAATAGGATCATCAGAATGGGATGCTCACTTAGTTCAGTCATCAAGATCGACAGGTATGACCTTAAATTTCTTTGGAAAGGAAGCAACGACTTGAACATAGGATACATTTGTGGGACCCACATGAGCTATTAAGAAAATAATCTAAGAAAACATAAAATAATCTAATTTAAAATATAAAACATACCTCAAGAGATTTTAATTGATCTATCATCATATTATTATAATAAATATTTATATATGTACACATATAAATGAAATGGCACAATTATATTATAATAAATTAAATTTAATGATGTCACCCCATTGATATACTTACATAAACGTATGTAAGCATATATTATAATTATAATTGAAATTATAATTTTTCCAACTCTTTCTTCCAACCTTTTATTTTTCTTCCCTCTCTTTTTCAATCGATTTAAACACTTGAAAATTCGAATTGGCATATACTCTTTAATCGACAAAAGCCAAAAAGGCACAACTCTTTCATTTAAACTAAAGCCAAGTTTGGAAGTCAGAGGTCCTCTATATTAACCCGATTGCCTTGTTGCGATATGAACATTTAATAATAACCTTTGTAATACTCCCGATTCCTTTTTGTTGTTTGTTTTTCAGAATTTCCCTTGTCTCCATAACACCCGACCAACACATTTTACCATTGTTTGCTTCTATGGAATTACCCTTGCAATCGATTTATAAGCTTATCCAGGATTCCATTTCCTTGCCGTGCAAGTACCGATTGAGAAACTGAGATTTATGCATTGAAAGAGACGTCTCAGGCAACTAGAGGAAACTGATCCTATTTGCAAGTTCTACCAACAAAACCAAGTTCTTAACAGGTCATGAGTCACCATTTCATTGTTTTTAAATGCAATTTCTACAGCAATCAGCTAGGCATAGAAACTTCTTTTCATTATCTATGATCATATTGATTAATTTGCTGAGTAATCCCTATCTTTTGTGATGAACTTTCTTCTTACTTTCATTGTATCTAGAATCATCATAAAAGAAGTTGAATAGTATCTCTTAAGAAGAGTCTCTAAATGTAATAAGAATTTGTGTGAATGTTTCTAATCTCAAGAACAAGTTTTTATTTGTCAAAATTCATGATAAAAGATACTGAGAGAAAAATGCTCATAACTTTCCCAAAACACTTGGGAATCACTGTCAATGAAGCCGTGTAATGGTGAAGAGGTGTGAAAGGGCAAAGTGCTCATAATCTTTCAATACACTTGGGAATCACTGACTATGTAGTCATGTATGGTGAAGAGGTGGAATAAATTTGCAAGAAAATAGAAGAGAAATTAGACATGAATAACCTCATTGAAATACACTTATTATCTCATGCTCATCCCTGTAATGAAACCTGTTGTCAAGTCAAGCGGTGGTGATTAGGTTGTTGAGCCCATTGGAAATCCTTGGTCAAGGTAGTTTATAGGCATGTTTTCCATCTAATGATCACTTGATGTCAGTAGCGCTAGTTATGTAAGCATGTCCGTTTCATAATTGAGCAGACATTCAAAACACCAGGATGCTTAGGTGGTTGGATTAAAGAACATCCCAAGCTTGATCTTGAGGTAGGGAGGACCTTTCTAATTTAATAGAATGTGTGGGGATAACTATGGTCTATGGTTGGGAGGTCAAGCCTATGTTAATGCTTCTCCTCTCACCAAAGCCGAGGCTTGCACAATCAACTAAAGATCCTCTAGTTGATACTTGCATGTTCCATTCCTTCTCTTCTTGTTAAGCATTTACTTTTCTTGTATGAAGAAAGGACAGTTAATCATTAATCTAGTTAATTTAGTTGATCATGAATATAGTTATGATTAGTTAAATGTGAATCAAGTTATTTTAGTTGATCGTGAATACAGTTATGATTAGTTATTTGTTAATCTAGTTATTTTAGATGATCATGAATACAATTATCTTTAGTTAATCGTTATATAGTTATTTATAGATGAATAATGATAAGGTTAGTATAGTTAATTGTTAAAAGCAGTTAATGTCATGTGAAAAGGATTATGTTGTATATTTATGAACTTGGAAATTCTTTGTTTAAACCATCTTTGTTTTCACTATGAAAAACCATTTGTTACAACCTTGGTCACTTTCTTTAATTTTTGCCCCTCACTAGAAAAGCTCAGTCAAAGACTTCCTCATTAATTTTGAAAGTGATCCCATTAATTGTAAACTTTCTCTTGTTTTGAGAATTAACCAACTGAATAGAAGAAGTCTCATTGTAACCCTCAATAGCCTCCATAAAAGGCAGAAGCCCACCTTCCTCAACAACCATCCAAGTGCATGGATCTTTACGCCAAACATCCTCAAACTTACTTGGTTCAACACTAACCATATCTCCTGCATTTCCAGACCTGACTCAAGATTCTTTGAAATCTTTGGCATGCTAGCAAGGAAAACACCCAAGTGAATGCAAATTTTATAGCAAGGGCCACTATTGCTAGTCTCCAAGAAAATGAAAATCCCTTACAAAAGCAGTCATAGAAATGATATGAAAGTAGTTCTTCCCAATATAATAATTGCTAAGCATGAAAATGAGGCGGGTCACTTTCGTCAATACGAAGCCATGTGTAAAATGACATTATTCTCCAAAAAGCTTATTTGGGAGTCATTTCAACAATTGCACATAGCGAAGAGGTCTGATAAGATCAAAGCAAATCTCTTCCACAACCTTCACATAATAAGGAATGGTGCTCAATTTATTAACTTCAAATAAATCATGGCTTGGTACGGTAGATTGAAATTTGAATAAATCATAATCCTTACCAAATAGATGATCGCCCAAGAGGTCCAATAAAAAACTATAGTCGCTAATAACATAGTCATGATTAAGGGGTCAAGGATCATTCTTTCCCGATAATATCTAGAATATTTTTATTACCTTTGATTATAAAAAGAATTGTATTTTTTAAGGAATAATGATTTTTTTGGTTGTTCTAACCAATACAAATTAAAAAATCATATTTTCAAATTATTGAAAATAAATATTATTAAATAGTTCTAGGAGATTTTAATACTTAATTTGGATTGGTTAATTGGTGAGTCAAATAAAGATATATGTGACAAAAGGAATGTCAATTGTCGGGGCTATCCTCCCTACAAATTGTATAGTTGACCAATTTTCAAAAAATTGAAAACATCATGAATTTTTTCAAAAATTTCAACATTTGATCTTCATGATCTCTATAATTTGTAGTAAAAAACAACAAAAAATTTGAAAAATAAATAAATTTGACTTTGTTTTGTCTTTAGTACATTTTGTGTGGAGATTAGCCTGTCCCAATTTTGTTTCGGCATACTGAGTGATGGGCTTCAATCAGTTTTTCAAATCCACTCATTTGGAGTTCTTGCATGGCTTGATAATACAAATAACTGTCGATTTCATAAGTGCAAGCTACAATCTGTACTAAACCCCTTTGACGAGAGATCATAATCCACTTTTAAGATTTCCATATTTTACAACGAATTAAGGCTGAACTTAAAAACTCTCATAGAACGAATTAACAACAGCTAACCAGATCGTTGAACACAAGCCAAAGAATGGTAGGGAAGAACAGTGATTCTAAACCATAGATTTTACTTAGAACATTTATTCATCTTGAGTCTGAAAATGCTCTCAGGCAAAGTTATTGTGGTAGAAGTGCAAAACTTTTCACAGTTATAAGATGCAATTGCTATCCACCGCTAGTCTCAATCGCAGAGCATTATGGTGGAGGCAGCACTCCACATTCTTCTTACTAAACACAACCCCCCTGAAGATTACTCCACCTATCTTAAATTATTGCAAACCTGTATTCTCAACAATGCGCTTTCACAGGGGAAAAAGGTTCACTCTTTCATCTCTCACAGACCATTTACATTGGCTGCACAGCCAACTTTTCATAATAAACTCATTGACATGTATGTCAAGTGTGGAGGTTTGGTTGATGCTCGAAAAGTGTTTGACAATATGAAGGAACGAAACATTGTTTCATGGAATACGGTTATTGCAGCATACAGACGACATGGTTGTCCTCATGAAGCAGTCACACTGTTTCACCAAATGCAACAAATAGGTTTCCAACCCGATCGATTCACATTTGCCAGCGTACTCCCAGCTTGTGCCAAAATTGGAGATTTGGAACGGGGTTTGGGCATCCATCAAAGCATGACGGAAAGAGGAATTTTGTCAGATGTTGTTGTTGCTAGTTCCCTTGTAGATATGTATGCAAAATGTGGAAGCATAGACAAGGCACGCAAAGTGTTTGAGAAAATGCCTCAAAGAAATGTAGTGTCATGGACTGCGATGATTGCAGGATATGCACAAAGTGGATTTGCCCAACAGGCTTTAGAAACTTTCAAGCAAATGCAATTGGCAGATGTAGAGCCAAATTCCACAACATTTGCTAGTATCCTTCCTGCCTGTGCCCAACTAGGAGATTTGGAACAGGGTATGGACATTCATAAAAGTATACAAAATAGAGGATTTTTATCAGATGTTATAGTTGCAACTGCACTGGTAGACATGTATGCTAAATGTGGAAGCATAGACAAAGCACATGAGTTGTTTGACAAAATACCTCAAAGAAATGTGGTCTCATGGACTGCAATGATTGCAGGATATGCACAAAATGGATTTGCTGAAAAGGCTTTAGAAATTTTCAAGCAAATGCAATCGGCTTGTGTGAAGCCAAATTCTACAACATTTATCAGCATCCTCCCTGCATGTGCCAAAATGGGAGATTTGGAAGTGGGTGTGGGCATCCATCAAAGCATAAAGGATAGAGGAATTTTGTTAGATGTTGTTGTGGCAACTGCCCTGGTAGACATGTATGCAAAATGTAGGAGCATGGATAAGGCATGTGAACTGTTTGACAGAATGCCTCAACGAAATGTGGTTTCATGGAATGCCATGATTGCAGGATTTGCACAAAATGGATTTGTTGAAAAGGCTTTACAAACTTTCAAGCAAATGCAATTGGCAGGTGTAAAGCCAAATTCCACAACCTTGAGTAGCATCCTCCCCGCCTGTGCCAAAATGGGAGCTTTGGAACAGGGTATAGAGATCCATGAAACCGTAATCGAAAGGGGATTTTTCTCAGATAACATAGTCGGAAATGCTCTGGTCGACATGTATGCAAAATGTGGAAGCTTAGACAGGGCACGCGAAGTGTTTGATAGAATGCCTCAAAGAGATATCATCTCTTGGAATACAATGATTGTGGGATACGCACAAAATGGATTAGTTGAAAAGGCTTTAGATTTTTTCAAGCAAATGCGATCGGCAGGTGTAAAGTCAAACTCCACAACTTTTACCAGCATCCTCCCTGCCTGTGCCAAAACAGGAGCTTTGGAACAGGGTATGGACATTCATCGGAGCATAATGGAAGGGGGTTATTTGTCAGGTATTACAGTTGGAAATGCTCTGGTGGACATGTATGCAAAATGTGGAAGCACAGACAAGGCACGTGAAATGTTTGACAGGATGCCTCAAAGAGATGTCATCTCGTGGAATGCAATGATTGCAGGATATGCTCAAAATGGACTTTGCAAAGATGCTCTCAAAGTTTTTGAACTAATGAAACACTCTGGAACATATCCTGATATTGTAACCTTTGCCTGTGTTTTATGTGCATGCAGCCATGCAGGTTTAGTGGATGAGGGGTGTATGTATTTCAATCATATGAATAACCCTTATTGCATTACAGCTACAGTTGATCACTATGAATGCATGGTTGACCTTCTTGGCCGTGCTGGCTATCTTGCGGACACCCTAAACTTTATCATTAAGATGCCTGTTAAACCTGTGGTGGCCGTGTGGACTTGTTTTCTTGGTGCATGCAGATCACACATGAATATAGGATTAGGAGTATCCACAGCAATGCTTCTTTTTGATATGGATCCTAAAAATACTGCAACTTATGTTCTTCTCTCAAACATCTATGCAGAAGTGGGGAAGTGGAGTGAGGTTCAACTGGTAAGGAGATTGATGAAAGATAGAGAAATTAAAAAGATACCTGGATGCAGTTGGATTGAAGGGCATAAAATGGTACATGCTTTTTGTGCAGGAGACAGATCTCATCCACAGACACAGGAGATCTATGCGAAGTTGGAGAGTTTGGCTTGGGAGATGAAAGCAGCAGGGTATTTTCCAGATTCGAGACATTTACCTAATGATGTCGAAGAGGAGGAAAAAAGTTCATTTCTCTGTCACCATAGTGAAAAGTTGGCAATTGCATTTGGTTTGTTAAACAAACCCCCTGGAACAACTATTAGAGTTGTGAAAAACCTTCGAGTATGTGTTGATTGCCACTCTGCAATTAAATTTATCTCCAAGATTGTTGGGAGAGAAATTGTTGTGCGAGATGTGAATCGATTCCATCATTTTAAACAGGGACAATGTTCATGTGCAAATTATTGGTGATGTTAAATTGTCCAATCTGAAAATAGGCCCACACTATGATAATGTGCACCATGTATGACCCAGTTCTAAAAGGAGCAAACTGAAAATTGCACAGTGATAATGTGCACCATGTCAGACTTGATACTAAATGGAGCAAACTGAAACTTTCACTATGATAATGTGCAGTATGATAAGTTGGAGAACTTGGCTTGGGAGATGAAAGCAGCAAGGTATGTTCCAGATTCAAGACATCTACTTAATGATTTTGTAGTGGAATAAATTGAGTTGTTTCTCAGCTACCATAGTGAAAAGTTGGCTATTGCATTTGGCTTTTTAAGCACACCCCCTGGAACAAACATTGGATTTGTAAAGAACCTTTGAGGATGTGCTAAGTGGCACTCTGCAATTTAATTTGTCTTTGAGATTGTTGGAAGAGAAATTTTTGTGAGAGATGTGAATCATTCCATCATTTCAAGCAGGGGTGATGTTCATGTGGCAATTATTGGTGAAGTTAAATGGAACAATCTGAAAAATAGGCTTCTATTATAATGTACACCATGATAGAACTGATACTAAATGGAGCAAACCAAAACTTGCAGAATGATTATTTCCATCACTTCAGACCTGATACTAAATGGACCAAACTGAAACTTGCACTATGATAAGGTGCACCATGCTAAGCTTGCAGTAATAATGAAGTGACAAGGTTTTGTTTTCAGATTCAAGTATTCTTTTTTTGTTTTTGTTTTGAGTATTTAGCGAATTAGGCCATGCTGTTAGCTTTGTCAAATTTTATGCATGCTGTTTATATACATTGTTAGATATCTGTCAAATATCTGTTGCATGATAACATGGATGTTTTGTTGGGTTGTTTGCAGGAATCTTGCATATATGTGAAATAAAAATTTGGAAGTGGAAAATGGATCAAAAACAAAGGTGAGTATACTCTATGTAAATGGAAAAATGCTTTACCGAACGAAAATGGGGGAGGAGAGCTGGCAATCTACCCTCCCCATTTCTATTTATTTCTTTTGTTTGAAATGATTATATTATCTTTTGCCAGTGTCAGGTTCAACATTTTAGATTAAATTACATGTCCCAGATTAAATGTTTAATTTTACATAAGTGCATATAGATTTTGGCTCATTTATGGTTAGATATTTCTAGTGTTACTTCACATCCATTTGCTTGGTGAGATATCCAATAGAGTTTTGAATTTACAAATAAACTTAGTTTTTTAATTTTATATTAACTGGTTTTATTTTGAAATAAACTATAATATACATTTTTGGTAAGTTAATAGTTGCTATGGGGTAGCATCCTTTCTATTAATGTTAGTTGCAAAAATTTACATCTATGGCAGCGCATCCAACCTTTTGCTTGTCTATTTGAGAACCAAAACTAAGCCCACTGCTAAAACTTCATCAATATTACATCAAGGATCACAGAACCATCCTATTAAGGGGCAAAAAATTAATAATAAAATTATAAACCCTTAAGGATTTTGTTTCTACTTTTTTTTTGTAGGAGCAAAGATGCATGTTAAAAACAAATTCATTTTTCTTCCTTCTTGTTTAAACTACTGTCCAAATTCCTCTTGCACCATCTTCCAAAGACCCTTCCAAATCCCTCGTGCCTTTTCCTTCACCTTCCAAAGATGACACTGTAAAAGCTCTCCTATTTTCCATCTGCTCCCTTATGTGGTGGCCCAATAGCCAGATCATGAACCCTCCCTTATGGAGAGGAGAAAACTTAATTTTTTATAGTATGGTTTTGCTCAATGAAGGCATCTGTGATTCTTCCCCATACAACTTGTCAGAGACTTTAAAGCCGACACTTCTTTCCGCATTTGTCTCTTTCATTTCTACCGAGTAATGTTTGGAGAGATATCCTTCCACCAAGTAGCCTTGCCATCTATCCTTTGCTTGACACTTTGGGCTGCTATATGGCCAGTATTATAGCATCTGTGACACTAGATTAGAATGCCCTCATAGTCAATAAATTGATTCAGACATCCATACATGGTTTTTAAGAGAGATTATAAGGAAGAGATCCTTGGTTATTTATCTCAACCAATATGTATACATATGTGATATATAAAAATTCAGGAAAGCCCTCATCAACCGCCAAAAAATTCTTCAGTGAATTACCAATGGTTTCAAAACAAGAATCAAACCAAAACTGCAAAGGGAGATTTGGCAATCTTACCACAATCGGGATTGCAGAGAAGGATTTAGTGGTTGTGATTAACCTGAGGCCACTTGGCCTGGATGACAGCACTGGCTGCCAATTGAGCAAGTTTTGTTTTCTTGCAAAAAGATCAGAGAAAAATTAGAATGCTGCTAACTGTGCAAATTGTCTTCTTGCAATTTTTTTTTTTGCTTTGTATCTGTTACCGACTTCTGGAAAGGGGCCAAATCAGATTGTTTACTTGCGTGTCACTACAAGTTAATGAATTGCCCTGAGTAGATATATATTAAAGACTGCTATGGTTTTTTCTAGGCTAAATATTATTGTTGCCGTTGAGCACATCTAGATGTTGGGACAAAACCCTATTAATCACCTCTGCTATTGTAGTTTGATCTCTATACTAAGATCTGTGAAATTTGTAGGTTCAAGTTGCTGCTGTTAAGAGATTTTATGTTTGTAATCCCAACTACTGCTAGTAAGAGATGTATATCAGTTTTCTATGAATAAATTGGTTCCAAAATCTGTTGTTTATAGTGAATTTGTGTAACCACTGTTGAATTTTTGAATGATACATAAGAAATTTGGATTCTATCTTAAGTGAATGTTTATTTACTTGAATCTATATTCTGTAAGCATTTTTTTTTTGAATTTTATAGTTTAAGAAAAGTAGAGATTCATATCATACAGGCCTTAAGGTCTTTATAGGTATTAGAGCCAAAATCATGCCAGCTTGTGGGATGTTAAGGATAATTACAGAAGTAGAAGAAAGGGATGACGAAATTATGGCCTCTAAGATTGCTGGATGGTATAACACTTATCAAAAGGTGAAACATCTTCTAACATTTCAAGAATATTTGAGCTTGACAAGGGATACTATACCTATGCACTAGGAGGTTATCACAGTCTTTGATGAATACTCAAATAAATTGGAGAAGGTAAAGACTATCTTTTGACAGGCACTACATAAGAAAACACAAAAAAGAATTGGATTTTGAATCAGTGACTCAATTAGAGTCAAAAGAATCCTTTTGAAAGAGGGACAACCCAAGATAATATGACTTCAAATAGTGAAGAGTACATTAGAAACTGAAAATAAAATGTTAAAACCAAAGACAAATGAAAAGAGAAGTTATGAACAGGAAGATATGCAATTCTTTAAAGAGTACCAAAGCAAGCTGCAGGGGCAGGGGAGAGGGGGAAGGGGTGGTTTAAAAAAGAAGTTCCCTTTGATGAGTTCTTAAGTGTGGCTGTAATCTTTAGACCTGGTAAAACAAGCCTGCTATTTTACGTCACATGAATAAAGAAAGAAAAATCAGTAAGTACCCTTTAAGAAGGGTCAGTGAAGGAAGAAGAAGCACACGTTTGTGACTTACAGCCTATAGGTGATATTGGAGAAGATAAAATTCAGTCAACATGTATAGGAGGTTGGACTCTATTAGTTCACTTCAACCATATGAGGACAATAGGGATAGGAGAGTCACTTACTGAAGCTATAGATGAAGTATGCATGAAGATTGAAGTAGATGCCATCACAAAGGTTTCCAAATCAGGAAACCAGTCATCTATTGCAATCACATCTGAGGAGCAATCTTCACTTGAAAGTGCAAGTTTTAGTCATGGGAAAGATGTTATTTTAGGTAATGATTGCACAAGTTTCTTGATAGGAAGCTTGGAGGTAGAGCTATCCTATGAGATTGATAATAGTAGTGCATAAGATAGGTATATCAAAAGCATGTATGAAGATGTTTTCCAATCAACCAATTATGATGACTCCACATATTATATAGTCATTGATGCTTATGTTGGTGTCAGTGAGATAGACCCCACATGTCACGTGGATCCTATTAGGGATGGATCTACATTGACCAGAGTACTATTCTAACTTCACCTATGAAGGATGATATTGATAACATAGATGCTATCGATATTAACCTAAAAAGTCAAATCCGATTGAATGTTGCACGATGTTTATCATAAATCAGAAAATTTATATGAGTTGATAGGTCTCAAGAATCCCATCATTTGAGAGGAGAATTGAAGGTAGATGAAGACCAAATTATCGCTGCTATAAAGCATTTTATATGACACCCATAAACTGATGGAAAAATTGAGATGGAGGTCTTAAGGAACACACAAAGACCTTGGTCCACTTTCCTTTTAAGATTTACAAACACTTGGAGAAGCATTAGTGGTAGTGAAGACTAATTACCTACAACTACTTTTCTATATAAATCACCTTTTCATGCTTGGTGATATCCTCGCCGATGCACCAAACTAGGGGAAAGAAGAGGAGGTAGATAACCTTATTGATGAGCTTAAGGTTACCCAGGTTTCTTTGAAGAAATTCTAGATGGCCTTGCAAGAATCATCATTCACATTTGTGAGCTTTGTGAAGAATTGAACTTGGCACGACCATCATCATCTACAACAGAAATCCAATCTTTTGTGGCTGCTATACCATTTGAGGATGAGAGTGATACTTATGATCTGAGGGGAAAATCCCTTATGATGGGCAAGCGTGAGGAATTTTCAGATTTGCAAGGGCTTGAGAACATTTATAATTTTAAAATTATTGAATACACACACACACCTTACATCATTGAGATCATGAGTCACTTTTTGAGAGTTAATTAAAGGTTTCAGTCATGGACACAAATGGGGTAGTTGAGCACACACTAGGGATCAACCACTATAGTTATGCCTACATGTAGAGATGGTTACATGGGTGACTCACAATTGATTAGGCCTTTAGCTATGTATGAAGACCTTGGGGAGACCATTGGTATTGAGGCATAACCCCATCATGTTGATGATTCCCTAGTGGAGTATGAAGCAATCCTAATATTAGGATTTGAGATGCATTTTAGAGAGTCATTTGCTTTGGGTTGGTGTATGCTTGGAAATGGTGAGTTCCAATAGATATATGTTCCAATTTATGGAGATGCTCATGAGAGTAGAGGTATTCTAGCCAAAACATGTTTCTTAAATATGACCTCTCATGATCAGTAGTATTTGCACAAAAAAAATATATTCACAAGGCTTTAGAAACATTTCAAAGAATGCAAATAGGAGCCTTCATGACAATAGCCATTATGAAAACTTTGATGTTATAGTTTACTGAGAAAAAGAATTTCTATAAATTTGTTTGTGATGTTTTCAAAGAATCTTAAAAGATGTCTTGTTTTAATACAAAGTAAAACATTTGTCTCATTCAATAATGAAACTGATAAATAAGAAAGCTATGCATAGAATCTATTACCTAGTAATTAACATATTCAAGACTATAGATGAAGGTATCCTTCGCTCTTGAAGAAAACTAAATCAAACGACATCTAAAAGCAACTACAACATCATCCCTAAAACATTCTCCAGACGAATTAAAAATATCCTTATGCTACCAAGTATATTTTTGGATGCAATAGAAAATGAGCTAAAGGAGATTCTATCTTGAAACCTCTTATTTGGAAATTTAATTGAGCATGGTTAAAAGAAAATGAGAGTAAGGCATGGTCGTAAAAACCTTTAAAAATAATAATGGTTTCAATATTAAAATTTCCCAAATGAAAGGAAGAGAATTTAATTTCATATTTTAAAATATTTTTACAAGAAGAAACACAAAGGGATCTAACACTAGGTATTACAATAATATCTTACACGAATATGGTCATAAATAAAACAAAAAAACCAATGCCTCTATTTAGCATATAACAATATAATTGTTTAAGCATGAAATAAAACACAACCTAAAATGTTTTGATTGCGTTCAAATTTAATATTGCACAAATCCAGTAAAGCATAACTCTTTCTTCAATGAACCAAAATCACTCTCTCTACAATTGTTGCTCCAATCCATAGAATAATGAAAATGTACAAAACCATGTTGTAACTGTTTTTGTTAGGCATGCATGCAAAATGTGGCAGTAAAGACAATGAAAACCTTCATTTAATAAATAAAAACAAACAAAAATTAGTGTAGACTAAAATAAAACACAACCTAAATGATTTGATAATGTATACATTCTACACAAGTTGTGTCATGTAGTTAACAATGTCAATGAGAAAAAAGGGCAAAAACATAATTATGTTTGAAATAGAATGAACCAACATATCTTTCTACAACTATTGTTTCTAACTATTCACAATAAAGAAAAAGTACATCTAAAAACACAATTGGAATTATTGTGAGAGGCTTATATGCAAAATGCGGTAGTAATACCAAAGACACTTGAACTTGTTTTATAGAATGCAGGGAAAAAAAATCTTGCAGAAACATACCAAATGGTTATAGTATGTACACATTTCAGCTCATTTTCAATAATAAAGAAACCAAAGTGTTATTCTATGGATACATCTGAATCTGTTTTTAATCATACCATTTGAATCCATTTTTATAACTAAGGAAACAACTTTTGGAGATAGCATATCAAATAATTATTATATGAACACATCTAAGTTCAATTTAAAAAAAGAAGAAGTATGTATACCCATTTTAAATAAGAAAATGAAGAACTTTTTTTTGGAGGGGACAATAGCAAATGGTTATGATATGAGCACACCTAAACCTATTATTTATAATAGCCACTATTAATAACAATAGACGTGAGTCCATTTTTTATAACTAAGGAAGAAACCGTTCAAGTGGTCATACCAAATAGTTATGATATAAGCACATCTTAACCCAGTTTTAATAACAAAAAGAAACTTAAGGGGCAAGAGAAGAAAAAGTCTTTCAAGTGAGTATATCAGTTAGTATGCCTTGGACACAAATGAGCCAATTTTCAATAATAAAGACTATAAATCCATTTTTAGCAAATTCAGTTTTGATAACAAGTAAAGAAACTAGTTTTTCCTTGAGAACATAAGAATAATTATAATATAGGTACATCCAAAACTATTTTCCATAACAAAGTAGAGAAGAATAACAACCCTAGTGCCATGTTACTTTAAGCGATCCTACATAATAGATCAATCAATACTTATTGTCTATCAATAAAAACTAATTAATCAATGATGGTGAGGATCGTTTTCTTTATGACCCTTTGGAGGCTTGGTAAGTAGGCTACATGTTACCATTTTCTTTGCAATAAAAAACACTACAAGGAACAACCAAAACACCAACACAAAAACCCAAAAATAGGAACCATCACAATTTACCTTTAACATAACCCTTGTGGGAATAGAGAGTCATGTCAAACAAGGGTGTAGAAATCTTAGATTTCTTTCCCTTCATAGTAATCTATCCCTCCAACTTCATACCTTCATCTTGCAAGAAGAATGAGTCTAACATATTAACACCAACACCTCGAGAAGTAGAGGGAACACCCCCCAAAATCAAAGGCAATGGAACCATTACAATCAAATAGAGCGACATAAACAAGGATATTGCTAAAACTGATAGTATCAAATGTAACAGAGGAAGTAGACCCCAAAGGCACAAACCTACAAACCTTCAGTGTAACAATAGGGAAGGCAAGAGACAAAGATTTATCCACAATAGTTACACCACAAGTAACTAGATAGGCCTGAGAAGAAGTTGCAATATCCTGCATCACCACTTGAGAGAAGCTCGAATGATCACTATATTTCATCTTAATTGCATAATGTATATTAGCCACACATTTCCACCATTAAGATGACACTCTTCTTCACTAACCCATAATGCTCAATTGCATGACTAGGTTTGAAACATCTTCTACACTTGAAACCACTCCCTTCATAGTAGATTGAACCAAATTCCCTTAGAAGAATAAATCAAAGTCTCAATAGGTAGCTCTTTAGACCTATCTAGCTCAATCAAAATATATGCAAATGTGGAATGAAGAATATTAGATGATTCCTCATCCACCAACAAAAATTCCCCAAGAGCATTACCTATTTCCTGAAAGAGAGAATCAACCCAAAGATGAAGAGGAATATAAGAAAGACAAACCCAAATTCAAAGCTTATTAAACATCGCAGAAGAGGGATTAAAATCAGAGTGCCATGTTTTAGTGAGTATCTTTTCTTTATTCTGAAAAAGTTATCACATAAAATTTCCTTTCTATCTTCTACAACCTTAAATCTAGATAGAAAAAATCCTTTAGCTAGTGGGTATATATGAACAATGCTAGAAAGAACAGGCTCGCAAATGTAGGAGCATCCTTGGGTCATTAACTATCTTGCATCACCCAAAAAAGTCTCCTTTTAGTTTCACTATTTACTATTCATTTGGACAATTATCTTGTTGTTTTACTATGCAATCGATCCAATTGGCTTGCCTATTATGTGATCCTTATGGTGTGGCCTAAGCATTATGTAGATATTTTGTATAGCTTCACATGGTTTTCTAGATGTTTCCAAATGAAGTTATCTTAAGATTTTTCTGGTCCTATTTCGGCTTTCCTATTCTAATGGTCAAGGTGGTGAGTTGCATCTTGCAATCAAGATTCACAACATGGGATGTGTTATGGTGCATTGTTTTATGTTGTAACACATTTCATCGATCCTCTTGCATGCTTGCACAACACGATGTGTTCATTTGGGGTTATTTTTTATGAGTTGGGTCCTAACTTATCTATTTGTAATATGCTTTCTTTGTCTTGGAAGTTAATGACCAAATAAGCCAGCTCGTGGCTAGTGATCTTGTATATAAGTAGAGTAGTGGTTCTAGTTTTAAGCAATCCAAGATAGTGGAAGAAGTGGCAAGTACGCTACATGATTAGGAGGTCGAATAGATTCGAGAAGCAACTAGGATAACTCTATTTTGTGTGTGATTTCATAGTTTTGAGGAATGATTAGCTTCAAACTTGTAGAAGTTGTTTATTGACAATGGTGATGTAAGATTTGTATTTACGGGTCAACTTAATGATAATCTAGTGATGTTTCTTCCAATTGTGTTCATTGCTTACTAGTTTTTTTAGGCATTTTCATTTTTGCATATTCTTGTTGCAAGGTTGGACATCTCCTTTGTGAATTCTCTATCCTTGGCTATATGTCAAGTGGTATTAGAGCTAGTTTTTTTTGGTTGTTTCAAGCTCTAGGAATCCTATATTTTGACTTGCATCTCTTTTTGTTGTGGACTCGAAGAAGTTGAGGTTCATATCTACATCAACCAAGGGTTAGTGCAATGTTGCAAATGACAGATTGACTATTGGAAGATTGAGATCACACTTGTGAACTTGGTTGTGGAGTGGTAGAAGATTGGATCTAACCTACAATTGTGGTGGTTGCACAAGAAGGATTGGTTGGTTGACAACATTGATAAGTTTTCTAGTTACATAATAGACCTAGTTTCTTTAGGCAGATTCTTGGTGTTGGTAGATTTTCAAACCAGATTAGAGAAATCAACACTTGTGATTAAATCATCGAACCCAAGGAATTGAAGATTGGCATCTTGGTAAACACGTCGTCGAGAAGAATAAATCCTAGAAGACTAGAGAAAATGATGGAGGATTTTAGAAATGAGATAAGGACTAAGATCTAGAATGCTTTAGCTAGGGCAAGGTAAGATAAGATAAGATAAATCTATTAGTGTCCAACTAAAGACCACCAATGGTCTAAGGGACTAAGAGCATACAACCAAGGAAGTAGCAGACAACAAGACACCAAGCGGTGTCTGGAAAAGAGCAAGCAAGAAAAATAAAAGAAACAAAGCAACATAGGAGCCAACAAGGAGGCAAGAACTAGGGATCCTTTCTTTGTTGAAAGAAATCCAACATTGAATGAGATGGATCTAGGTAGGAAGGAAATCTGGTCCGTCGCTACGAGTGGTTGGAGTGGTGCCATTGAAGAGTAAGAGTAGTAGAAGTATTAAACCTAGTGTGAGGTCTCACTAATCTAGAGTGGCCAGTCACGAGGGTATTGGAGGCATTGAGGGTATGCTTCACCCCCAGCATCAGAGACAAGGGAGAGAAGAAGGTGGTGATAAGGGGTTGATCTGATGCATCTTGTGGGGTTAAGCGATGTAAAGTGTGGTCTCAAAGCTGCATCACCTCCTTGAGCTAGAGTGCCAAACACCTCTAATCCGTGTACGTAAAGAAAGCTATGAGGGAATTACACTCTCTGAAAAGACAATAGAATCTTCCTCTCATCTCATAGTAAGACAAGCAACAAAAGATGAAATGGGTCTCAGTCTCAGCTTTAGACAAGGAGCACAAGCGACCCAATCCTCTTTGCCCATATGATGATTAGTCTGGATCCGTAACTAGTGGGAGCCAACTTTGAAAGATCCAAGGGAAATGTATAAGGCATGAGATCGACACTATGACAAGTAGCTAGGTCATGTAATAATCCCATTAGTGATAACCAAGAAGTGCTTAGCATAAAAGTCCATCATAGGATGTAACCCCCAACTAGGTTACTCTAGGTCACTATGATATACTATCTGTAAATGTTTGTCCTGACATGCCCATTCAATTCTTGTTGTGATAGGAGGAGATGAGTGGGAGCATCCAATGAAAACTAGAAGGGAGGGAGGTGGTTAATATCAATCCCTATTGAGCTCAACAAAGTGGTCACCTAAGCGTACCAAGATCAACCTCTAGGGGAGGGATTCGAGGCAACAATGACAACAGAGGAGCAAGAGGAGCAAGAGGAGCAAGAGGCCAAGTAAGCATATCTGTGACGACCATCCGCAGAATCCACAAAGCCACAAAGCTGGTGAAGAAACCAAACTAGATAAAAAAATGGCACCTAGTCTAAAATGATGAGCCCCAAATTCTTCCATAATAATGTCATGGGGGGTGAATCTATGTCATCTAATAATGCATCGGAGAAGTAGAGTCTGAACATGCTCAATAGAGGCCCAATCTGAGTCGAGAAGAGATAGTCCCCATACTATTGAACCATATAGCACCGTCGGTCTAACCAAGGTGTCCAAAAGGGACAACTTGGACATTGTGTCCTGGAAGTGGTGTGTGAAGCATTGTCTCTCGAGCATAGCAAGGGAGCACATCCCCTTGTTAACTCTGGGCTGTATGGTCGACCTCATACTGAAGCGATTTCTTGAGAACTTGACATTGAGGTATGTGTAAGAAGAGGCAATCTCAATCTCTTGTCCCTGAAAGTAAAAGTGCATATCAGAGCTCTTCAATTGGTTAAATACCATAACCTGAGTCTTACTTAGGGTCACAGTCAGTTGCCACAAGTTGTAGAAGGAACCCAAACCATCTAGGAGCCTCTGAAGACTCTCGGGAGAGGATGCTAAAAGGACCACATCGTCAGCATAGAGGAGAATGGAGATCAAAACCTATTGTAAGTAGTAACCATCACCTGGGAGCGAAGACTCTATGAGAAAGGTCTCAAGCTCATCAATATAAATGCCAAAGTGTGGGGGAAAGAGGGAAACCCTATTTCACCCCAATGGTGCTCTAGATAGGAGTTGAGAAACCATCAGGAGTCTTGAACCTACCCACAACATTCTCATATAACCTCATAATAGATGTCAATAAGATCTCTAAAATCCCAATGTCTCTGAGCCTCTGGAAAAGGCCCCCCCGTGGGATAGTGTCAAAAGCCTTGTGAAAGTCTATGAAACAACAATAAACTTTCATAGAGTGGTGTTGAGCCTCCTCAATAATAGCCCATAACACCATGATGTGGTCCATGGCATGGTAACTTGCCCAAAAGCTTGGCCTCTAGCTCTACAAGCTCTCTAGCAAGAATAGTGTTTAGTGTTGTGGTAGAGAGCTTGGCAAAGGTGTGTCCAATCATGATAGTCCTATAGTTGCTGGGGTTAGAAGTCAGCCTAGACTTGTGGATCAGATAGATCACATGCCTCAACCAGGAGTTTGGAATGCCAGTGCAAACCACTATATTAAAGAGTGTGGGAAGAAAGGAGCACAACACCGAGGCACCAAGCTTGAGGAGCTGAACTTAAAAGTCCTCCTCATCAGCCACCCTAATACATCTCTTGTATCTGATGGCCTCAACAATGATGGAGGGGGTATAAAGGTAGTGGCAGTGGGTAGGCGGGGTGAGGTGGGGGGGGGCTATTGGACAGGAATGTTGTACAGAGTGGAGGCATGGGCAGTGAGGGAGATGAAATTGAAGGAGGAAAATGGGGGGGGGGGGGTGGTGGAGCAGTGGGGGAATAAAGTGTGTCAGAACAACTTGGGATCTTGGGATCCTGAGAAAGTGTGTCCCACAATGAGCGACACTAAAATTAATGAACAACCATTTCTTGGAGTGAAGGAAATGATGATAAGCGGGACGAAGGCTGGTCAAAGCAATAGAGCAAGTCTCAAAGGTTGAGCGCAAGTGGCAATGATAAAACTTACAGTAATCATTGAACCATTGGTTCATAGGGCATGTACTATGATGCTTGGAATGATGAAAAGGATGATTGGGGATGGAGAGGAGAGCAGAGTCCCATATTGTAGTTGTCAACAAGTCAAACATAGAAGTAGCTTGGTCAAGCTTGGAGAAGCTATTGGGGGGAAGAAGCTGTCTAAGATGGAAGGTGAAGAGGGTAGGGTCACTCTTGGGGAAGCAAAAGTGGGTAGGGGTGGGGGTTGGAACAAGAGGAGGGTGGGGGAGGGGAAGGGGTGGAGGTGGTGGAAGCTGAGGGCAGGGGGAAAAGCTAAGTGAATGGCTGAGGAGAGCGTGATCGGCCAAGGGAAGGCAGGAGATGGAGAAGTAGTGAACTAATAGGATAAAGGAGGCTGAAGCAAGAGCGTAGTCCATAACACTCACACCACCAGAGTGTGGCCAGCAAGTGAAGAGCTCAAAACTTGGGAAGCAAGAGAGGTTGTTCAAAATCACCATGTTGGTAGACTCACACATCTAGAGAAGGTGATACCCATAATTGGATAAAAGTCTACAACTATCTTCAGAGGTGCATTGGAGCCCAAGATTGGTTGGATCAGTCTCCGAAGTGAAAGACCAGTCTGAACCATGGTCATATAAAGGTGTCTACAAGTCTTTGGTCTGGGCATTAAAGTACCCAAAAATGATGATGTCACCCATAGTCGTAAACATGGAGATGCACTCCTGTAAGTCCGAAAAGGGTCTCCGTCCTCAACACTATGGATAATGTACTGAGAAGAGGCAGGTGAAAAGTAGCAAGCGATGATGAAGATATCTCTCTAAAAATGTCTAATATAATTGTTATGGTTGATGTGGATCCACAAGAATTTGATATGGACATCAGTATGGATGACTGAGGTAGCCTTGATAAGATCATCCCTAATCAGAAAAGCCACGCCTCTAGAACCACGTACCCCACTTGAAATATGAACCTCCTCTTTGCATATGGATAGCCACTAATAGCTTGCAAACCTTGGAAGGGGGTGGTTCAGACTTTCATGTGTCTCCGTGACAATAAGGATATCTGCTGAACCAATTGCATCCTAAAATAGGCTAAGTAGGGACCATAGCGAGCCATTACCATTCCAACAGTTGACAAGAATAGAGCCAGAGGAGGACCCACCCTTGTTAGACTGTTGGTAGGCATGTCATTTGGTCTTGTCGATCTATCTCGACACTCAACCACTAGGAGGAGAATCATGGATCACTACCCTAAGATTCCAAATAACTACCCACTTCCCACTACTCCTAGCCTCAACAACTAGGCCCTTCGAGTGTTTTTGTTCTACCACCTGTGATTTAGTGAGATCGTCATCCAAGAAAGTTTTAGTAGGAAGAGAGAATAACATATTCTTTTCTCTAAGAGCCTACAATCTGTCTGAGAGGGAGTGAAATTGGAGAAAGAGGGTTTCGTCTGGGCCTAGCCAACATCTATCTAATGAAATATTAGAGATACCAAGCTAGTCTATAAGGAAAGAATGTCCAACAACAAGAGGGTTGAAAGTGGGGGGAAGACCATGGACCCATAGGTTTAGTTCTCGAGCTCGCCTCGCCCACTCCTCGTCTATCTTCCCTTGGACCAACTTCTCAACACTTGAGACAGGTCTTGCAGTAGTAGTGTTACACAAGGTCGCCCATGTTTTTACCTTGTGTTCAGTTTTAGACATGAGTGATGAATTCCTATCAACAATTTCAGTCTCTCTTTCCTTAATAGTTGTGAGGTCTGTGGTTCTAGTGTTAAAAGTTGTTGAGAAGTTATCAATAACAGTTGTATTAGAGGTTGTCAGTTGCCTAAGTTCTAGAATTGATGTTGAGAGAGAATTGACCGTGTCTTTGAGTTGTAGGTCAGATTCAACATGAGATACTAGCATAAATACCCATTCTACTAGTTTGTGAGAGATGTTAGATATCGAAAGAAATGTATCTCTTAGTGATGTATTATCTTTCTCTAGTTTTTCTAAATAGTCAACAATTTGCTGCAATGGGACTGGATCGAGTGGAGTCATTTTGTCAAACAATTTATGTGTAATAGTTCATGTGCTGTGGTCCCTCTATAATTGTGTCAAAATCCACTAAAAACCCTCTGCCGTCTCAGTGAGATCTAGTCAAAAGCTTAAGAATGACAACAAATAAAGATTCGTAGATTAGGTGCGACACACAATCTGTCAAACAATTGACACCTAGTTGAAGATCTCTCCTGAATTCTGGTTGAAGAATGATCCCTGTGGATCCCTGCAATGACTAGAACCCCCAGAAACACCTCAATCACTCTGCAACTTGTAGAGCTAGGTGAAGACAATAACTAGGGAGCCACTAGAAGCAACGTACAGGTTTGCGTGCGCATGGGAGAGTATTCCCTAGGTTGCATGGGGTTAATGGTAATGGCTTGGCTCACTTAGCAACACTATTAATGGCCGTGCACTCATAGCTCTGGTTGTTTATGAATCATGGCAACAACAAGAGAAAGACACAAATTCAAAATGCAAGAAAATCTTTATCGAATAGTTGGGAAACTTCCTCTTTACTCCTGCAAAGCCTCCTTCCGCGACTTCTTCAGATCTCTTCATTTGCACAACATTTACCCTAAACTAGTGCCAAATTGAGACATAGTAGATCGAGAAGTGAGGGAGATTTGCATGGACACGGGAAAAAATCTCCCACCTTCCACGACTTCTTTTGAGATGGACAAGCCTGCAAAAAGCCTTAGAAGTCTAGGATCATATCAATGATGAATTTGAGGAAGCAACTAAAGATCTTGAGACAATATAAGTTGAGATTCTTGTCGAGGAGGAAATATTGTTAAGAGTTGTGACACAAATGGGTAAGAGTCATGGAATTGATGTTGTACGCTTTTCTTATTTTTCACATCCAAAAGACTTGATAGATTAGATCAATGAACTAGAGGATTACTTTGAGTATGAAGATGCTAAGGATCCATAGAGAGTTAGGTTAACACTGACGAAGCTAAAGGGTCTTGTTACCTTATGGTCAAAAGAATTAAAAAAGATAGGGAAGATCACGGTGAACTTAAGATAACTAGGTGTAGGATTATGATTTCTAGACTTAAACCTACATTCATGCTAGAAGATTATGAACTTAAATTGTTTAAGAGGTTACGAAATCTGAAGTAGAAAGATCTCATAGTTAAAGAGCATACAAAGGAGTTGTACAAGATGAAAATTAGGTCTAGACACCAAAGTCATCCAAGGAGAAAGTGGAAAGGTATAATAATGGTTTGATGCTTAACATTCATGATGGGTTAAGTATGTTGATGATTAGTACAATTGAATATGCTTATTAGCATACCCTAAAGGAAGAAGATAAGTTGAGGAGAAAGCAAGCTACCCCTAGTGTTAGGGATAAACCAAATGTTGATGAAGGCAAATATAAACTTATGATAGAAGATTAAATTGATAAGAAGATATAGGGAAGGAGAAGAAGAAGGCACTAGTTTGAAATGTAGGAATGTTGATCATATAGCATTCAATGTTGGGTTGGTTCTAGCAAGGGCAAACATAACCTAGTGACACATAAAGAACATAGAGAGATGGATGAACTTGTTGAAAGAGAAGTTGCACTTGCAATGAGAGAATCTTTGATTTTTAGAAGAGTCATGTTAAGTAAGAAGAAACTAGAGCCTATGTAGAGGAGGCAGTGGTTCCAAATTGTTTGCAAGTCTGGTGGACAATGTTGCAAAGTGATATTGGATGGTGGAAGTACAAATAACCTTGTATCTGAGAAAATGTTACAAAAGTTGAGATTGAGAAGACTCAAGCATCTGTGTCCTTATGGGGTAAGTTGGTTTTAGGATGATCACATGGAGAAGTGAAATAACAATATTATTTGGTTGATTTTAATGTTGGACCTGACTGGGATGAGATACTTTGTGATGTTGTTAATATGGGTTCTTGCCATATTTTGTTGGGTAGACTTGGCAATATGATGCTGGTGCTTCATGATTGTTGAAGGAATATTTTTTTTCTATCATCAAAGATGGTAGAAGGTTTACTTTACTTCCTTTGAGGGATGAAGGAATGAAAGCTAAGGACTTGAGAATGAGGATTTACACCTTAGGACATCTAGTTGTTTTGGATCAAAAGGCGATGATCTACAATAGTTGGTTGAACATGTTTCTTAAGGTCTACAACATCCTTAGAGTAGATACACACAATTTATGTTAGATTTCAAAAGGTGGAGTCAAATAGTAGAATATGAAAACTATATTGGTTGACAATTTTAATGATGACAGATGCAAAGATAAATGGTTTAGTAAGTTTGATTAGATCAACAGGTTATGACAGTACTAGTAGTGGAATATATGATGGTGGATGTTATTCTATAGGAGATTTGTCAAACTCTTGCATCAAGAATAGTAAAAGTGGTCCCGCACATTATAATAGAAAATTTTGTTCTTCTGATAGTAAAGGCAAGTGGATGGATAATGAGAGTCCTATCAGATATTCATAAATTCCTTTTACAGAACATCTTCTATTCACTCGGGGTGTTTGTTGTAGGCACATCATTAGGTTGTTGGTAATTCTGCATCACCCAAAAATATTTCCTTTCCATTTGTCTGTTTATTAATCATTTGGATAGTTTTCTTGTTGTTTTAGCATGCAATCAATCTAATTGGCTCGTTCTCTTATTTGATCTTTATGGCATAACCTAGGCATTGAGAAGATCCTTTTTCTAGCTTTGCATGGTGTCCTGATGTTTCCAAATGAAGTTATCTTAAGATTGGATTGATCCTATTATGAATTTCTTGTTCTAATGGTTAGGGTGTGTTGGTGTTTTTCAAAAATTCCAATGAGAACAAAATACATCTAGGGGCAGCTACTTCCCCTCTACAACATACCCATTTAGACACCAGGGCCAACTATAAGGCTAGACCCTTTTTCTACTTCAGGCTCTACAAAACTTAGGTGCATGTTGTAGACGCTTAAAATCGTCCTTAAACACTATATTAATTAATTTTAATATTGCCTATGACAGCGTAATTAATTATTAATTAATTAATTATATTTCTCACATTCTTCTACTTATCTAATTAAATTAATTAATTAAATGAGTTCATTCTTTTAAGTATTTAAATCTAATTTAAATACTTCTAGCCTTAATGTGTTAAATTAATTTAACACATGATCCTCCATGTTTCCCCATTTTAAAATAAATTTTATTTATTTAAACCCTCACATCCCATTAATTCCTCTAAACCCATGATTAAATTAAATCTCATTTAATTTAATCTTAAGCCTAACCTAGAGCCTAGCCTATCATTTTTATCCTCTTAAGCCTATTTCTTCTCTACTCCCATTTAATCATTCCTAATCATTTTTCTAATCCCCCTCATTAGCCTAAGAGTGTGCTCACACATGTGTGAGATGGCATGCCTACACACTCCCCTTTGCACTCTTGTCTCCCACTCTTCTTCTCAAGTTTGCTCACACATGTGTGAGCAAACTTTGAATTCTTGACCATTTGCATGGCTTGCATGTCACCTTATGTGGCATTTACATGGATGCCACCACACCAAGCCCTCCCTCAAGCTTATAAATAGAGGCCTTGTCTCAAGCATTTGCATCTCCCATTATTGCATTGTTACCATGCCATTTTGAGTCTTGAGTTTTCATGCTAGGGTTTTCATTGTAGTTTGAGTTTTCATAGAGATTTCTAAGTAAATACTAACCATTTGGTAGCTGGTTTAGCTTTGCATTTGCATTATTGGTTTAGTTTACATGCATTTTCTCATCTCCATTCCATTTACATCTTAGTTTAACTTGCATATTTAGTTAGTTTATTGGTTGCATTTCATATTTTCATCATTGAATGCTTTCAAGTATGGCTTTCTTCATAGCCATTCCTTGAAGTGTTCTTCATCTCATATAGTTTAGGGTTCATATTGCATCATCACTCACATTTGCACATTCCCTCAAGAGATTCACTCCATTGTTGTGTTTGGGAGAGCACACCAAACATACCCTCCATCTTAACACACCAACAATGCCTCTCATGGGTGCCTTTGTTGAGCTGTAGAGGTGGCTGGAAGACTTGATTTGTTGGCTGCTTTGAGTTGCAAAACTCAAGCAAGCATTAGTTTAGTTTTCCTTCATTTTGATGAATTTTTGTTACATGTTTTGATTTGAACTAATGTTTGCTTGTTGATTCATGTTCCTAACAGGTCACATTTTCTAGCACACACATGTACCTTAGGTTCACTTATATGGTACCAGTGTTAAAGCATATACTTGAATCTAACAAAGCAGATAATACCCTTAATCTTTTAATTCTTGTGTAGACAACATAGTAATGAAATAGCTAGAATCATGATGTATGAA
Organism: Cupressus sempervirens; assembly: GCA_028749045.1. Lineage (NCBI taxonomy): Eukaryota > Viridiplantae > Streptophyta > Pinopsida > Cupressales > Cupressaceae > Cupressus > Cupressus sempervirens. The sequence continues at coordinate 496,402,979 of CM053791.1, read as the reverse complement.
CTAGATAAGCTAAGTGAGGGTACTTTTCAGCTCTTCAACAAAAAGGGAGAAGGATTTTGACTATAAAGATTGATTTCAACAAAACTATGATATGAACAACATAACACGTGATCATGTAGCTGATTAGTACCTTATCTATTGGGCAATCCTACAAATCACTAACATACATCCTTGAAAGTCATTGATACATTTTATATATCAGGACTTCCTGATCTATCCATTTACCTTGTGAATCAAACATCTGCATCTTTCTGAATCTCATACTCAACCTATCCCTTCATGAAATCTGCAACTCTATGATGATAAACTAAGCATTTACATGACTCCTTGAATCATAAGAAAAATATATCAACATATACGATCTAAAATAGATTGCAACTAGACAATATGCATCTTGTACATATATCACATAAGATCACAAACAACATGAACATGAGACAAGATTCAGACTGGAGATTAACTTGTTGCTACACTTTTGTTTATTTCCTTGAAATAAATACATAAAGGATGCATGAAAACAACTTATGAAACTACTACATAAACTATAACGATCTGTAATCTTATTTCTTGTTGTTCATTACATTAGAGAAATGCTGAAGAAATGGTGGAAACCTAGCTAAGCTTGCTCAGAGAAATTGGAAACCAACCCCTAAAGAACGAGAAAATAAGAGAATATAAAGATGATGAATTCCTAGATCAGATCAGATGTTGCCATTTGTCCACTTGGAAAACCTCCATCTGTTGATGAAGAACATCTCTCTACTCTCCCTCTATAACTGAAAATCAAATATTTTCTTCTGCTACTCAAGAATGCTTGAAAATATCTTCGGAATGATCAAAAGTGTAACTGATTAAGATACCAGATTTGATTTTACCACAAGGGAAAAAACACCTGTTAAATGACTTCTAGAGGCAAAAAGTAACTCTCAGAATCATTTTCCTCCAAATTCTGGAGCCAACAAACTTTCATAACTACCTTCCAACTGATTTTGATGCTTAATGATGAATTTTTCCCATTCTGCTGAGAATGCTCTGAAAAACATAAAACTACATATATCATGTACCCGTGAATACCTATGCAATTTCTGATTCCATATTCAGAAAGCTCATCTTCTTCTGGTTCCAAAGGTATATTACTTTGTATTTTCAATGAAAATCACCCCTCTAGCATGCATTTGAAATTTCCAAGCCCAAGTAAAGAACAAAGTATAAAATTAATATTTAAAAAAAACCCTATAGTTGAAACTATAGAAAATTCCTTAAAACATTTAAATTTTTTCAGTTTGGAGCTTGCATGTTCAAATTTTGGAGAAAAACAATAAAATATTGATCTTTTATGATTTCATATTTTTCCCTTTTTTTGGAATCTGAGTCAACCCTCCTAGTTGACTGGTACGTGGCAACTCCTCATTGACCGAATTCTGCACAATCACCATTGTCCCTAGATGCCTTGCCACTTGTCGGCTCCTCGTTTCGTCGCAAGCTTAACTAACTCAACCTTAACCCTTGCAAACTGGTGAAACAAGGCATTTCGCACCTTCGGAGCTCTTTGACCTTAACTGTGGTTAAGCCAGTCAACCATGCGAAATAGACCATTTTGCATGGTTGCATCATTCTTTCCCTTTTACTTTATATGCTAGTGATGTCGCACTTGGCGGTTAGTTAATTGCGTTGCGCAGTTAGCCTCCAACTACATGGTTAGGCCTACAAGAGTGCGACTGGGCACCATGTGTCTGTTGCTGATGTCATCTTCCTGTCCTCCATGCATTTTCCAATTCAAAATTTTGGATAAAGAACAATTTTTTTAAAAATAATTATTTCACATTTTTTCCCCTTTCTGGAATCTGAGTCAACCATTTGCTGACTGCCACGTGGTAGCTCCTGATTTGTTTGATCTCTTGCACAATCATCACTACTCTATTAGCGCCCTTGCCACGTGTCACCTCAGTGCACCTTCGCATCCTTAACCCTTGATTTCACCTTAACTCTGACAACCATGTGAAATAGACAATTTCGCATGGTCACACCACTTTTCCCAACTTAACATTTTGTGCTCTGAAACCGTGCCTAGCGATTAGCTAACTGTGTCACTCCGTCGCATGATTAGTCTCTCTACACAGTTATCACTGCAACATTGCGATTGAGTGCTACATGTCCATTAGATGATGTCATCCTCCTTATCCCTCCAATTGCGATTTCGTTCAAAACATTGCTCTTCGTGCCAAGAGTATGACTGGGCGCCATGTGTCTGTTGTTGATGTCATCTTCCTGTCCTTCATGCATTTTCTCGTTCAAAATTTCGAATGAGCTCAAAATTTCAGATGAAGAACAAAAATATATATATTTTTAATTATTTCACATTTTACCCCCTTTCTGGAATCTGAGTCAACCCTCTGTTGACCACCATGTGGTAGCTCCCAATTTGTTTGATCTCCTGCACAGTCATCACTGCTCTGTTAGCACCCTTGCCACGTGTCACCTCAGTGCACCTTCACATCCTTAACCCTTGATTTCGCCTTAACTCTGATGACCATGTAAAATAGACCATTTTGCATGGTCACACCACTTTTCCCGACTCAACATTTTGTGCTTTGAAACTGCGCCTAGCGATTAGCTAACTATGTCGCTTCGTTGCACAATTAGTCTCTAACTACACAGTTATTACCGCGACATTGCGATTGAGTGCTACATGTCCATTGGATGATGTCATCCTCTTTATCCCTCCAATTGCAATTTCATTCAACACATTGCTCTTTGTGCCAAGAGTACAACTGGGCGCCATGTGTCTGTTGCTAACGTCATCTTCCTGTCCTCCATGCATTTTCCTGTTCAAAATTTTGAATGAACTCAAAATTTTAGATGAAGAACAAAAAGAAAATAATTTTTTATTATTTCACATTTTGCCCCCTTTCTGTAATCAGAGTCAACCCTTTGTTGACTACCACATGCCAGCTCCTGATTTGTTTGATCTCCTGCACAATCATCATTGCTTTGTTAACACCCTTGCCATGTGTTACCTCAATGCACCTTCACATCCTTTACCCCTGATTTTGCCTTAACTCCGGTGACCATGATTTCGCCTGAACTCCAAGGACCATGTGAAATAGACCATTTCGCATGGTTGCACCACTTTTCTTGACTTAACATTTTGTGCTCCGAAACCGCGCCTTGCGGTTAGCTCACTATGTCGCTTCGTCGCACAGTTAGTCTCTAACTACATGGTTATCACCGCGACATTGCAATTGAGTGGGCCACCCTTAAACATCACACACTAAGGAAGAAATTAAGCTTGAAAAAAAAAAAGTCAACTTTGACTATTTAGCTCTTTTAGCCTAGGAATGAAGCTTAGTGTGTGATGTTTAAGCCGTCTCAATTGAGTGCTACATGTCCATCGGATGATGTCATCCTCTTTATCCTTCCAATTGTGATTTTGTTCAAAACATTGCTCTTCACACCAAGAGTACGATTGGGTGCCATGTGTCTGTTGTTGATGTCATCTCCCTGTCCTCCATGCATTTTCCCGTTCAAAATTTCAGATGAAGAACAAAAAGAAAATAATTTTTTATTATTTCACATTTTGCCCCCTTTCTAGAATTTGAGTCAACCCTCTGTTGACTACCACATGGCAGCTCCTGATTTGTTTGATCTCTTGCACAGTCATCACTGCTCTGTTAGCACTCTTGCCATGTGTTACCTCAGTGCACCTTCGCATCCTTAACCCCTAATTTCGCGTGAACTTCGGTGACCTTGATTTCGCCTGAACTCCAGGGACCATGTGAAATAGACCATTTTGCATGGTCACACCACTTTTGCCAACTTAACATCTTGTGCTCCGAAATTGCACCTAGTGGTTAGCTAACTGCATCGCTCCGTCGCACAGTTAGTATCTAACTAGGTACTTATCGCCGTGAGATTGCGATTGAGTGCCACATGTCCATCAGATGATGTCATCCTCTTTTGTGTCCGCTGGCATGGCCGTCCACAGTGGGGCCCCTCACATGAGCCTAAGGCTTTGAAAGAACGAAATGTGGTGCGCTCATACTTTTAAACACATAAAATCCCTCCAGCACGGGCAATATGGGATTAAAGTCTTGAACCGTCCCTTCAAAATTGCAAGCCTCTACGCTACATCTTCCAACATCTTCACTGCAACAGCTCACCTTGTGTTCAAGTCCGGTTAATCCTACTTTTATCGTGTCTATTGGTGATTCAGGTGTAGATTCCGTCAATTTGATGGGAAGAAATGAGATCGAAATCTTGTCAAGAAACCTCTCGGGCCTGAACTCATCTAGCTCTTTCCATAACTCAAGATCGTTGGACACGCTGTGCAGATTGAAAAGCATCGATGGCTTTGCAGGTATGGTGATGCCCATCAACTTACACTCCTCCGTCTGGTGAATAATCCCAAGTGGCGCAATCGATTCTTTTCTTAGGGTTTCCTTCACCACACTCTGCAAGTATGAAAGCTTCTTTAAATCCTCTCAAATGAACAACCTACCTTTTCCTTTTCCCACCGCAGTTAAAACTCATGGCACATTTTGCATGTTCAACACAAAACTGAAATCACTTCTTTTATGGGCGTCAGAAACCGACAATTAGCAAAGGACTCGAACAAAAGTGTTCTGCGGATGAATCTTGTTGTAGTGCTTATCCAAGCCTCCAAGATGGTTTACCAATGTGACCAGACATTTATCACGCATGAATCCTCTGTGGTCTGCAGTTTCACGGGCTCCATCTGTTATGCTCAAGGGACTCAGCTTCAACAATGGAGCAGAACAAATCGATTCCTTTCCTGATTTATGACAGCTACCTGTTAAAGTCATGCCCTCCTCTATTTTGAAACGAGCAGGCAGTAGTATCGACTCACAAGTTCAACTATTACACTCCCCTACCCATCCAGAAATGAACCTCAAGCCGACCACAGGGAAGCGCTAAGTCAAAACCAGTTTTCTGGTCTTAGCTTAAGCCGCTTCATTGCGAGATTGTCCACTTTATGTGTTTGACCATAAATAGCTCCTTTAAGATGTCTTCAACAGTATATTTCCGGCACAGCTTGACCCCTGACTGGGAATGGTGGACCCTTTTTGTTTTATTCATACCAAGCAGTGAGAGTTGGTTCAATGTTTGGCAAATAAATATTATCATTTTGCATTCTCTCCAATCATCAATACAATATATTCCCTTGCCTATTTTCCAAAATCATTCCCTTGGACTGATAAGAAAGATGTTTGTGATCTAAGATATTGGCCCATACTCTCTTCCTTTGCTTTATAGTTTTTTCCACATCTTTATTTTCAGTCAAAAGATAGTGACATGTCCTTACTCATGTGTATACCCAAAAGGTCATGGCACACTAAGGAATAACCATTTAATGAGATGGTGCCCCATTAGATGAGAGCAAGCATTGTGAGTCAATTCTCTTCTTTATTATTCACTTTATGTATAATCTACACGTGCTAAAATAACTTTGACCATTATCATCATTATAACTTTGGAAAGCATCTTTTATTTTTTAGACATCTTCTCAACATCTTGACGAAAATCAGTCAGGCCCTAAAGTGGGTCCGGTTAAATTTTTTTTTTGACTTAAACACTTGACCCTTCAAAACTGATCCATTAATCACCTGATACCGATGTAAATTGAAAATCAATCATTATTACATCATTTAAAACTCATCTTATTTTTTTTGGCAAACTGTAAATTTCGTGCCAAGGGGTCCTTTGACTAGCCTTAAAACTTGACTGAAACAGATAATTAGGCTCTTAAAACTAACATGCTAATTCTCTGCTCCACATTCTTTTAGCCTGCAAAATCTTGCCTCATGATAATGCTTGGGTCAAAAGATATTGACCATCAAAGTCACCTTTGTGAAACTGCTTGCAAGCAAACATGTTAGAAAATCATAAATCACATTCGGTTTTGGCTTCAAAAGCATGTCAGACTGACACTTGAGGGCTTGAAAAATGGGGCGTTAGTTCATTGTCACGAAGAGAGTATAAATCTGTGATTAGGGCTCATGATGAATAACAGGGCATCTTTGGCAAGCACACAAAGTGGGGTACTAGGATTTGCAGAACTGGAAACAATGGTAGAAAAATAATTTTTGCAAATAGAATGGACCTAGGAAAGTGTGCAAACGGATTAGTCAAGACTTGAAAACTAGAAAACTTAAAGAATTTTTAGAGTAGAACACAGTGGTACAATCCATTTGGTTCAAACAATCATAGATTCAGAGATATGACATCCCGAATAGGGCTACCGATCAATCTACACTTTGACACCAGTAAAACTTTACAAATTGCAAATGGAATCATGTTAGAAACTAATCAAACAGATTCGTCATAAGCTCAAATATGGAATATAGCAAGTGTCTGACCTCTACAATGCAATGTGAAAGGAATTTTCTCATTTTGGTCAATTGGGTCAAAGTTATGACTAGTCAAATAAGGCCTCGTAGAATTCTAAACAATTTACATCAGTATGACAATAGTAAACAACTGACTTTGAGGGATTCAAAACCTAGTCAAAACATATCGAAACAACTCAAAATATGAAACATAGGTTCTCTAACATGCATACTAAACACTCCTAAAGCAGCAAGTGATGAAACATAACTAGGTGCAAGATATTCAATTGCAAGCAAGGCTACCTGTCGTTATTTGACACCAGCAAAAATCTAGATCTAAACATTGCTCAAAACGAAACTTCACGGAATGACAATCTATCATCAGGGAATGCATAAATTTGCTGAATGCAAGGTGTTAGAAATATTAAACACTTCATAGGCCTCAAAAGGATAGCCGGGTACACATGCATTAAATGTACTTTAATGGCTCAAAATTTAGGATGGTACTCAAAATCGAGGATGCAATTTTGAGTCCCAACAGGGTGGTGAGTTGCAACTTTCAATGAAGACTCATGACATGTGATGCTTTATGACACATTGTTCAGTGTTGGAGTACGTTTCATTGGTCCTCTTGCATGTTTGCAGAACATCATGTATTCATTTGGAGACCTTTTTATGATTTGGGTCCTAACCTATATGTTTGTAATACATTTCCTTTGTCTCACAAATTAATGATTAGATAAGTTGACTTGTGGCTGACAATATTGTATACAAGTAGGACAATGGTTCTAGTTTTAGGCAGTATAAGGTAGTGGAAGAAGTGGAAAGTATGCTACATGATTAGGAGGTAGAATTGATTCGACAAGAAACTAGGATAACTCTATTTTGTTTGTGATTTCATAGTTTTGAAGATTAGTTGTGAAATTTTAATAGTTGCATATTAACAATGACGATGTAAGATCTACATTTGCAGACAACTTTATGATAATCTAGTGATGCTTCTACCAATTGTGTTCATAGTTTGTTAGTTTGTTTGGTCTTTCCATTGTTGCATATTCTTGCTACAAGGTTGGATATCTCCTTTTGGGATTCTCTATCCTTGGCCAATAACCCTTGAAATGACAAATAATCCCATGAGATGAAAAACAAATACATTGTGATCCATCTTGTCCCTATCCTCATTCAACTTCAAAGACATTGCACTAAAAACAAGAATGCACCCTTTATTAGGAAGACATCACTTGGAAGCCCATGAAAAACCAAAAGAAAACCCACCCAAAGGCCACTAGAGATCAAAGAATAAGAAACTCTCCTCGTTATTGAAATAGGAAGAACATTGGGTCCAAATGAAGGGCAAGAAAAGGCGATCACTACAACAAGAGAAGATTTTGCATGCCTCAATGTGGAAGGACCCTTTCAATGCAATCTTAGATACATTTGATCCCACTCCACACCCAACCTCCAATATAGGAACCCTACTTGCTGATGCAAGAACCCTAGTTATAACCATTATCACCTTTTCACAATAATTGTTGCAACACATATTTTTTGGTGGTCACACATTTCTTTTAGTTTTATCTCTAGTTTTACAATGAGAGGAACAAAATGAAGATTAAGAAATAAATAACTATAAGACTATTTAGTTCTAGATTAAGTCTAATAAGAAATTATACATTTTATTTAGATTTTACATTTTAAAGGTGTGATAAATCGGTGCCCCTTCTTCATGAAAGTGGTTTTTGTTCTTTCTTAGTTATGATTCTCTTCCAAAATTGACATACAATATGGAAGCTTATATGATTATATTATTGTTTAGTAAAATATATTTTCAATACCACTTGGATCATTTGTCAATAATAAAAATTAAAAAAAAAGACAATTAGATAGCACTTTTTGATAAGAATAAGCTATAATTTTTCCTATGATAAATTTATAATTGAAAAGTGTCATTTTTCAATAGAGGGTCCAATAGATTCAATAGTCAAATGTAAGATTTGAGTGATAAATGTAGGACAATTAATTACCACATTTTGATATGAGTAAATTGCAAATTATTCTTAATTGTTTGACCATTGCATAATATGATGTTTAAATAGAGTGTCAGAAATGTGGAAGAACCTTTGTCATTCAGATCACAACTTCAACAAATACTTTTTACAAGATAATTTTGCTATCCATATATTTATTAAATTACAAGTTATAATCACATATATTTTAAAATACTGTGACACATAGACAAAACATGCCTATTTTATAATTTTTTAAATAAAATAGAATTTGATATGGATCTTATAAAGCTTTAATGTTTAAGTTTTTGTGCTAGTGTAGGATATACACATTATAACATATCACCTCATGATTTACATTAATATGACTTAATCTAGATTGAAATTGTACGAGTGTTATTTTGCTGAAATATATGATATGCTTTTTTTTACAGTACATATAAAAAATCATAGATAAATGAAAAAAAATATATAAAATATTATTTATTTTAACTTTAATTTTAGTTTTAATTTAAGAATGAGGATAAGTATTTTTCAAAACTAATATAACTAGTCTTTAAAAACACATACAACTTTTCAAAAAAGTTGATTGCAAAATCTTTGGATGCATACTTATAAAATATGAACCCATTTTTGTATGAGTTCATTTTTAGGGGAAAAAAGAAGTTAGTAGAAATAATATATAATTATTATAGTACATACATATGTGAATTTATTTTTAATAATAAAATGAAGAGAAATTGTTTTTAAATGGCATACAAAATAATTATGGTATGGACACATGTAAATTTATTTTTAAATAGAAAGCTCAATAATTTATTCTTAAAAACAAAATGAATAAACATTTCAATACTGAATAGATATTGTATGAACTCAATTTTAATAATAGCATTCAAAAAAAGCATATCATATAGTTATCATATGGAGTCTGGACACATTTGAACTCATTTTTAACAATTAAGTACATAGACCCATTTTCAATAACAAAATGAACAAATAAATGCTTGAATGGGACAACACCAAATAATTATGATACAAACACATTCAAACATTTTTATTAATAACAAAAGGTCAAATTCACTTTTAATAACAAAGTCAATAAAAAGTGTGGGCATACCAAACCGTTATTGGAGAATTATGCTTTAGATACAAATGATCTGATTTTTTTGATTGGTAAGAGGCTGAAGCCATGATTAATTATTATGTGTTATGATTAAATTATTATTATTTATTAAACACTCGAATAGATTTGAACCCAATACCTCCTAAATAAGAGACTCACAATATACTGTTGTGTTGAAGACTTTGTCTCAAATGATCTGATTTTTAATAACAAAGACTATAGACTTTTTTTTTAAAAAGTGAGAAGAAATCCAAATTAATTTTACTAACAAAGTGAATAAAAGATCTTTTAAAGAGCATAACAATAGTTATGATATACTTCTGAAACTATTTTTTAATAACAAAGTAGAAAAGAAAGCCAACACATCCTAATAATCAAGTAGGAAGAAACTCTTTAAAAGAACATACCGAAGGATCATAACATAAACAAAGTTTATAACATCTTTAGATTACAAATTCAAACCTCACACCTTACTTATTACACTTTTCAAGTACTTTCAACAAGGAATACAGATAGTCTAATAATACTTTAAGCCATCCCCTATAACAGATTAATCTATACTTATTATCTACCAATAACAAAGTATTAATCAATTATGGTGAGGACCGTTTCCTTTGTCACCCTTTGGAGGCTTGGGAAGTAGGCGACGCTTCACCACTTTTCTCTGCAATCACAACATAAAACTTTAAACATTACAATACAAGGACACTTATATTTCAAGAAAATTGAAAAGTTTAACAACTGATTGAGAGGGAACACGTGGCAGAAACATGTTTATTATAAATAAATAAATAAATAAAAGTTTAAGACATACTCCTCCATTAAGCCATGGATCTCCTTGTCTTCCATTGAAGTCCATAACTCCCTTGTAAGAAGTGGTGACAACCTTGATATCAGGGGTAGGCACCAGAGAAATAATAGCATAAGGAAAGCACAAAATAAGAGCCAAGCAAGATAGTTAGAGCGTAAGAAACGTCAAATATGGATTTATGCATTTATAAGAAGGATAGTTGTTCTTTATAAAGAGGGGGGGAGAACAAAACTAAAATATTCTGTATTAATTCCATGCATTTATCTCCAAGAAAATTTTTCTTTTATCTGATGACATTTTCGGTTATGATTGTTGTTTGGAAGTGTAGTCGGTTTGTTTTTTTTGAGTTGAGCTTGACTCTCTAAACTGATTGGAAAGAGACAAAGTGGATGTGGATAGTCTCAAAGGAATGGTCCATCTTGGGTGTGAAATGAACACTTGCCACGTGTTAAGTTTGTTCTTTTAAAGAGGAATCATTTTGAGGGCGGACAATATACATAGTTTTTTATTATTATATAAAATTAGTTTATAATTTTAGCAAATATTTTATGTGGTGTTTATTATTTTAAAAGTATAGTTTTTTATAATAAATATTAAAATTTTGACGTGTGGATAGTTGTCAAATTTAATCTAAAACTATAAATAGTTTTATGGATGCTTTGGTTTCCACATGTCTCAGAGAGCCCTGATATTGAGTTTACTGTTGTTGGTGGACAAACTTTTACTCGCATTGCCAAATCTTCACCTTCAAAGGAGAAATCTCAATCCCTTGCCTATGCCAAGACATCTCCAATGACAATGTGTTCTAGATGTGGTGGAAAACATGGATTCCTACAAGCATTGTGGGTTGGTTTGCAAGTCTGTTGGTTTTCATTCTTCTCTTCCAAATCATCATTGCTAGGTGACAGGGTCATTGAAATCTCTGGTTCCTAGTAACATTGAGCTTTTTCCTATGCAATTTTTTTTTAAATTTCTTTTAAGGAGTGACATTGTTAATATTAGGAGGCATTGAGAGGAGGGGTGAATCAATGTAATCAAAGATCTAACCATTAATTTCTAGAATATGAAACATGCAATGGCAATAAACAAGTAATAGAAAAGTAATTCAAACATTCACACATGAAACACTTTGACACTAGCATTTTTCACATAGAAACCCTTGGTTACAAGGGAAAACCATAATGGGAATTAGTACTCATGAAATCTCACTATTGCAACAACAAGTTACCTTGTTAGGCATATTATAATTCACTTGAATTTTTCTTGGTTAAGAGTGTTCAACCTTGTTAGAAGCTTTAAAATAAGATCTGTTAGGATCTACCATGTTAAGGAATTTAAAAATCCTCTTAAGAGTCACCTTGCTAGAGGATTTCTTCTTTAGATCTATTAGGATCCTGCAAATCCTATTAGGAGTGACCTTGTTAGAGGATTTCCCTTTTTTATATGCTAAAATCAGCAACTGATGTTTGATTTAAAAGTTCCACTTATTGCATGAAAAATCTTGTTGTTTCTTGTTCACTTCTCTGCTCTAGATCAATGTTAGCACACTATGCTAGATTTATTCTTCACAAACTTGGAACTTTGCATGAAATACTTCTACCCTTTATTGATCTTTCATCGCCTTCTTGAGGCGATGACAAACCCCTTAACATGTCTCCACAAGTCGGCCTCGAAACCATTTCAATTCTTATGAGTGGGAGATAATTGTATTAACTTTGTGCATCTATGTCAGCCTCGTTACAACTATCCTTCTCGTTTACCAATCAACATCATAAATTATACTGGTTTTAATAATTTATAAAACCATGTACTATGTTGGTTCATTTTTCTTCACTGTGTCTTATGGATCACATTGGATCTTCATCCTATCTATAATTCTGGTAGATTTTCCTTCAAGTAACTATCCAAATACCTCTATAGATGATATCTTGTAAGTCATACATCACAACTCTACTTTCGAGTTATCACACACTTGGATTACCAAAACTATCTCCGCTTTACTCGATTCATACAACACTTAATCATTTTACCTATTTGATCAATCTAATTGCCAATATACCTAATCTACTAAGTTTAGATCATTTTGTTTCCAACAATGACAATATAAAAATAATGACCCATCCAAATGTACACTTCTAATCATCATCATTATGCCAACAATATCCACCTTGGCATTGATGGAAAAACTTACAAAAGATTTGCTAAGTGTACAAAACAAAAATTGAGTTACATATAACTCCCACTTACATTTACATATCACTCCTCATGATTCCTGTACACATTCAGATCTGCTACTCCACTCCCTTTCATCTACTATCCATATGCAAAACAACAAAATTTTCTCTGCTACTCTACTCCCCCTTTGACAACAATGACAAAGGTATGGAAAAACTTCAAAATTGTAAAAATTACATTACTAGTATAGGCTCATAACCTTTTAAAATATTCATCAAAATTTGTCCTTAACAGCTATATATCATAACCCCATGTTTTCATCATATTTTCAACTATTATATCTTGACTTCTAATATGACATGCTAACTCCTCCAAAGCACCCCTGTATTCATCTTTGGTCGTTGCTAATTTTGAAATTTTAGAGACTACTCAATGAGATCTTAGAGTTTGTAAATTTATATCATGTTTTGCTCGAGTCTACCTAGGTGAGTCATAGATATGTGATGATAGGTATGTATAACTCCTTTAAGAAATTTTTTAAGTTATGAAATTCAATTTCTCATCAATTGAAATCTAGTAGGCCAATTTTATAAGTTTGATAAATGATCAAAGATAACAATTAAGTAAAATGTGGACCATGGCTAATATATATATCTTTAAAAAATCTATATAAAATATGTTCCTTTATAACCATTTTATTTCAACCAAGTCAAATAATACAAAAGTAAAATAAGCATTTTGAAAAATGGCATCTTTCTACATTATATATATATATATATATATATATATATATATATATATATATATATATATATATATATATATATGTATGTATGTATGTATGTATGTATGTATGTATGTATGTATGTATGTATGTATGTATGTATGTATGTATGTATGTATGTATGTATGTATGTATGTATGTATGTATGTAAAAAAAACATATATAATGATATATAAATTTTTTTATTGATATTTAATGATTAGACACACAATTTGAGATTTTTAATTATTAATCTAAGTCTTTTCATCGACAAACTCATTTTAGCTATCCAATACGATTATGAGCTATAGACTAAACAATGCCTATTCTATTAATTTATAATTATTTTATTTTAATTAAGTCAAATATCATAAAAGAAAAATAAGTATTTTTAAAATGACTTCTCTCCACATATTTCATATAAATTTATTATAAAATACATATACTACTATATATAAATGAATATAACATAATTTGAAACAAAATTTTATGGAAGATTTTTCATCTATAAAGTCATTTTGACTATTCAATACGAAAACACCAACATTGGCCTGAACAATCATATTCTATTCATTTATTATTATTTTACTTTAAAAAAACAAATAATATAAAAATAAAATAAATATTTTGAAAATGACATTTCTTCAAATATATCATATAGATTTATTAAATATAACCATATTCATAAAATGATTAGATGCATCATTTTTTATAAAAGTTTTTTCATGTACAAATAGGCTCTACATTTATCTAAATATACAATTCTTACATCATCTCTTATAATTTCATAAATCTGTAAGGGAAACAAGCCACTTGTCACTTATGTACGCAATGCTGCCACGTTACCATTGCAAATGTTTTAAAATGACTCTTTTAGACCACCTCACACTACGAGTTAGAGCTCTGTAAATGTGGGAAAGCCACAAGATTAGCTTTAAGCTCTTCACTCACTTACAGAAGATCATGGAAATAATTGGTAAATTTCGACATACATATTACAAACTGTAAATTTACAAAATTAGTCACACTACTAGATCACTTCATCACTTCCCCTATTTAATATGACTTTACTCTATCTGATAAACTCTATCAGAATCTTTCAAACTTTGATTAATTTCAAACTTTTTAGTTCCAAAATATCTAATAAAATAATGTAGTAGTGGACGGTGTATTGTTTAGAAAATCTCCTACCTTTTATAAAGCTGAGACGAATGATATCATGGCAGGTGGCAGGTGATCCGCGGCAAGAAAAAGTTGTGGACGCCCAAATCTCCTCACTTGACGGGAACATTCCGGAGATTGGAGATTTGCAATCATACACGTCGGCGATTTAACTCTGGTCAAACTCGGGAAAGAAACAAACCGACTGGAATTCTCGCACGGTATATATAGTCGAGTAACACTATAAAACAAACGTATCGTCATCGTGCTGGCCGACATGATAAAAGGAACGGGTTAATATGGGGAATTAAAAGAACCAAGGATTAATGTGGGGAATCCTTGGCCCATATAAGATAGAATTGGGTGTAACTAATTACATTACTTTCCTAATAGTATTCACCAGTACTCCAGATCTAAGGGTCATTTCGATTTAAGACAATCATCAATTTTTCAAAACACTATAATATGAATGAACGGGAAGCTAATGCATTATGAACAACAACTTTGTATATCATCAATAGAAAATAAGCATCCAATTTACATGGAATTTCCTCTCAAGTACGATCATGCCATTAGAAATCAAATGTAAATGCCACATTCATTCATCTTAATCCTTGAATGTTTGTGATGAAGGGTAGAAAATTAGTAAAATTCAAAGTTTATACTATTAGTTTTCATGGAAAGGTTGTATCTCCATACTTTCTGATAGTTCATTAGATGCTACTTATAACTTGGCAACAATGTGCATTGGTGATTTTATCATTGTCTCACATTAGAAACTGCTAATTGACAAACCAACTATTATTGTGTTAGGCTTGAGTAGTTGAGATAAATTATTATTTTATTAAAAAAGCCATTCAACTTTGAAATGCATAATTGCAAATTGATGAGCTATGGTCATAGAAGCTACTAGATCAATGATCCAACAAATGTATATACATCTCTCTCAAATGTACACCCATCTCTCTATTTCATGGCAATCTTGATCCATGAATCATGTTCTACTTGGAAAAAGTGAAGATTTATATTATTCATACTTTGTTTATATAGAGGTACATTACCAGGAAGAAATATGGAGAAAAAACTATGAGAGGTTCATTTAAAAAACTAATGCACACAAAATAAGGATCATATTCATCATGGAAATGCCATGGTAAAAAAGATAGAGAGAATGATTAAGTTTAAAGAATAGAGGGAACACTTAAGGAATATTTCAAAGAGTTATACATATTGAGAAGCTGAGGGATATGCTCATGTGTCCATATGTAGGGGTTGCACTTCGTTCAGATGCTTTCATGAGATGGTCAATTTGTTGGGACAAGCTAATACTATATACATATTAAGTAGGTTTTGTTCTTGGTTCTAAATGTTGGCTTCACTAGCAACATTTTATAGCGAATGTCTCACAAATTTCACTGGGAACTTTGAAAAAGGTTAATAGATTAAGATTTTAAAATATGATTTTTTTTTTTGGCTTTTGTTATTTCAAACCAAATAAAGAAGAAGAAATTAAATAAGATAGAATGGTCCATTGCCATGTCAATCTCCTCCATTTTGTCAAGAATTAAAAAAGATTCCTTCCAAGAATCTATGTACCATATCCAATAATAAATTAAGTTAATGAGAACAACACTTTTTTTCTTCAAATATCCCCTCAAGTTCTTGATGAGAAACCTTAGAGCTTATAGACTTGACATGTAGAATTTGACAAAAATGTTTAAAAGTAAAATGTAATTTGAGTCCACTTTTGACCAAATGACAAGGAATTTGTTTATCCAAATCAAGATCTATTGCATACACTTTCTTTCAACTCTGAAACTAAGGATGAGCATGTTTATATTAAGAAAATAGGTTTCGAAGGGACCTTGAAATCCAAATACAACGCAGGTGCCAAGACAAACAACTCACCAACTAGACTGAAAGATATACAATATGCTCTTAAAGAGAAACATGACAAAAATACAATAGACCAATGTCAAAAAAGGTGGAGCCAAACACCCCATAACCTCCACGCATAGAAACTAGTGGTCAAGAAAATAAAAACCCTAAATAAACTAACATTCCAACAAAAAGAAGATGACACCAGAATTAAGATTTCCCCTTCACCCCCAACTTGTGGTCTTTAGGAGAAGAATGGGATGGAAACCTCTTTTCCTTTAAACCATAATCCATCCCTCCTCAATCTTGGCTTCTATAGAGTGTCAAGCCAAAAAATCAACAGAGATAACTAATTTATTAGCCCCAACATCATCTATAATTGGGTCACTAGTAGCACATCCAACAATAGGCTTAACATCATCATGCATAATCAAACCAACAATCTTATTTTGATAAGAAGCAACATCTAAAGTAACACCAACAACATCATGAACAAAGTTAGCCACAACAACAACATCTAAAGTAACACAAGAAACTTCACAAAAAGAGTCAGCCACGTGAAGGACTGCAACAACATCACCCTTCTGACATGGACTAACAAGAATAGGAGAAGGGATAGTGCCACCATTTTAGCAAGAAATAATAGCCTCAAAGGAGCTTCTCCATCAAATCAAGGAAACTTGGACACCATATAATGCTACAACATTGCACCCTTCCACCATGAGGAGAATTTCTTAGATTTTCCTTTCTCACACTTAGCCACAACATGCCTAGTAGTGAAGAAAATCCTGCATTTGAATGGAAGACCTTCATAGTCTAAAGACTTGACCCAAGAGCCAATAGGACTACATAATGTAATCTCTATTGTAAGGCCTTTGGAAGCATTAATATCAACAAGAATCCGAGCATAGATAGAATATAATGTATCAGAGGAATCTGAATCCACCATTAGAAATTTTCCTAGAGCCTCACCAACTTCCTCAAGAATAGAATCATGCCATATATGAAGAGGGAGGTTAGGAAGTCGTACCCAGATAGGCATTTCACAAAAATAT
The DNA here is from genome assembly GCA_028749045.1 of Cupressus sempervirens. NCBI lineage: Eukaryota > Viridiplantae > Streptophyta > Pinopsida > Cupressales > Cupressaceae > Cupressus > Cupressus sempervirens. Next base: position 496,385,660 of record CM053791.1, on the reverse strand, counting down.
TTAGTGCCAGTGTTGAAGTCCTTGTGTCACGATTTGATCATCAAAGGGAAATGATTCTCCCATGTGAAGAAATGATCACATAAAATAGTTCTCTTATCATCTGCATTATTGAATGTGGCTCTTAGTAAGATAAGGCTCTTAGTGCTTGGTAATCCAAGCATGAAGCTCCTTGAGAGAAGGCCAAAATTTCTTGAATCTACAAATAATTACATCCACCTCGAGGTTCATTGTCATTTGCACAAGCCCTAAAATAGTATCTTCATCCAGATCAACTGCAATAGATCTACGAGTTGGAAAGGGAATAGAAACAAACTTAGTGCTATCCTTCAAACCCCCACCTTTAACAGATTGGGTGTAAGAGGACCCATTTAATTGTAATCTAGTTATGCAGAACTGTTCAAACACTTATCTTTGCTAAAGCTATTGTCTCTACTATTGAGTTCTCCATAAGTAAAATACCAATCCTCAAGTAAAATTGAAATAAATTGGGATGATGTGACGAGGGTGATTAAATCTATGAAATTGGCACACAAAAAACCCCTCACTGAATCGATGAACCAAAGCCACTACATGTTTCTTGCCATGCAAATTATAATGCATTTTTAGTCTATTTACATCATTTAGTCCCTCAACAAAAAATATGTGATTTTCAAATAAGCTACATGTCATAAACAAAATTTCCAAGAGAAATCAGGGGATAAAAAAGAAGTAATGTAGTAAGAGATAGATCATGAAATTCATACATTATGGAACCAAGTCAACTCCACAATAGAAAGAAATAATTGGAATGTATTTGTGCTTTTGAACTCACTTTCAGAAGATCCTTATTAATTAAGGCCAAGTAGGAGATCTTCAATAAGAGCATGGGTTGGTTGTTGCAAAAGTCATCTCTATGGAATGATATGAGATTAAAAATGGAAATTGCCTCATTTCATGTATCATCTGGCTCTAACAATTACACTTCTTTTGTGAATTGAAGATTCTTGAATTTTTTGATAGGTTGTCTTCATATGAAATCTAATTGAAATAAAGTAGATTTAATATAGATATGCTTAGTATCAGATTTTAGTAATATATAAATTTGGAGCTAATCTAACCAAATTTATATTATTTGTATGAAAACCATTTTATTAGTCTCCCACAACAACATGACATGTCCAAAAATTATCAATAACTAATTTAGGGAACCCATTTTCCACTTTTTCTTTTAATTTCCCATTTCCCCTTTTTCCTTACTACTAGAGATGGACTTGAAGACATTGAACATGATAGTGTCGATCTCTCTAGCTTTATCATCTATTAGTGTCAAAAGCTTAGTCATATATAAGGTAGAGTTGGTTGGTCATTATTGTGACTGAGTTACTCTATACAAGCTGAGTCATGCATTTGTAATGACTTGTAATTAATCTTGTATATGTCAAGCTCTATAGAACTCATGCAAGTCTTTGGTGACTAAGTATTCCTATGTAAGATGAGTTTAGTAAAATGCTGAGAAAATAGAGCATATGGATGCTGAGTCATACAAAAGGTGCCAAGTTAGTTGAGGTTGAATATCAACATGAAGAACAATTATAACCGAGCATCAGAGATAGCAAATGTTGAGTAACACAATATGAATAGGAATGTCTAAGATGGCACACGCTTTGAGGTAAATTATTTTGGACCAACATATAAATAACATTTAATGGTCATAGAGTTTGTTACAAAGGTTATTATGCATGGATCATCGATCACTATAAAGGAGGGACAACCTATCAGATGAAGAGGCTAAAAAGGAAACATCTCGATCATTGATCTAATTCTAGAAGACTCTACAAATTTCTTTATAAGGGTAGATCCAAAATTCTATTTTGTAAGGAAGTAATGTATTGTGAATCAATATGCAAAAGACTTAGCTTTTGGAGGTTGCAAGCGAAATTGTGAAGTAATAGAGTTTAGTGACCAAGTGAAGAAATGAAGAGCAGAGTAAAGATATTAAATAGAAGATCAGATTAGAGAAAGGAAGGAGAAGATCCATAATCAACATTATGAGTGCTGACCAAAGGATTAGAAACTAAATTATTTTGGCAAGTGAATCAAGTTAAATCTCTTAATCAAATGGTCCTAACAAGTCTATGTAAATATCTTGACAAAGTGCTTACTTCATTTTGAGTTTTGAATCCTTTAATCAAGGTAGACCTAATAGTCTTTGTAAAGCTCTTAATAGGGAAGACCCCTCATAGGGTAGATCATTAGAAATGATCAAATTTTTAGCCCTAATAGGAAAACTTTGTTACAATAGTAGTGAAGATTTGTGGGTGTCATCGCCACCCCAATTTTACCTTCACCTTGGAGGGCTTCTGGGTAACTAAAATATATTGTGTTATGTGTTTGCATTTTCTTGTTGATGGATGTGATACATAGTTAGATATATTTCATCATTTGAAGTTTTAAGTTATGTTATGCAAGATCTAGATATAAGTTGAAGAATGTGGTGAATGTAGTCAAGTTATTCTGATGGATAATATTTTAAGTGATCCTGATTCACCCCACTCTTAGTATCTTAGTTTCCCAATAAAATTACAACAAGTGGTATCAGAGCTTTGTTCTCTTAGAAGGAGTTTAATCACTTGAGAGTTGAGATCTTGGAGATGCAAGATTACAAATTGGGAAAGATTATTGACAATCGAATGATTGGCATCCAGCTCATGCTACAAAAACTTGAAGTAGAAAGAGAGGAGCTAAGGAAATCCCTAAAAAAAAAAGAGAGATGACTATCCAACATAATTAAACATTTTATCAAGAAAAAGATACCAAGGGAATGTTTGACAACGAAAGTTCTAGTGAAAGTGATTCAAGTATTACGGTCTATTGGAGAAGAATAAGACTCTTAATGATGAAGTAAGAGGATTGGAGAGAGAACATGAAATCAAATCAGTAAGGTTATGTGAAGTGAGCGAACATAAGAAGAAAGTTGAGGAAGAAAAAGTTATGGCACACGAAGAGAAAAGACAAATGGCTATTAGACTTGTAGAAAGATCATCTGACGTACAAAAGAATACAAACACTCATCTAGACATGATGAATCGACTAATAATTGCAAATAAAGAATTAAACAGGAAAGACACGGTGATAGAAAATTTGAGATCACAAAGTGACCAACTGAGGAATGAGTTAATATCTAAGAAGGAACTCTTGGAAAGGATTAAAAAACCCAGTGAAGCAATAAGATATTTTGAAGAACTGACAAGATCATCATGGTCATCTAATGTCATCTCTAAATTAGGGAATATCAAGCACCATTCATCTACTGAAGAAGGAGAATCATCCAAGAGTAGAGAGCAAAGAAATGAAAAAAAAAAAGGAAAACCTACATGTTATCATTGTGGCAAAATGGGATAGACAACAAACATTTGCAAAAACAAGACTGGTAAGAAAAACCCTAAACCTAAGTTTGTTGGTAACTATTTTAATTGCAAGAAATAAGGTCATAAAGCACATGAATGTAGATCAAAGGTGAGAAATATACATATTGAACCTATATTTGAGGGATATTGCTACAATTTTCAAAAGTATGGATATAAGGCACATGAATGCAAATCACGGGTATAATTTGACTAGACAACCAAAAGGCAAGAGAATGCACCTAAGAAAGGTAACTCTTATAATTGGGATTATAATACATGTTATAGTTGTCATTATATTGTGGAGAATATGGTCATATTCTAGAAAATTGTATAAGAACACATTTTAGAGGCAATTACAAGAAATGGTTGAATGGAAGCATAGTTTGTTTTAGTTGTCACAAGGTTGGACATGTTAGTAATAACTACAGGACCCGAGAACTAGAACCAAATAATGAACACATCAAGGGAAAAGGAAAATTGGATGGAGAACAAACAAAGATATAGATGAATCAAACTTGGAATAAAAAGGTAGAATCTGGAAATAGTGGAAATAGTAATAGAATCTGGAAATAGTGGAAATAGTAACATTGAGATCACCCAATCCAATGGAGAAGGTGATCACACAACTTCAAATTGATCAAGAAAGGTATGTAAGGAATTGCATGTTCAAATGACTTATCTTACACCAGTTCCTAACATGAATTGTGCCAAAGTTCATATCTACATAATATAAGATGCATTATAACAGATTTATGGAAAAAACTGTGTAATGAGATAATTTACATTATTGGGTATCGAGCATCAGTAATACTATATGTATTGACCGAGCATTGCAATATGGGCATGAGTACTCACAATGACCGAATTGATGTGTTGGCCAAGTTAGATGGTTTTGACTAAGTTGTATAATGAAGACTGAGTTAAAAGTGTAACAATGACTAACTATGTACACAACATTTACGAGAGCCCTAATTTGAATGAATTAAGTTATATAGAAAAAATTTGAAAGAATTTTACACACCTTACATTCAAATATCGAGAGCCCGAATGATTTGAGCAAATTGTGAAGCGATTTCTAAGGTGATTGAAAGCAAATTTAAAGTTGAAGAGTGATTGAGTGTTGATTACCTGCTGTGCTGAGTTCTTCCAAAAGAAAAATATTGAAACCCTAACATGAAAATGGCATTTGGATCATTAGCTATGAAGAATCTAGGAGAAGAGGTAAGCAATGTTCAATTGGTGAAGAGTGACACTTGTACTCCACCCAAATAACACGTTATTCCTATAATTGCTATGAAATGTGAATCAATGAGTGTGTTATCATTGATACCACCTAAGGTTATTATGATTCATGATGTATGTAGTTGTTACATTTGTAAACTTAGTGAAGTAGGAGAATATGAAATTCAGTTTGACTACCAAAAGTTGTGTGATAAAGGAGTACTGAAGGATGAGTTCAAGATTGTTGAGAAGAAAGGGTTAACACATGCCCTAGATTTTTTGAGAAATTTCAAAATTGAATGGATGAAGGTCATGCTAAGACAAATTCATGACATGGAGTTATGGCTAGAGAATGGGCCAGTCAAAATCACAAAGAATATTATTCATGTTATCACAAGATATCCAATATTTGATAAGAAGAAGACTATGTGATGCTAGAGCAAAGACATACTTGAGGTACACACCAAGGCCAAGTGGAATGGGCGTCTCATGTCAATTTCAAACATTACTAATCCATTTATTGACTTTTTAGTGAGAGTGATTGTATACAAATTTTACCAGTCAAGCTGACTAAATAGTGTGCCATGTATGGTAGTATATTAAGCTTGAAAGATTATAAAAAAAAACCATGAATATGATCTTGCTGAGCTCCAATGGTTGCAATTGGCTAAGAAACTCTTATCAATCAAAAAGCCTAAGAACTCAATGTGTAAGTTTGGATCACTAATAATGTGTATTTTCTTTTATGTTCAAAATTATTTTCCTACTATTGGTAATATTGTATGGGAGCAATGAAAACTTGTTACTAGGTAGATAAGTGAGTATATTGCAAATTTGAGAGATAGTTTTGAGAATGTGTTAGATGGATATTTTGATGATGTAATGCCCCGACAAGGGATCCAAAAGAATTAACCTGAATTTTTACTAAGTTTTCCAAACAATTTTTTTTTTAAAAACATGAAAGATAAACCATTGACATCAACACATAGTAGTGGAAGCAATAACATACAATCAACTATATGCATACATAACAGGTTACATTCCTTAAGGATCCCAAGACATTGAGTCACATTTAATCTAACTAGTACTAAGTCTAACAACTACCACATCCACATGAAAGAATAATAGAAAGTCCAATATCCATATTACACATTTGTTTTAGAATGCCTCTTGACAATTAAATTCAGAATACTCAATCATCCACTATACATGACACAGGGTACGAAAGGCTTAAAAGAATATACATGTGTGAAAATGAAGTACATCATCCTATTCTAATCCATGATGCAAGTGCAATAAAGTAAATGAAACCAAATTCCATACATGATACATCATCATAGAAGATATAAACATCCATCGTAAAAGATAACCATATATCATAAAACACAATTAAGTAAGTGCATGGTTCCTCCCAATCGTAAATAGCATCATTAGACCATCGTGGGCCCTAGCCATCCCTCCATGCATAAAATCCCAAGTCATCAAAGAGATCATCGATATTATCATAGTAGGGACATTACTCCTAAAACATACTACATCATATGCAGAAAGCAATCTAACATGCTACAACATATACATAAGAAATCTAATATGCAAGAATAAAGCATAAGATGATCCTACAAAGTAGATAACATCATCTATCACATGCTAATCGTAAATATAAAAAAACATACCAGTAAATAACATCCATCATAAGATCCATGAATAGAATGAAGATAAATACCAACAAAGAATGCTCTAGCCACGGTGACTACAGACAGATCTCCAAATGGTAAGAGTGAAAAAGCACTACCACCCGACCACGTGGAACCTAAATGGCCCACTCCCACCACGCTGAGGAGATAATCTCAAGTCCCAAATAGGATATCAAATCACATAACAAAAGTACTCTCTAAGTCTAAGAAATCCTAAAAGTATACTAACTCAAAGGTTCCAATCATAAATCGACATCTAATCCCAGAGGCACACAAAGACATGTAGGAAACCTACTATGCAAGTGAGACAGTGTCATCGCACGGATCATGCTAGAGTTACCCTGGTAGTCTCTCAATAGACCCCAGCCCCCTAGTGATCCCTATGCAGCCACTAGTATCCTCTCATACAAAGGAGGCATACTATGGAATGCAAGGTCGCAACCAAGCATTCTCTCTACTCCCATCCTAGTCTGTACTAGCACTCGAGGCATGGGCGAGAATATACAATTATCTTATTAGGTTCATTTAATCTCCATTTAGTGTAAATGTTTTCACTTATTAAAACAACTTACAATGAGTTACCCTGGCAGCCTCTTAGGGCCCCGACCCCCATTGCAAGCCACTTCCTGACACTACAAGTAGATAACCTACCCTAAGCTCATGAAATCATAAATCCCAAAATCACCATATTCCTATACAGGCGACTAGAAAAATACCAAAAGATAATCCACAATAAGAGCATCAGATCTCCATGAGCAACTGCAAAGCATCCATAGATAATCATGACCACAATAGTTCTCTATTGGAAACTGAATGTATCCATGACAATCACAATAAACATTGGCTCTCAACGAGCAACCAAAAAGGCATCTCAAAGAAAATATTATTGATCGTAGACTCCAAAATGGTCAAGTCAAAACATGTCACAACATAACAACATCAAGAAATAAATCAACACTTCAGTCCCATCATGGCGACTGGAAAGTAGTCCAAGGATAGCTGATCGATGACTTAAAAATAGTCAAGTCAAATGTCTCATACACATAAATCTTAGCTTCACACGTGAAGATTGATGAACATCAGCGAACAATAAATACTAACATCTCATAGAGCATACCATCACATAACCATGGTTGGGTTATAAAAAGATCGAGATTAAATAACACCAACATGTAATCACATCTCATAACCCCTAAGCCTCTAGTAGATGTCCTATAACTGGTCAACACTCTAGGACCACCCAAAACTCAAAATAGATAGCATAGAGAAAACACAAAAGGAAAGCACATGTTTTTGTTTCAAGTATACTTCAGGTGTATAAGATTCATCATTTAATCTATAAGTCAACCCATTTATCTTTTCAAATAAAACATAGAATTATCCCTCCATTATTTTAAAACAATTTCCTAAAATAATTAGAAGATAATTATTTACTTATTTAAATCATTAAACCAATTCCCATTGACTTTTAATAAAATCATTGCATTATTTTAGTAAAATCAATGTTACTAATAATTAAATGAAACTCCCTTAATTCCAAGAGCATCTCCCATTATTCAAATCATAAGAATAATACTTATCAACTTTCAAATAATTAATTTACAATTTTCTTAAAACACTTCAAGGACAATCATTTATTTAAAATAATCTTCATTGATTTTAAGTAAAATCAATCTCATTAATAATTCAATTATTTAATTCCACTTATTAATATCTCTTTTCTTTCAATTTGCCCTCATTTAAAAATCCATTGACTAATAATTAATTACACTTCTTCTACTATTAACTAATCTTAATTAAATTAAATTAAATTAGATTAATTAATAAATCACATAAAACTAATGCATAATAATAAGATTCTATTTTAATTCGAACCCAAACCCGAATCAATTTTCAAATCTTGATTCTACTAAGGGAAGATTGCAATAATATTTTTAATTCCCATAACTAGATGAAACAATATGCATGCCCGAATTCTAAATTACTAAATTGAAGATTCATTCATAGAGAATTATTCAGACACACATAATAGACACAATGAAGACAGGAAAAGAAAGAGCGTAAATATGCGAAATAGTCACGAGTGCACCTGGATACTAATGCTAATTCGCTACACCTCAGAAAATTGTAGAGAAGATCCTCCTCTTAGATTCTTCTCCTTTCTGAAAATTTCTTCCTTCTCCAACATTCGCAATTCCTCTCAAGAACTGAACCCCCTCAAGTGACTAGGAGTGCTTGTAGAAGCATATGAGAATGTAGAAGCATATGAGCTTCTCGAATGCATGTAAGCTTCTCCATACACACTAGGAGAGCCTCTATATAAAGGCCTCTAAGATGCATCTAGAATGTGTCTAGAAAGAACTAGGAGATAAGCATGACAACTAAGCACATAAATTCCATGATAAGAAGATAAAGATGATGAGGTGTCTAGAATGTTGTAGACACCATGTGCTTATATAATGTGCTAACTCCTAAGTGTAGACAACACGTGCATAATTAGAGTGCAAACTCCTCTATTGTCAACATGACAACTCACGAGAGCTCGCATACTCCTATGTGAATAAATATTAAAATAATGCACATTAATTTATTTAATATTCACTTTACTCTTTTCAATTTAATTTATTAATTTTTATATCTCCACTTGTTTTATCTTAATATATTTTAATCACATGCACGCATCATGTAATCTAGAATCTTTTAATAATTTTAATATCTTTTCCACTTTTAAATTTATTTTTGAAACTTAAGTGATAAAATATTTATTAACTTAAATAATAATATTATTTAGCATTTATTTAAAAATGTACTCTAAATATATTAGTATTAAATTAAATAAATATTATCACATTCCAAATCTAAACTTATAACTTTTATCTCCAAATTTAATTCTTTTTATTTGATTAATTTTCCAATTAATTAAATAAAAATAAATATTAAAATATCATATTAATTTTCCATTACATTAAATCATTAATTAAATATTTTAATTAGACTTAATTAATAAAAAAATACACCAAAGACACATCAAATAAAATACAAAAAACCATCATAGCAAAACACATACAAAATCAGACCAAGGGTTAATATCACAAATTACGTCATCTGACGCATTCAGAGGGTACTCGAGTTAGATACTTGTCCTAATTTTCAATTAGGACAAATAGCTTAAAGGGTTGGGATTTGGACTTGAGAATTTATCTCCCTCTCTCTTACCATTGAGATAATGTGATAGGGTACACTCATCCTGGCAATTCAGGGAAGTCGATACCTGGTACCTGCAACCTACATAAAATCCATGCATGTACATACACAATATAACTAAGCTAAACAAGCAATGACAGGAAGTGATGGATCATGTAGATCTCGACTAGCAGGTGACTATGATTCCCTTCCTTAACCACATCAGAAATGCCATAAAGAAAAAAAACACGCACACCATTCACATGCAAGTATGGGGTAAGTATCCATAAGAAAACACATATGATAATAAATCATCTTACTAATCATCATTAATAACTGAAAACACTATAATAATCATCATACATACATGAAATATAAAGTACCAAGTAATCTCATCATATATCAACTGAATCTGAAACAGTATCTGATAATTCTCAAAATAATGTCACTAATAATCATCAACATAAAACTATTCTAAAAGAGTTCGACAATGATAGAAAAAATGTGAACTAGGGGCAGGCACTACAGATGAATTTAAATAGAAAATAAGGAGAAGAACAAGGATTCCTACATCCGTAATCAAGAAATACTATAATGATATGTGTTTTCTAGTCGGCACTAATTACACATATGTTCAAGCAGTTAAGCTGAGGGTAGCCTAGCTTAAACCATTTAGATATGAGACTAATATTGATGATTTGAGTGTAGTAATTAGTACACTACTTATTGAAGAATTTGATGCAAAGGCTGAGCCCTTTGGAAAATATGAATAAGAAAAAGAAAGAATAACACTAGATATTAAGATTGCTTCTACTAACAAAAAGAGGAAGAAAATGATTAAAGACCTTGAGGAAAACTAGGCACACAAATTGAAGGTGAAGGACCTTTTATGATCACACAAGGACTTGGAGAAGATCAAGATAGTGATGGTGATGCAAAGGAAGAGGAAGAGAGTGCATAAAAACAAGGTAAAGTTTCAACACTTGTCTCTCCACCAGCAAATAAGGCCAAGACAATCAAAATCATAAAGCCTAAGTTGAAGAAGACTATAAAGAAAGCAATATCTAAGCTTTTCTCTTCTCTTACACCACTCAGAATGAGAACCAGGGTAGAAATAGTAGCAAGTGTCGAGCCACCATTGAAAAGGGGTGTTGCAAGGATTACAAAACCAAGTGAAGGATCTATAGCACAAGTGTTATCAAGATAAAATTGCCAGCCACCAAAGTTCAACCAAGGAGAATAAAATTGATAACAAAAAAAGATGATGAAGGAGAAGACGCAAAGAAAACATAATCTAATGAACCAGATCACTACTGAGTTGATGTACATACAAAGCCTAAATCTATTGACAAGGTATGTGATAATATTAGAAACTTTGTAGGCTTATCGGTTTTCAAATTCATAAAGTATGGAACACTGAGTGTTGCTGATAAGTCAAAAGTAGAAGAAGTCATGTTAGATATGATGACTAAGTTTAAAACTACACCTATAGAGATAGGTAATAGTATTCCAAATAAATTATATAGTAGAATTGATGCCAAATAGAAACATGCAATCAAGATTGAGAAGTAGACAAGAGAAGGAGCATTAGCTAATATCATGCCTAAGTTAACAACTAAACAAATAATTATTTTTTGGAGAAGTATAGGAAAAAAATCATTCCTAAATATATAACCTTTATGGTTTTCCAACATAAAATCAAAGATCTTGTAAAAAAAAGTGAATTATTGTGGAAAAGCACTTTTGGATTAACAGTTTTTAAAGATGTTATCAAGGATGGTAAAGGTAAGGGAGTTGAATATGTAACTGAGAAAGATGTATATAATGACCTTGATACAATGGAGGAAGGCATTAGAAAAAAAGTACAAGAAAGTGAAAAGGATACTATCACTATTGAAGATGTACATAGCAATGAAGAGTAAATAGGTGTGCTAATCTCATAAGAATAGGGAAATGCATTCCCTATTTGTTTTGCCACACCTACCACTCCTGTGATAAAATAAATAAGGAATTATCCCAAAATAGGAGAGACACAAGCTCCAGCTATCAATCCTACTGCTCAAAGTCAAACAAGTGTTGAGGAGTCAACAAAGAACAAATATAAAACTGAGGCTTTAGATGAGAAAAATAAGCAAGATAAATAATCAAACATAAATCAGTCTACTACAGGTTAGGAAGGACCACAAGTCTCAGGTCTTCTAGTAGAGGGAAACAAAGAGACATAGCAGAAGGAAAGAAAAAAGAAAAGGAAGAAGATAAGAATGAAGTCTTATATACAAAGTTGTGTGCAAGATCACACTCCATCCCTAACTACGTGAGATCCCACATCTGCGTTATAGGTGCAAGTCCCTATAATACAAATCATGCCAAGTGCTAGTATTTCTATCTCTGGCACTGATGCACAAGTTAGACTAAGTGGTGAAACATCTTCACCACTCTAGCCCTAGTTGTGTTGAGTAACAACACTCCTAAAAAGGGAAAGGGGAAGAAGAAGAAGATAAGTTCTCCAAGTAAAACTATTACCTTAGATGAAGTTATTGAGTTGCTTGATTGGGATTTGAAAAATCTCATGTTTGAACAAATAGTAATTTTGCAAGACATTTTGGCAAGGAAGAAAAGACAAAAGGAGATGAGCAGAGAGAAACAACAAAGGACAATATTGCATTATAATAAAGACATATTTGTTGATGCCTTTGATATTCATAAAATTGATGAATAGGCTCATATCATCTCTTAGTTAGTGCAAATTGTTGAGAAAGTCAACACTAAATATATAGAAGCAAATGTGAAATTAATGGCCTGGTCAGAGAAAAAGTTTGAGAAAAAGGTACTTGAGAAAATTTCTATTGTGATTACATTGAGAAAGGTTGAGATGTTGACACTTATATAGAATCTAGAAGAACTTATGAAGAAAATACAAGATTAGTACAATATTCTTTGTGATGTGCCTAGTATACTTAGTCATATATAAGACAGAGTTGGTCAATCATCATTGCAACTGAGTTACTCTATACAGGCCGAGTCATGTATTTGTAAAGACTTGTAAATAATCTTATAGATGTTGAGCTTTATAGGAGCCATGCAAGTATTTGGTTGCGGAGTATTCTTGTGCAAGATGAGTTTAGTAAAATGTCGATAAAATAGAGCATGTGGATGTTGAGTCATACAAAAGGTGCCAAGTTAGTTGAGGATGAGTATCAGCGGGAAGAACAACTATGACCAAGAATCAGAGGTGGTATGTGCCAAGCAATACAATGTGAACAAGAATGTTTGAAATGGAACAAACTTTGAGGTAAATCATTTTTGACTGACATATAAATAACATTTAATGATTGTAGAGTTTGTTACAAAGGTTGTTACATGTGGATCATCAACCCCTATGAAGGAGGGACAACCAATCAGATAAAGTGGCTAAAAGGAAACATCTAGATCATTGATATAATTCTAGAAGACTCTACAAATGTCTTTATATGGGTAGATCCAAAACCCTATTTTGTAAGGAATCAAAGTATTGTGAATCAATATGCGAATGAGTTAGGTTTTGGAGGCTACAAGAAAAATTGTGAAGTAACAGAGTTTAGTGACTGAGTGAAGTAGCGAAGAGTGGAGTAAAGATATATCAGATAGAAGATCATATCAAAGAAAGGAAGTAGAAGATTTGTAATCAATATTATAAGTACATGCTGAAGGATCAGTTACTGAATCATTTTGGCAAGTGAATTAGGGTAAATCTCTTAATAGTGTGGTCCTAACAGGCCTATGTAAATCTCTTGAAAAAATGCTTACTTCATTGTGAGTTTTAAATCCTTTAATTAAGGTAGACCTAATAGTCTTTGTAAATCTCTTACTAGGAAAGATCCTTCATAGGGCAGATAATCATAAGTGATAAAATTTGTAGCCCTAATAGGTGAACTTTGTTACTGTAGTAGTGAAGATTTATGGTTGTCATCCCCACCCCAATTTTACCTTCACCTTGGAGGGTTTCTAGGTAACCAAAATATCTTGTGTTATGTGTTTGCATTTTCATGTTGATGGATGTGATACAGAGTTAGAACTATTTAAGCATTTGAAGTTTTAGTTATGTTATGCATGATCTAGATATAAGTTGGATAATATGGTGAATGTAGGCAAGTTATTTTGAAGGATGAACTTCCAACATATAGTCAATAGGATTAGGAGTCATATTTTTAAGGTTATTGCATTGGAGCCACTTGAATGAGTCAAATAGAGGCTACAACCTTTAGTTTCCATAAGTGTTCTTAATACAACTCACGATTGATGATAATCTTATTATAGTATACATTGAAACACCTCTATTACTGAACAAATTTTCCTCTTACTAGTTTAATATATTCCCAACAATAAGAATTATATTTTATTAGCTATTCAAAGACTAAATTTTTCTCATTTAAATGAATTTATGTATAAACAAAAGGACATCCAAAAAGATAACCTCTAAAGTGAATCAAGAAGATATAATGTGGTTCATGATATAAGTACAAAGAAAGCTAAGCAAGCAATGATATTGCATTTCCACCCACTTACCACATCCTTTAAAGACATGCAATACTTTGTTGACATGACATTGGTATAAAAAAATCTACACATAATATGTTTTATGTGACCTTGTAGTGGATAAGTTCAAGGGGTCACATGCTTTATTATACAAGCTAAGACAACCATATCAACTTCTCTTGGATGGAATACGGTTATGATATTTTTTCTTGTATAAAAGGAATGAAAGAGTCTAGAACTATAGAGAAAAGACTTCAACTCTCGAAAGACATAACAAGAGATTTTAGGCGAGGTGTTCACACCACCTTGACTGGTGTTAGTGGCGTCGGGAAGACAAAAATCATGGATGTACTATCTAGAAGGAAGAGAAGAGGATATATCAAAGGACACATTTGCATCTCTGGATTCCCAAAGGTCTAGGAGACACTTGCTCAAGTTTTAGGTTACTGCGAGCAAAATAAAATTCACTCTCCTCAGATTATTGAAAGAAAATTTGTCCCATTTTCTGCTTATATGTACTCCTTTTGAGAAATAGATGACAAGAGTAAACAAGTAAGAAAGGTATTTAAAAAGAAATTATAATGCTTTTTAGATCTTGAGAGTAGATTGTAACCATATCTAGAGATAATAGAACAATAATTTAGTATAATTGCCTTTGGATCCAACTGCATCATGGGTAGTTGTTCTGCCATTATGATGAAAAATAACTATTTTTCCTCAAGTTTTTGGGAGAGGCATGACATGGGATGATTTTCTAGGAAATAAAACAATTTTGCTGATATTGGGGACAAGTGGGGATGACTATTCAAATATAGGGAAAATATAAAATATATAGAGAAATTTGCATATATACATTAAATTCATATGAAGACATGGATAAACCATGTCAATTAAACATCATAGAGCCTTAACATACAACATTTCAATAATCAAACTCAATTATCAATATGGTATAATGTTTTCATAATTTGAAATTATTATCAATGTGTGTGTAATATTAGGGTGAATGAACCAAGTTGTGGTGCAAAAAAGATGACACACAACTCAAAATTTTAAAATTCTAAAAGCATGCATGTGCTCGGGCTTGGACTCCACAATCCTTAGGCCTAAGCCCAAGTGCATTCGTGCTTTTAAAACCTAAAACTTTTTATATATGGGCTACAAACCTGCGACCCATTCCATTTGATCTTATTTCTTTTTGTTGCTTCCTTCTTTCCCCTCAACAATTCACACATGGTTTGTAGAAGTTGAAGAATTTTCTCACTCTCCTCCTCAAAATGCCTCCTCGTTATTGGAGATCAAGATCAAGATCATGTAGTATGTTTTCTACTCTTGTTTTTACATTATTTTGCATGTTTTTTTAGTTCTGCTTCAAATTTGTTTATTTATTTAAAATGTAATTTGTTTCTTATCAGGAAATGTGAATAATCAGACACCATATCCCTAGCCTGATCAACAAAATCAAAATGAAAACCCTCCACAAGATCAAAATGAACATTTGCAACCTCCACCGATTCAAAGAACTTGTCCTAGAACCCAAGACAATATAAAAAATGAAATAGAAAGAGGGAAAAATTAATTAGAAGCAATCATTGGTACGTTGAAAGCTTGCAGGTGTAGATGCTCAAAAATGGTTCACATCTATAGTTTCATCACTTCTTTCATACTAATTCATCCCATTTTCTCATCCCACTAACTATGATCTATTGGCCAACTTGATTGTATCTCAACAGTGTCTATCATCATTCATATCCTCTTTCACATCAATTGCACATAATTTTGGAACCATTTCAACATCATCAGAAATCGTATCAAATCAACTCACAACCATTTCAAATCAATTCAAAATCATATCAAATCAACTCAAAATCACCCCAAATCACCCAGAATCAGCCTGAATCATCATGAAACATATCAAACATCCCAAATCAATCATCATTTGTCTAATCCTAGGCGTTGTTGTGGCTTTCAGTGCCTTGGAAACCTATCAATCTATCAAATCTTATCAATCTAACCTTAGTACTATCATGGCTCTCAGTCCCAGGTCAAACTATCATTCACATCATCCAATCTTTGACATTGTCAAGGCTCTCAATGTCAGATCATAGAATTTTTAACCATTTTAATAATATTGACTACATCCGTTGATATTATTATGATCAACCCTATCACCCAATCTCGATCCTGTAGCATTTACGATATCAGTTAAATGTTATGTATCTTTAATTCATGTCATGTGTCTTTGGCATGTTATAAATTTTGATCAATCAATCAATTTAACCATGGCTTTGGTCTACTTGTTATCATCCTATTTAATCTGTATCATCATCACACTTCATCAAAAGATACTGTCACACTTATTTAATCAATTTGGCCAATCATTTACTAATTTTCTCTATAGGATTGAATAACCCATAATTTAATCCTATCATTCTTACTAATTATTCTTCCTAATTGTCATCCTCAATCAATCAATCAATTAATTAATTGATTTATCATTCAAAAACCATGGAAATTCTTAATTTCATAAGACACATTTTCCACCATTAATCCCATTTTCACTAATTTCAATTTCATGGAATAAAGGATTTTTTATTCAAATATTCCATAAAATATTGACATCATCATGACACATGGGTGAGACACCTTGTGGATTCTCCTTTGACACTTGGCTAAGATATGTCATAATCGATATATTCTTATCCCCTTATGCATGTCTATCTTTGGCTTCATTCATCATAGATTCTTGGCTTTAAGTGGGCTTGAAGATGTCATATGAAGTGTCATAGATTCTCTTCCACATTTAGCCATGTTTGACTTTCAAGCATCATAGAATCTTGTATTTGGCATCTTGTGTCATATGTGTCATGGATTCTCCAAGGAATCTCTTGCCATGTCACATATCCAAGGTGATAATTCCAATGCTCTCATCCTGCATGCTGATTATAAAAAGAGCATTCTTTCTCTCAATTCTAGTCCTAATTCTTAAGTCTTTTCAAGTCCCTCGCTTCTTTGTATTCTCACACCATTTCTCTCAAGGTAAAATCACAACTTCTAGAATTCTCATAGCATTATCCATATCATAGACTTTTGCTTCAACATTGTGTGCACTATAGGAAATTTGGAGCTACATCATGTGAAGAAGAAAGAAGGACATGGGAGCTACAAATGAAAGAGGGAGTTTTTAACATTGTTTTGCTTTCTTTATTCATTTGGCTTTCATGGTAGACTAGAGGGTATTAACATATGTTTATTGGGTTTGTGATTCGCTTATAGTATGTTAGACATTAGCCCATTTGGTCCTACATTTGGTGAACCTGATGTGAACATGCTTATCTAATTTGGGTTTTCTTGTTTTGTGCTTGTAGGTGTAAGAAAGGAGCTCACTTGGAAGGGTATAACGACTATCTACACTTCCTTATCATGCCTAGATTAATTATCAGGTCTATTAATATGGTTATATGCTTTCATTCTATGCATTTTGTTAACTTTCTACCTTAGGGTGCACTCTGCTCTATCAGGGCGCACTTGGGACCCCTAAGGGCAGTTTTAGGGGCCTAGGAGACACCATAACCCCTGTTTGTTATTCCTAATTGACCAACTACACCCAAAAACTACCAAATGTGCCCTTATAAGCTCCAAATACACCATGGGTGCAGTCTACACTATCTAGGTGCACTTGGGAGGGTAGAGTTCAAAAATTTGGTTTTTGGGTATCATTTAGGGCACAATTCCCCACAGTCTGCACCTGGACTCCCAATTGTGCCCAGAAACTACTAGCTGCACCCAAACTAGCCCCAACTACACCATGAGTGTAGTTAGCACTATTTGAGCACACTTGGGGGCATTCTGAGCCATTCTGGCTTTCTGGGGCGTAGTTTTCTGTGTCAGAGCACACTTGGTTCACAGAAAGCACCTATTTCAATTAGAATTTGCACTTATGGTTTTTGTTTGCTTCTAGGACCTACATTAGAGTTTTTTGTGTTATTGATGGTCTATTTGTAGCATGTGGTGATCATTAGATTAAAACTAAGCCTTGAAAAACTACTAATGTTTGCTTGCAAGACGTTGTCAAAGACCCTGTGTGTTTGTCAAAACCATGTGTGTGGATTTCCTAGATTAGATAACACTTCGTTTGGTGCTTAAAATGAACTTTTTATTTTTTCTTGGTGTGTCTATAGTGTTTAAATCCCTAGGAGTTGCATGGATGTATCCTCTCCCCTCGCCATTCATGGATCTTGGGTGTAATAGAAATCTGTGTAACTTCTATAGTGAAGCTTGCCTTGGACCAAGATATCCGATATTGGGTATGCTAGGGGATGACTTCAGAGTGGTAATGGGCCAAAGCTAGGTCAACATTCCAGCTGCTATATAAAACTTGATTATGGTGAAAGTCGTGTTGGCAGTATTGCTAAGTGATAGCTCTCCTCCAGTACCCTTGTGGTGCGTCAAACCCCAATTCTTAGGGCTGGGAGATCTTCTAAGGAAGTTTATCATTTACTTGCTGAATGGAATGCCCTTACTAAAAACCACGTTTTAGTGGCCAAAATCCTTTCTATCCACTAGCTCAAGGGGTCACCCATGCTCATGAAGACATCCTACATTCTCGCGGTCCTTAGTAGAGACAACAATCCCTTCGGAAGTCATGCCCCTTGGGAAGTGGATCTTGGTAGCCTTGAGAAGTGAGTGCATTGTAAAGGGGAGCCTATGGTGCCAAGATCTTAGGTTTTCCACTCTAGATAAGTGCAGCTAAACTTTGGTTCAAGTAGGAATTTAGTGGATATAGTCCTAAAGCCCAGGTTGTGGTGTGTTTGTTCACTTTTAACAACAAATATTTTTGTCTTAATGTGTCTTGCATGTGTGTAAAACATTAATCAAGATAAAAACCAACTCTCAAATTTATAGATTGAACCTTGTCAAAACATCAAACACTACCAAAACATTGCAACCTTGTCATAACTTTGTAAACTTTGGTCCAATACATTCAAAACTTGGGAAACATGGAATACTACATCCCTAGAAGTGCTTGACATACCTTAGGTTTCATATTTGCATAGAACCCACTTGCATTCACCCTAGTTTAGGCCTCATATTTGCATCATATAAGCTTCATCTTGCATCTTCTAGTCCTCATTGTGCATCCCTCATCCTTCACATTGCATTCATTAGGGTTTGGTTTGCATCCTTCATTCTTTGCATTTCAGCCCCAAAACTTGCATTTTGTATTGTCCATCTTGCATCCTTGCATACCAACCTTCATCTAGAATCTTTAACCATCATCCTAGGTTTCATAAACATCATTTTAAGCCTCCATTCTAGTCTTAACATTGTCCTCTATTGTTTACCTCACTGTGGCATCAATCTGGAAAACCCAACACCTAGAATTGCCTTAATTTTAGCGCAACTTCCCAACTGCAATCTGAAACTACTAACTGTGCTAAAACTAGCCCCAACTACACCATAGGTTGGTACTATCTGGGCACACTTGGTAGTTTGAGAACCCAGTTTGGGCTTCCAAATAGTATTTTGAGGCTTCAATAGTGTCCTTAGGTACCTGGATAGGCCTCCTATCTCAGCATGCCCTGATTTGCTTCTTGTATCTCCTAGCCATTATAGTAATAACTTAGGACACCATACCTTATATTGTAACCTTCATTCTACATCTTCTAATCCATCACAACATCAACCTCAACATCCTAGCTTCCTGGCATATCAACTTGGCAACCACATAACCTAGAGTCAACAAATATTCATCCTAGCTTCCCAACTGCACGCAGAAACTACCAACTGCACCCAAACTAGCCATTACTTACAATTGGTAGTTTAGGTGGGCACTTGGGAGGCAGAAAGTCCATTTAGCCTTTCCTTCACTTCATCTGCATCCTTAGGTATCATGCCATTACTTACTAGGATAGAGTCAGCTCAAAGACCTGAAGAACATTATCAACCTTAGTTTTTTGAGGCATCAACACAAAAAAAACCCCATCCAAGACAAAAGGAGAGCAATAAAACCCAACAAACCTTTGACGAAGACCAAATCGAGGCATCAAAACCATTACTTGCAGACCCCTTAAACATGTATCCACAAGATCACCACAATCAAGAGATGATGCAACAAGCCCTAAACAACATAGGTACCATGAGGTTTCCTTTAGAAACTTCCCCCACACATGGGATGGTTTAATGGAGTCCTAACTTTGAACCTATATTCGTGTCAATACCACCTGGAGGTGGAAGTGTTCCAACCACACCCGAGGATGAACACACACACTTCTTTGAATTTAGCAAACCCAATGCAAGTACCTTCAAATATAATACATCAAACACACAAAAAGGTATTGTACACCTAATGATGACTCTGAAACTGACTATGGCATCACTGATGAAGAAATGGCTAGGGCATGCCAAGACAAAAAGTTTTGCAAGAACTTCAAACTTTTGGTAACCAAGAAATTGTCAAATTCAACCCAAATATGGAGGGACCTAAATCCAAACATCAAACCAACACAACCATTGAAAACATACAACCCATGATCAATTTGGACTTAGATAAGGGAAAATAACCTTTGGAGTTCTCAAACACAATAATGGTGCCTATAAGGTCCCATCAAGAATCAACCATTGAAATCCTCCAAAGTACATTTGAACACATTAACATTAA
This sequence comes from Cupressus sempervirens, assembly GCA_028749045.1. Taxonomy (NCBI): domain Eukaryota; kingdom Viridiplantae; phylum Streptophyta; class Pinopsida; order Cupressales; family Cupressaceae; genus Cupressus; species Cupressus sempervirens. The sequence goes on along the minus strand of CM053791.1, from coordinate 496,365,000 downwards.
TCCCTTGTTTGATGAACCACAACCAATGAAGGGAAACAAGACTCTTCCTAAGTATCCCAAGAGGATGTTACGACTTGATCTCAATCACATGGTCCAACAACAAGACATGCCTAAAGGGACTTGTGCTCTAGGGATGCCAAACATACCCCCTTTGGAGGAAAGTCAACAAAGTGCACCTTTTCTCCTAAACCTACCAAGTGTTATGACATCAAATGTTATGGAGCCTACCACAAGTACACTATGTGAAACATCAACTACAACAATCCCTATTGATGCACAAAGGAAAAGTCTTATTGAAATTACACCTATTCCCAAAATGAATGCACCTCATGGTCAAATCAACATGATGTCCCAAGGGGAAACCTCCAAAACACAAAGGTGCCAAAGCAACAATACTAGCATGGTGGTCAATTCACAAGGGCATAACCAACTACCCTAACAACATCAACCTGCAATAGTTCAAGGACCTAATTTTTCCAACACACATTCAAAATATCAACAACAACAACAACCACAAGTGGTGCAAGCATCCAACGTCCCTAACACACAATCCACTGTAAACCCAATTGACTTACACACAATGTATCAACAACAAGCCTTGTTTGCTAAACAATAAGAGCAACTCAAGCAATAGTTGGACTATCAAAGATGGCTTGAGCAACAAATTGCATATCGACAACATTTATTACAATAACAACATGTGACACAACAACCTCAATAGATACCTCTACAACAACAATCACATACATGGTCTCACATACAACCAATAGAGGTATCCCAATAACAACCACAACAACAAAATATGTTACATCAATCGCAGTAGATACCGCAACAAGTGCCAAATCAAATACCACAACAAGTACCCCAACATGTGTCACAACAAGGACCCTTCTGTCTTCAAGGTACCAACATACCTCGACCACCTAGTGACACATCACCAGACTCATTAGACATAGAAATGTCAGAACTAAGTCAACATAGCTCCCACCACAGCAAACGGTCTACACATAGGCACAAGAGACTTGAAGTAAAAGGTATCATGTAAAACCCTAATGACGAGCTATTACAAAAATTCAAACAACTTTTAGAACAAGTCGAGACATTGGGAGTCCAAAAGAAACATGCTCTATATATAGAAAGGGACCTATGTCCTAATCCATTTGACAAAAGTTTGTATATGCCTCCATTCTCAAAACACTTTGAGGCTTCAAGGTTTGAAAAATATTGAGAAAAAGGAAACCCTGTTGATCACATCCAAGAATTTTGTGCCTCTTGTACCAAACTCAGCGATGAGCCCACTTACCTCATGAGATTGTTCTCCCATTCTCTAGGTGGGTCTGCACTTGAATGGTACTCTAAACTTCCTAGTACTATCAAATCTTGGTCAGAGCTAGCAAACAAATTCATCTCCCATTTTCCCTTTAACATTATGAATGAGGTGATGCTTTTTGATTTGTGCTCAACTAAACAAAAGATGAGAGAACCATTTACCACATTTTTACTGCGTTGGAGAAGCTTAGTCAGTCAATGCTCACTAGACATTCCTAAAGAACAACAAGTCAACTTGTGCATTGAAAACCTTGTCCTCAAATTAATATATGAACTCAAAACAAAGAGTCCAAGTACCATTTCTAAACTAATTAAAAAAGGGGCTAGTATTGACGATGCTCTTACCCATAAGGGAATCCTCAAGACAAACAAGGAAAATACAAAGACCAACTCGTCTAACGACAAGGAAATATTTTTCTCCATAAACAAGAATGTGACCAATGATGGCATTGTGGATGCACGTACAATTAGCATAGCACAACCTCAAAAAACTTTGAAAGGTGAAAACCCTACAAGTTCAAAAACTCCCAATCAACCAACACCTCAACAACATAAAACTAAGACTTCTATGCAGGACACACCCCAAAGACATCCTCGAACCTAGGATAGGAAATTCACACCATTGGGGATACCTCTTGAGACTACACTACAACAGTTACTCAACAATAACTTCCTACGGTTATCCCTGATCAAAGATGAACCATTAACTAAAGTAGATTGGTGGGATGACAAAAAGTTCTATGATTACCACCACACTAAAGGACATAAGACCTCGTCATGTTTCCAACTAAAGCATGCAATACAAGACCTCATTGATGATGGTATAATCACAATTGATTCATCACTACTAGCATCCAACTCTTATCACACTATCTTCAAAGATCCTTTGGGTAATCATGACAAAGAGAAACCCTCCAATTCAAACTCAAACTCACAAGGTAATGTGAATTACATGCACACTGGATATGACTACACCATTAACTATTTCAATGAGTCAGATTCCCACATATCCACATTCACATTGAAGGCTAAAGACCCTCATTTCACTGTCACTACACACCATACCAAGATCACCCTACCTAGAGCCCCATCTATACCTACTACTTCTACTAGACTTGCACCCCCTAGTAGACCTATTGCTCCTGCTTCATTTGATTATAGCCTTGTTGAATAGCTCGGCAAGACCCTTGTGCAAATATCCATCTTAGACCTACTACGTGTGTCTCCCCAACACTAGAAGATCTTGGAGCAAGCCCTTAAAGAGTCAGTAGTCCCAGATAACATTGATATTGCCTAGTTCCAAGACATGGTGGGGAACCTATCTGCATCACAACATATCACCTTTTCCTCTTGGGATATTCCTAAAGAAAAACCCAACCATAGTGATCCCCTCCACCTTGAAGTCTTTGTCTACAATGTTAAAGTTAGAAGTGTCTTAATAGATGGAGGATAAAGGCTGAATATCTATACACTTAAAGTAGTCAAAGGTTTGGGTTATTTTGAAAATGATGTGGATCCCTCTCAAAGGATCACAATCAAAGCTTATGATGATGGTGAATGTTTCTCTACATGGGTCATCATCTTACCTATCAGAGTTGGGCCAGCTATTGAGAACACTTTATTCTGGGTCGTAGATATAGAAATGAACTGCAACATGATACTAGGCTGCCCATGGATCCATGCTATGAAAGTAGTGAATTCTACATACCACCAATGCTTAAAATTTTCCTATAATAATGTAAAGGTTACCATTCTAGGTGATCTAGATCCCTTCCAATTATGTGCCAATCTTAGAGGAACCATTGTATACTAGGTCCTGATAAACCATTTAAAAAATCCACTCGAGTCCTTCAAGTATGTTGATCCTTCCATACTCACACCCGCATTCAAAGGAAAGCTCAAAATCCAAGACCAAGGTTGCGGTGAGTACTCCATGACACATACCTTTCACATTGGGAAACTTCCTTTATCCCCCAAGTCATATGGTAAACCTTAGCTTATACAAAACAAGCCTAAGTTCACACTTCAAAAGAAACCTTTTGTGGCTTTCACTAGTGGAGGTAGACTACATGAAGAAAATGTCTATGAAAATACCTCTACATGGATTGAAAAGGCTAAAGCAGAATAAGAGCTTACTCCTATATCCCCTGACAAGTATGGACCTAGATTCACGATCATGCAAAAAAAGGGATATGACAGATGTAGTGGCCTAGGACCTCAAAAGAAAGGCATTGTTCAACCCATCACTACATCAAGATGGCCTCGAAGCTTGGGAGTTGGATTCAAACCATTTGTTTTGGGTCTTCCTAATACTGAGTCATCCTCGTCTAAGGATGTGAATGCTTCACACAATAACAAGGCATTTGAGAACACCCAACTCGAACCCACCCAATCTATATCTAACATTGATGATCTTGATACCTCCCTCAGTATTGATCATATGTTTGGGGACCCAGATAGCCTACCTATGGAAGATAAACATGTAAATCCACCTATCCCTCAAACCAATTCTTCACCTTGGATGGAAGCATTTTGGGATCCAAGCCCCCTGCTTCTAAACATGATCTCGATGATATCACTAAAGTGGTTATCCATATATATGCCTTTGACTAAAGCCTAGTCAACATCAATGATGGCATTTCCCTAGTTTTCACTAAACTTATTGATTGGGACCAACAAGGAACACCAATGTTTGATCAGTTTGAAAATGATGACACCATCAAAGAATTCTTTGAGCTTTGTGAAGATTTACCACAAGGTGATCACAAATCTAGATTTTCCATTGATCTAAATGTCATGGCATATTTCAAGGAGTCAACTCCATCTTCTAGTTGCAAAATTGAGAAAATAACAAAAAAAGACACAAGTAGGTCTCTTGGTGAAAACTGAAAGATGCCATTAGACCATGAAAAAATAAAAATAAAGGACATATCTAAGGGTGAAAACCTCTCTGAGGCACCCAAGGATAGAAGATTGGACACCACCCCATTGAAGGAAAGATCAACATTACTTGTGGAAATGATAGAAGAAATTAATCTAGGAACTCCTAACAACCCCAAAGTCATACATTTTGCAGCCTCATTATCACCAGAAGAAAAGGATGAATTTGTCAGATTCTTTCTCGAAAGGTAGATCAACTTTGCCTGGTCTTATGTAGATATGCCAGGATTAGATCCTAAACTGGTCCCTCATCACTTGCCACTCAAACTAGGAATGAAACTAGTAAAGAAAAAGTTGAGAAAAATGCATCCCCTAGTTGCCCTCCTTGTCAAAGCTGAATTGAAGAAATTATTGGATTCTAGCTTCATAAGACCCATTGATTATGCAAAGTGGATATCTAAACTAGTACCAATAAGAAAATACTCTGGGGGCAACCAGATATGTACTGATTTTCGTGATCTTAACAAGGCATGTCCCAAGGATGATTTTCCTTTACCAAATATAGATATCATTGTAGACATGACAACTGGGTATGAGATGTTATCACTAATGGATGGCTTTTCTGGCTATAATCAAATAAAAATAGCCCTTGAAGATCAACACAAGACAAATTTTACATGCCCTTGGGGAACATACTGCTAGAATGTTATAACATTTGGTCTTAAAAATGCCGGGGCAACATATCAAAGAGCAATGACTACAATCTTCCATGATTTCATGCACATCCTCATGGAAGACTATGTTGATGAATTACTTTGCAAATCCTATAAAATAAAAGATCATTTGGGCATCCTAGATCATATATTCAACATAATGGAAAGCTATAAACTCTGTCTAAATCCAAAAAATTGTGTATTCGGGGTTGTTTCTAGAAAGCTCCTACTCAACGAGGCATTGAGGTGGATCTAGAGAAAGTAAAAGCAATACTTGACATGCCTCCTCTGACAAATCTAAAAAACCTAAGAGGACTACAAGGAAGATTACAATCTATCCATAGATTCATTGCACAACTGGTAGATAAGTGTCACTCCTTTCAACACCTCTTACGTAAGGGAGTATCCTTTCAATGGAACAAGCAGTGCCAAGAATCCTTGCAATAGCTCAAGGATTATCTTCTACATCCACTAGTTTTAATGGCTCCCATTCGAGGCAAACCATTCATTCCATACATATATGCTATAGATATAGCATTAGGAGATCTCTTGGCACAAACTAATGAACAAGGAAGAGAGTGAGCCATATATTACATTAGTAGAACACTTGTGGGCTATGACCTCAATTATTCACTCATTGAATGAGCTTTCCTTTTTGTTGTCTTTGCAGCCCAAAAGCTAAGACATTACATGCTCCATCAGAAAATAATGCTTGTCTCTAAGATTGACCCATTGAAGTATCTCCTAAGTAGGGCTGCTCTCAAAGGATGCTTAGCTAAATGGGTCATGATCCTCAATGAATTTGACATAGAATATGTGGATAGAAAGGAAATCAAAGGGCAAGTGATAGTAGATTAGTTAGCATAAGCACCTACGATAGGTGATCATCCCATGTTGATAGACTTTCTAGATGAAGCCATATTTCACATGGATGTAGCTAATGAATGGAAGCTTTGTTTTGATGGATCACATACACAAAATGGTTCAGGAGCTAGCATTATGTTTATCACTCCCCAAGGAGACATAATCCCCAAATCATATAGGATAGCATTCCATTGTACAAACAACATAGCAGAATATGAGGCATTGATCATAGGACTCAAGATAGCTATCCAATGGAACATTCAACATTTACAAGTCTTTGGTGATTCCCAGTTGGAATCCACCAAGCCAATGATGATTATGAAACCAAAGATGATAAATTAATGCCTTACAAGCAGATGGTAGACTTCCTTAAGTCTAAATTTGTTACTATCTCTTTTTTTCAGCTACCAAGAATACATAACAAGCAAGCTGATGCTATGGCTACCATCACTTCTATGATTGATATGCCTCAAAATGTGGAACATTGTGAATTCCTTGTTGAGCAACTCTTGATTCTAGCATTCAAGCTCCCTCAATCTAAGTTTATGTGGGAAATTGTTGGTCTCAATCCTCCCAATCCTTCCTTATACCCAGTTGTTTATCCCCCAATCTTACTACCTAACTTGTCCAACAAGCCTTTGAGCACATCATCATCAGTGACATCCCATACAAAGAATCATGTGACCCATTTATCCTCAGATGCCTTGATTTGCAAGAGGCAGACACTATCTTACATACAGTACATGATGGTATATCTCGAGGCCTTTCTAGTGGTTTGATCCTAGCTACAGACTTGAAACATATCCTGCATAGTTATGGTAAATTGTGGGTTCAAATATTATTAGCTAGCAACACCAACAATAGATTTCTTCTTAGCATTCATCAACAATGTTCTTGATTCCGTCTAAAAGTCCTGAAAAAATATCAAAAAAATGGCAAAAAAGTCATGAAAAAAGAATAGAAAAAAGTGAAAAAAAGTCATGAAAAAAATGATGCCTTGATGAAAACCTGGCAAATAGGCATTTGGCACGAAATTTTGAGTCAAGAGAAAAATTTTGTCCAAAAGTGAAAACTTGGCAAACAGGCGCTTTGGGAAAGTACAATGGTGAAAACTTGGCAAACAGGCACCATGTGTAATCAGTTATTGCTCCTCCATCTATTGAGATTCCATCTAGTTTTTCCCCCTTTGTCATTCCCTGATCATATCCTTCATATTGCAAGACATTCATAGTCCCTTATCATGGCTCACAAACTGGTTAATGTCCATTATTATCTTACCCAAGCGCTACCAGTCTGTACATACTCTATCATTGGCCTTTCTACATAGTTTTCTTTTTGTCCAGGGGCATATTACCTACACTATGCATGAGATCCCTAAGCATTTTTTATCCATTGGACTTATCACACAATAGATTGGAGCTAACACTTGTATATGCTTATACAATCCTAAAAAATTCCTTAAAATTCAAATACGATCCTGAAAAAATCCTAAAAACTGAAATACGATACTGAAAAAATCCTAAAAATTCAAATATGATCTTGAAAAAAATCCTAAAAATTCAAATATGATCCTAAAAAAATTTAAAAACCATAAAAAATCCTGAAATAATCATTAAAAATCATAAACAGTCCTGAAAAGTTCACTAAAAATCATAAAAGGTCCTGAAAAAAATCACTAAGAATCATAAAATGTCTTGAAGAAAACCCTAAAATCCATAAAATGTCCTAAAGAAATGAGCATCACAAAAACATCAAATATTCCAAAAACCCTAAAAATCACAAAACCCATCAAAAATTTGTAATAAACCTTGTCAATTGTCATTGTGGATACTCACCCCTTTTGTGTGAACACTTGCACTTTGCATACTGAAACTCAAAGCACTACACTTCAATGACAATCACACTATCTAAGCAATGTGAACCAACAATCAATCCAACATGTCACCATGAACTTATCAACTGAATCCACCATCACAACCATCACATGATCAACTTATCAAATGTTATTTGATGACCTAAAACACTAAAAAACAAGTAATAATGGACAAGAATAGCTGTTGGCTCACGTTGTTTAGTGAGTGATTTATTTTTTTGCTTTGTTTTTCTTTGATCATGTTCCTATGCAACTCAATGATATAAACTAATCTATGAGAGTGGTCAGGATGGCTCATGGTCATTTTTTAGTTTTTGTCTATTAAAATGTACCTTTGAGACTCTAGGGCATGTATATATGCCTTTGGAAGGACAAGGTCATTTTCTGTCTACATCATGCTTGTTTACACAAAAGGTTTGCATTTTGCGATCTAGCCTTTTATGCCATGATACATTGCATTCCATTTGCCATATCAAAATAAAGCTCCATTTGACATATAGTGCACTTTACAAAAGAAAAAGTCTTCTTATCATACTAACAATTCCTCATCTCATCTCCTATGTCTTTTGTGTCTGCTTCATCTGCTACCTTGGTCTCACACTCTGATACATCAACTGCATTGTTGTCCTACATGTCAAAAGTCCAAAATGATCCAAAGCAATACATATTTGCATAAACATGGCATTTATACTATCTCCAAATTTCATTTGCATTCATTTTACATTTCATTAGTATTCATTCCATATCATTTTACATTTCATTCCATATCCTTTACATTGCTTTAGGCATTCATTCATGAGAAAAACATGTGGTAAAAATAAAACATGGCATTTCCTATGCATAACATGTGATAAATCAACCCATGATTTCATCATATATAAGTCCACATAAAAAAGAATAAATGCATCCATATAAAACATCTAAAGCATATGCATAATCCATCTCATATAGTCATCATAACACAACTACATCTCATAAATGTCTCACAAAAGTATCAAAGTACATGACCATGGTTTACATCGATACTAACTGCTCATAGGTGTGAAACATGAAAGAGCATAATAGAAACCAAAAAGAAAAATAGAGAAGCCCCTCTATACATGAGTATGTCAGTGTCATCCCGTGTTGTCCCTAGCCTAGCGACCTCTATCTGGCCTTAAGGATGATCCCTTTGCTCTCTTTGGTGGCCTCATAGGCCCCATCACCCTTGCACTACTTTGTGTCCTCTATGTTTAATGGGAGTGCGATCTTGATGTACATAAGCTCTCTACTCTCTACCTTGGTGGCACCGCTCTCTCGTACTAATCTCTCTAGTATTGTGCTTCCATGTGTGCCCTGCTCATCATCATCACCATCTCTCTGAAGTTTGCATCTCTAATGTTGTCGATGAACTCTTGAGACTCTTGCACTACTATCTCTGCCTGGCACACCGCGATGTCTCTCTCAGCCATAGCCTGATCTCTCTTTACTACAACTACATCTTTCTCTCCTATCATAGCATCCCTCTCTACCACAACCTGATCCAACTAACTTCGTAGACCTCTAATCACCTCCATCAGATATAACTGGCTAGACCTTTCCTATACTAGTACTAGTGTCCTATCAGCATAGTCTACTGGATCCCCCTCCACATCCATCATAGCTACATCCCTAGCCTCCCAATAGTCATCCTCATCCTCTCCCTTGTCACCACCTCCAACACTGTTCCCACCCCCACTATCTCCACCCTCCTCATCATCTCCCTCATCCTCTCCCTCAGTATCCTCCTCATCATCTCCCTCATCCTCCCCCTCAGCATCCTCATCATCACCCCTTGCATCACCCTCAAAATCCTCATCTCCCTCCTCCTCCTCATCTGCATCATCCTCCCCCTTAGCATCATCCTCTCCCCAATCCTCCTCCTCCTCCTCAGCCTCATCCTCTCCCCCATCCTCCTCCTCATCAGCCTCCTCATCTGGCTCTGCCTGAGACCTTGCTCATGGTACTGGTATTGCTGGATCTGTCAAAGGTCTAGGGAAATGTTGTGCAAACCATCTATCATATGCTACCATCATGCCTACATCCACTACATCTGCTCCTACTCCCCATGTCCTTAGTTGTAACTCTGCTAACTATGCATATGCCACCTGTGTCCTGATAGGTGCTCTCCACTCTTAGACCTCTGCTCTAGACCATGCAAATAATGCTAGACCAGTCGATACATCTTATCTCTCCCCAAACTATCTTCGTACCCACTCTAGTAGGTATATCTCTATCACCAAATGCCCAATCACTATGCACCCTATGAGATAGTGCTCCTGCTTGTAGTATGGTAAGTGAATGTCATCATCATCCCATCTAGGGAAATCTCTGTAAGGTCTCTAGATAAACTATGTCATAGTGTCTATTTGATGCCAGAAGTACCTCATGTACCCTAGTGGTCCTCGTGCTAGTACATCCCTATAGTTGTATGCATAAGGCATGTCCTCCACCAACTCTCGCTCTACAAGAGGTCTAAATACTGCAATGTGCTCATAGGCCTAGATCTATAACAATGTACTATCAGTGCTAAATGATAGCCCACCTCTATATGCCACCTGATGAAGATAGTAATAAAACATCGCCAACATGCATGGGCACCAGGAAAACATAGTACCCTCCATGATCATCCGCTTGAGAACTCAGCCCCATCTAAGGAATCCATGTCCCTGCCTATCAGGAATAAACAATCCACCAATCACCTAACATATCATAGCTATCAGTCGCTCATGACGTGCCACTAATAGGTTCCACCCGATCTCATAATCTCAAATCCCTAACTTTGCATCTCCACATCTAAATAAGCAGTGTAGTGTTGCTCATCCTATAGCTAAGTCATACATCACTAACTCTCCATGAATAGGGATCCTAAGGATGTGCCATACATCCTCTAAAGTCATAGTCACCTCCCCTATTAGGAGATGGAATGAACCAGTCTCTGAGTGCCATCTCTCTGTCAAAGTTGTCAGTAGAGCCCTATTCCCCCTCACCTCTAGCATGAATGTAACATCATATAAACCAAGACCAGCCAAGATCCCTTGCTCACCCACTGTCATCTGGTGATGTAATGCAATAATCTATGACCTATGTCCCCTTTTTTGTAATAGGGGAAACTCCTCCTACATAATTATATAGCCTATGCCAACCTCCCATGGTTTTGCATCCAATTTACCCTACTTTTGACCTAAGTTTGACTTATTTTGACCCTAGTTTGGCTAAGTTTGACTTTTTCTAAGATTTTTTTACTACATTTCCGTATGTTTTGAACTCTTTATAGGGTTTTTAACATGTTTACTAAGTTTCACATCATTTCGAGCTCATTTGCATCATTTTGACCCTATCCCTAGCCATCTGTCAGCCTTTTTTTCCTCCATTTGAGCTAAGTTTGACTAGGTTTGACTTTTCCCTAATCATCCTAACCTTAGTTAAACTATTTTTTCAACTCTTCCTAGGTTTTTGAACATGTTCTCCAAGTTTTAGGTCATTTTGAGTCCGTTTGCACCCTTTCGGGCCCCTTACACTATTCTTTGTTAGCATTTACCTAGGTTTGACCTACATATTCCCTAATTTTAACCACTTATACCACCTTTGACTAAATTTTAACATATTTATAACATCCCTTAGGGTTTATGCTAGTCCACCCCAAGTATCAAGTCGATTCGGGACCATTTGGACCCCGTTCGGACTCCCAAAACATCCTGTGGTGCAGTTGGGCCTCCCAACTATGCCCAAGATGCACTTGGTCATACCAAGTATGCCTAGAGCACACTTGGGCATGCCAAGTACACCCATGGAAAACTTGGATGCATTTTGAGCATAGTTGGGGCATTTGGATACCCTATCCTGGCCCCGAGACCCCCGTTTGACCTCATTTGACCCTATTTGACCGCATTTGACCCTGACAGACTCCTAGGTGCCTAAAAAGTAGGAAAAAGCATGAAAAAATAATAGAAAATCATGAAAAAGAATAAAATTAAAAAGATGGCCTTGATGTACTCATCGAAGGTCTAGTGTCTGCCCGTCATCGAAAGGTACACACTTGTTCACCACGGTGTTGCTCCTTGGGTATCTGATCCATTCTCCTTGCTCCAAAGCTCTTTTATTCCAAAAGTAAAGGTGAAAATGACTTTAAAAACCCTCTCCAAGCCCTTTTATAATGTGTTTCTACCTAGATGGATGTGCATGAGGTCTTTTTTGTGTTGGTCGTGATGCCATTTTACACTCCAGAGCCCATTACTTTCACGTTTTAGCTCTGATTTTTTATCCGTCGGTTGCTATGGTTTTGTTTTCTCTTTGTTGATAAAATTGACCTATTCTGTTGGTTAATTTCTCAAGGGGACATAAATATATACCACCATTATTGGGGCATGCTTTTGTGGCTTTTTCGTTAGCATTCTTTGACACAACGCTCTAAATCAAATTGTATCAAAGAGGAGAAAAATGTAGACACTCAAAAATGGTTTGCATCTATAGTTTCATCACTTCTTTCATACTAATTCATCCCATTTTCTCATCCCACTAACTATGATCTATTGGCCAACTTCATTTTATCTCAACAGTGTCTATCATCATTCATATCCTCTTTTACATCAATTGCACATCATTTTGGAACCATTTCAACATCATCAAAAATCATATCAAATCAACTCACAACCATTTCAAATCAACTCAAAATCATATCAAATCACCTCAAATCACCTGAAATTAGTCTAAATCATCATGAAACATATCAAACATCCCAAATCAATCGTCATTTGTTTAATCCTAGGCATTGGTGTGGCTTTCAGTGCCTTGGAAACCTATCAATCTATCAAATCTTATCAATCTAACCTTAGTACTGTCATGGTTCTCGATGCCAGGTCAAACTATCATTCACATCATCTAGTCTTTGACATTGTCAAGGCTCTCAATGTTAGATCATAGCAATTTAAACCATTTTAATAATATTGATTGCATCCATTGATATTATTATGATCAACCCTATCAACCAATCTCAATCTTGTAGCATTTATGATATCAGTTAAATGTTATGTATTTTTAATTCATGTCATGTTTCCTTGACATGTTATCAATTTTGATCAATCAATCAATTTGACCATGGCTTTGGAATACCATCATCATCCTGTTTAATCTATATCATCATCACACTTCATAAAAGGATATTGTCACACTTATTTAATCAATTTGGCCAATCATTTACTAATTTTCTCTATAGGATTAAATAATCCATAATTTAATCATACCATTCTTACTAATTATTCTTCCTAATTGTCATCCTCAATTAATTAATTGATTTATCATTCACAAACAATGGAAATTCTTAATTTCCTAAGTCACATTTTCCACCATTAATCCTATTTTTACTAATTTCTATTTCATGGAATAAAGGATTGTTAATTCAAATATTCAATTAAATATTGACATCATCATGACACATGGGTGAGACACCTCGTGGATTCTCCTTTGACACTTGGCTAAGATATTTCATAATCAATATATTCTTATTCCCTTACACATGTCTATCTTTGGCTTCATTCGTCATAGATTCTTGGCTTTAAGTGGGCTTGAAGATGTCATATGACGCGTCATAGATTCTCTTCCACATTTAGCCATGTTTGAATTTCAAGCATCATAGAATCCTACACTTGGCATCTTGTGTCATATGTGTCATGGGTTCTCCAAGGAATCTCTTGCCATGTCACATATCCAAGGTGATAATTCCAATGCTCTCATCCTACATGTTGATTATAAAATGAGCATTCTTTCTCTCATTTCCAGTCCTAATTCTTAAGTCTTTTCAAGTCCCTAGCTTCTTTGTATTCTCACACCATTTCTCTCAAGGTAAAATCACAACTTCTAGTATTCCCATAGCATTATCCATATCATAGACTTTTGCTTTAACATTGTATGCACTATAGGCAATTTGGAGCTACATCATGTGGAGAAGAAAGAAGGACATGGGAGCTACAAATGAAAGAGGGAGTTTTTAACATTTTTTTGCTTTATTTATTCATTTGGCTTTCATGGTAGACTAGAGGGTGTTAACATATGTTTATTGGGTTTGTGATTTGCTCATAGTATGTTAGACATTAGCCCGTTTTCTGGTCCTACAGTAGGAATACTAATCCTATGAAAGCATAATTGACATCTTCTCTTGAGTCCATTATGAGCCATGTAGCTTCTATTAGTGGTTTGTAAGATATTTGGTGTGTTAAGAGAGAAGAACAAAGAAGATATTATGTAAAAAAATTATCCTATAAAGATGTAAGAAAAAGGAAATAGCAAAAGGTAGCATATGTGCATTGTTTAAAAAACCTGGAGAACAAGACACTATTAAACATACAATTAAAAGGTTCCCAATCCATTGGTGCATACATGATGATGTTAGAAATAACTTTTGGGACAGATGATGGATGGTCTTTGATGCCCCTCTCTACAATAATCCTAAGGATCCAATGTATTTCTTAAAGAAATTATATTGTGAATTTTTCCTTGGGGAGATCCTCAATCATTTTGATTTGCTATATTCTTAGGGTAGAGGTGGGGGGTTATCATTTGAGAGGTAGAGGGCACATTGTGACCCTAATGTAAATAGGATGCCTATTGTCAAGCCACAAGGTAAGCATGTGATTATTCCTTCAGCTGTGAAGGAACATGTAGAGACTAGTACTCTAGGGATTATCAATGCTTTGACATAGAACCTCATTCATTGGGCAAGTCCATTATTTGAGGAGGAGCCTTCTTTGCATTGTGGTCACATGTGCACATCATGTGGATCCTTATGCACATTTGGCAATCATGTTGGAGACATTATAGATGATGGGCTAGTCACTGATGAGTTCTTGAGTGACACATTTGACATTGACACATAGGTAAATTATAATTATAATAAAATAATTTGATCACATTTCATATGTATAGTGAATGACTAATTAATTAGCATGTCTTGACATTTTTCAAAATTTAGGGTAAGAGTGTTGATGGCCCTAGTATAGATTCCCTGACCCTATTTTACGTCTCATTGACAAGTCAAGAGGTATGTATCAATTTAATAATTTAAATTAATAAATATATTTATTAAGTAATCATATAAAGGGTTGAAAATTTTTTTTTATCCATGTGCACTAGTTCTCTATTGGACCATCCACATTCACAAGGGACTCTGAGCCTAGGCATGATACAAGCTCCGTAGAGGTACATTTGTTTCATGTTAATTTAATTCATTTGATTATATTTGTTTCATGTTTCATGTTACATGTAAATTGTATTATATGGTTTTTAGTTATTGATATCTGAGACTCTTCATCTTCACCAATCCATCGATTGTGGAGTTGCTTCCGTGATGGCTAGTTCAGAGCCATTGACCAAGGTATGAAAGAGTTTTCATATTTTTAGTTGCTATTTGTAATAGTTAGTATTCAAATTCCAAATGTTATTTATAAGTATGATCGAGTGATTATATTGATTGAATTTTTGTAGGGCCTTGTTACTCCTGATCGTCTGTGAGCCTTTAAGGTGGATGTATAGAGTGACTATTTGATGATAGTGAGAAAATAATTAATTTTTTGTGTACATATATTTGATTTCAATGTATAATAATTATTGATTCATATCTACTTTTTTTGTACCATCTCCAATTAGAGATGAGCCTAAACAAGAGGATGAGCGAGCGTGTGAGGAAGACCCTATCATCGCCATCGTCCCCTCCACACAATGACTAAAGACTTCTAGGGATTTGTTTCCTTCATCTCATGGGAAGGAGAAGATATAGGTATATACATACATCTATAGGCATTAGTGGACATATATCTTGGGTTTTATGTTAGTGGACATATTTGACATACATTTGATGTATATATGACATTTTATATTTGATATATGACATATATTTGATGCATGACGTTATTAGACTTATGTCATTATTGGTTATCATAATTTGTGATATGTTTGTTCATGTATGAAATTATTGGTTATCAAAATATATTATATGTTTGTTCATGTATGAAATTATTGGTTATCATAATATATATCTTGTTTTTATTGTTTACATTTTGAGTACATTTCATGTATTTCATTTTAATTTAATTTGCATCCAAAATGATGTAGAGTGCTCATACCAAAAGGTAGTGGATTCCCAACAAGAACACTTTTAAGAAAAACTACCTTTCCCACATTCCTAAGTGTCTACAAAGACTCTTTCCAACTTGGTTATAGCATTGGACAAACTTCTACCCAACTTCACAAAACTACTTGATCACTTTCCCTATTCAAGACTTGGGAAGAAATAAGGAAAACATGAGAAAATTTGAGAAATGGATCCCAATCAGCTTCTTGCTTCAAACTAACACCTTAGAAACTTCAAGGAACACCTAATGATGAGGTTTCCACAATTGGTTTACTCTCCTAACATGTATTTTGCAAAATTTCTCTCAATAGGCCTAATTGACCTTGTAGCCCTTTTTGTCATTTTCAGACAACAACTTTGTTCTTCTCCACTAAACTTGTCAAACAAAATAGGTATTTGGATACTGAAGCAAGAAGGAGGTGGTGATACTATATTCTTATTACCAAACTTTCATCACTAGGCTTCTTTCAAGCCTTCCAAACACATTACCATCAATCCCTCAGGACTCTTCCAAGGTTAGAGACCACGTGGTTGGCCTATTCCTTATGCCAACCTCACCTATTCCAAATGTCTCTACCTAACCCTTTAAAAACTCAACCAACTACCTCTCACAATACCCAATACCTCCACTACCTTACACCCTCTAGGATCTTTCACAACACCATACCCCAATAAGCTTCCAAAAGGCTTAACTCATTGCCAATTAAGTGATTTCAACATTCACAATGTGCTATACTCCTTAGTGGGCTTCAAAGAATCAATTCTCACAAAAAAACCTAAAGAGACTCTTTCTCGTAACCCTACCTTTGGGGTTTTAAGGTAGGAAATCAAAATATCTCCAAAAAAATACCAAAACCAATGAGGGATTAAGATAGCCAATACTAAGATTGACTAAATTCCAAAAAAATAGACTCCCAACTGTTTAATAAAGCATATAACTTGCAGGCCTGAGTGTAGACAAATAAGCCTAAAACATACCTTCTAACTCCCAACTCTTTAAACTTTCAAATAACAATAAGAAAAGAACTTGTTTATAGTTTTACCTTACCAAGATATTAAAACTTTGGACTTTCAATGTCCTAACTATTAAGGAGATACACAAACCTCCAAACCCTTGTTATAATGAGGGCTTCCTTGTTGAATAAGATAACTATCTCACAAACTTCAGTTTGTCATCTACTCCATCCTTCCAAGAGATTCTTCAACATCCTATGAGTGAAAAAAATCTTCCAACATGCATGCAGATCATACATCAACCTATGACATGTTCTTTTTTGTTGATTCACTATATTTTCTTTGCAACATGATGTAATTTGCTGATTTTTGACCAACTCTTCAAAAAGGGAAGTGAATATGTTTCAAACCCATGAGATGGCTATTCTGAAATCCAAGAAGATTGTTAACATCTTCCACTAACTCCATTCAGTGATAGCATGCAGGTAAGTGGTGTTTCATTCTGACAAAGTATGGGTTTGTTGTTCTAAAATAAGGAGCAATGATATTTGACAATAACTTAATGATCATATATATGAGTTTAACATCAGCAGTGATTCCTTTCCATATAAGAAGAAAATTAATAATCACCAACACCTTGAGACAAAGGAGAAGATACTAAGACTATATCTCAAATACCAATATATGTTGATTTTCACAAAAAAAAAACATACTTTTATTATACAAAGTTATACATCATAATTTGCACTTTTCTACTCCACCTCTCTTCTTCTCTGTCTTCTATATGATAGTCTATTGTTATTATACAAATACATGACCTTTCACCTCCTCTAAGAGGTTGACCAAGATGGATGACTTTTCACCTTCCAAAACTTGTCACTTTTTTGCAAAAAAATTCTAAACGCAACTTTTTGACAATTTTACATTTTTTTGCATGTATTTTCATTTTATGATTTCTCATGGTTTCTATACATCCTAAATAGGTCCAACATCTCAACATGACATTTTAACACTTCATAACACTTCATTAAAAATTTGTTGAACGTACACCTTATGACTCCTCTAACTTCATAGAGGGTATTTTCATCATTTTATATCCATTCCAACCAATTACCAATTGGTTTGATTGGTTACAAGGTTAATTTCAATGTTTTCCAAAAAAATGCTTAAATTGCCAAAAAGTTGTTAGTAACTTTTATTGCAAAATGCAATATTTGCACTAACACTTCCTAGAACTTAACCAAGTGGTTTTTGGTAACACATAGGACCTATATAAGGTGTAATAAATCTCAAAACACTTCTTGAGTCAACTTATTAACAAAAAAACAAAAAAGCAAAAATCCTTAGGATTTAGGAAAATTGGGTTTATAGGTGACCTCAAGTTCCTTGACCTTACAAACAAGGATTGCCTTATTACCATAAAAATAAAACATGTTTAATGAGGTATATGATCATCTCTTTAATTTCTATCATGAATCTTCATCATTGGATGAGATGACATATCCAGTTGCCACCTAAGTGTCCTACACCACAAGTTTCAGCATCACCTGAGATGGGGTCGCAAAATCAAAATATAATCCAATCTCCAAAAAGAGAGAGAGGTTATTGTAGGTGTTGGAAGCTTGATCCTATAGCACCCAGAATTGCATCCATACTTCACACGAGCTCCAAGATATACCCCGTCAAAGATCACTACCCTATGGCATTTAATGACTCTTAGGGTCAATTTAGTTTGGCATGCCCAAGAATGTTGAAGAAGTAAACAAGATAGGCCATTCTTGGAACTAGGGTTTACCCGGTCACTCAAAGCTAATAGAATAGACAGTTTGATCCCACAATGAATGGTTAGAGAGATTCACTAGTTGGTGACTTTGTACTAGCCAACACTATAAGTTTCAACATCACCCAAGATAGGTCCACAAAATCAAAATGGATTCCAATATCCAAAAAGAGAGAGAGGTTATTGTAGGTCTCGGAAACACAATCTTGTAGGACTTAGAATTGCATCCATACCTTGCACAAGCTCTGAGATGTGCCCCATCAAAGATCATTGTCCTATGGTATTTAATGACTCTTAGGGTCAATTTAGTTTGGCATTTCTACGAATGTTTGAGTGGTCAAAATGATGGGATTAGCTTGGAACTAGGGTTTAACCACCCACTCAAAGCTAATGGAATAAATAGTTTGATCCCATGATGAATCGTGAGAGAGATATGAGCAAGATATGTATGCCTAGGCCATTTTGTGCAAGATATGAGCAAAAGTTTCTAATTGGAAAAATTGGATCTTTTAGAATTTTTGGTCAAGATAGCCTAGTATTAGATTTTTTTATTTTTTTTTAATATTTGAAACATTTTCCAAGTCCTAGAAGTGAAATCTAGTTGCCAAATTGCAAAAGTTGTAAAAGTTGCTCAAAAATGCAACTTGGTTGGAAAGGAGTGTGAAATATGAATGGAAAGCTAACTTTCCAAAATATGTTTCCCATGCTCATATACCCTACCATGGGTAGTTACAACTTCTCAAACCTCCATTTGTAACTTTTTACAAAAATTGCCAAAGTTGCTCAAGCAACTTTGTAACTTATAAACAATATCACAATTTGACTTACTATGGAAATTATCTCCTACTTATCAATTGATGAGCTTAAGGGGATTTCTAAAGAATGGTTCATAAGGCACAACACTTGATGATGATTTCTATATGTCAAATTATTCAAACATTTGAATTACTTACAATTTTTAAATTACAAATCATTCAAATACATATACAAATTACAATTATTTCAATGAAGACACAATATATATTAAACAAATTATCAAATTTCTAACCATTTCCAAATAACAATTCATTCAAACATAAAAATTTCAATTAATTCACTATATATTAAACAACTTGTCAAATTATAATGAAATTTGTCTCTACATTAACAAAGAATATTTAAAAAGGACTGCACTAACCTTTTCTATAGAAAGAATATTCAAAAACCCTTCAAATAGTGTATCCAATGATTGAATTTGGTGTTTGCTCACTTCCAACAACATGAAACCTATGTTTTCTATCAGAACAATAGAACAAACAACAGACAAAAAATAGAATATGGGTCAGTAGGGACCCAAACTTTCATTATAACTATTTATTGTTGTTTCATATGGTGTGTACACACTATAGCTCGTATGCACTATGAAGCATGCATGCAATATAGTGTGTTTTCACTATGTGAAAAATCTATCTCTCCCTATCCCACCCTCTCCCATCCCCTACTCTCTCATCCCCTAATCTCTCCCACCCCCTACTCACTCTCTCCCCCCTATCCCACCCTCTCCCATTCCCTACTCTCTCTCTCTCTCTCTCACACACACATCCCCTAGTCTCTCTCTCCCTCTCTTTTGTCCCCTAATCGCTCATCCCCTACTATGTGAAAAATCTCTCTCCCTATCCCACCCTCTCTCATCCCCTAGTCTTTGTATCCCACCCTCTCCCATCCCCTACTCTCTCTCTCTCTGTCTCATCCTACCCTCTCCCATCCCCTAGGCTCTCTCTCTCATCCTCCCCCATCCCCTTCTCTCTCTCTCTCTCTCTCTCTCTCTCTCTCTCTCTCTCTCTCTCTCTCTCTCTCTCTCTCTATCCCACCATCTCCTATCCTCCCTCTCTCCATATCCCTCTCCCTCTCCCCATCCTACCCTCTCCCATGCTCTACTCTCTCTCTCTCTCTCTCTCTCTCTCTCTCTCTCTCTCTCTCCCTCCCTCCCCCATCCCCTTCTCTCTCTATCCCACCCTCTCCCATCCCCTACTATTTCTCTCTTTATCTCTCCCTCTCCCCCCCTCCCCTCTCTCTCTCTCTCTCTCTCTCTCTATATATATATATATATATATATATATATATATATATATATATATATATATATATATATATATATATATATATATATATATATATATATATATATATATATATATATATATATATATTCATGTATCTATCTTGATCTTCATCTCCATATTTCTCTAGCTAAATCTCTCTCCCACTCCTCTCTTTTACTATATATTTCTCACACACATATCTCTCTCTCTCTCTCTCTCCCCCTATCACACCCTCTCCCATCCCTTACTCTCCTTCTCTCACTCTCTCCCTCTCCCATCCACTACTGCCCCTCTCTCTCACTCTCTCCCTCTCCCATCCCCTACCCTCTTTCTCTCTCTCTCTCTCTCTCCCCACCCCCCCTATCCCACCTTCTCCCATCTCCTACTCTCTCCCTATTTCTCCCTCTCTCTCTCTCCCTATCCCACCCTCTCCCATCTCCTACTCTCTCCCCATCCTCTACTCTCTCTCATTCTCTACCCTATCTCCATCTCTCTTCCCTCTCTATTGAAATTCATGCTTATAGAGTGTGTGCGCACTATAATGTATACGTGCTACGTAAGCTTGAATTAAAAAATTCTTTAAATAGAATGTGCACGCTATTTAAAGCTTTGGATTCTACCAAGCCTAAGGATTGGTTTTGCCTTGGGGATCCAACCCAAAGGTTTGGAGTCTCTAAACTGGTTTGAGACATGTTTTACAACAAACATACAAAAAATGATTATTTTTTCTTATGTCCTCTCCTTCAAGTATCCTCATGGTTGAGCGTCAATAAAATCAGGTTATATGACATTGTAGATCTCCATGTTAGCTATATAACAATATAATTTATTTCAAAATTGACCTATTTCAAGCCTTTCAACTATAATTTCTTTTGTATGTATGTCCATTTTTTGTCAAAAACCAATGCGTACTAATTGGGGTGTAGATTTTAGCGCATTTATCCAATTTTGCAACAACTTGGTTTTTTAGAAACTAGACTCCATTCTACACACTTTGAAAAAAAGTAGTTTTGATTTTAGATTAATTTTCAATCATTTCTAGGGGGAGCACATAGATATTTCATGTTTTTGGGATGTGTCCAATTAAAAAATTCATTAAAAAAATATACATTATAAAATTACTCAAAAAATCTCGGATAAAACGCATGGTGTTAGGTAACTTTTAATCGGAGCAATTAAAGAATTTCAAAAAAGAAAGTTAAAATTTTAGGGGGTGACACTTTGCACTATATTATATTTTTTTCTTAAAAAAATAGTACCAATTTCCATGGCCCCCTTTTTTGAGGACCTAAAACTAAACCATTTTGAAAAAGAATTAGTAGTTTAGAAACTAGATTCAAGGACTACCACTTTTGTTTTTGTCATATCTTAAAATTTTGAGCATAACTATCTTTAAATTCTTGCCGAAGTTTAGAAATGATTAGTTTTAGAAAAAAGTGGCCACTTATACCCCCCTTTTGGCACCACAACTTGGTGCACTTACCCATTAAACTAATACCATAAAAAAAAGAAATATACCCAAGAACATAATCTAGAATTTATTTTCAATAGAAACAAGAACAAATACCCACCTTCCAAATTGAAACACACTACTATCATTTAATTTTGAATCTGCACTTCTAATTCATTGTAAGTGGACTAATATTAATACAAAAGGTCCTATATATAGTTTTGATCATGATACACATTTGTTATAGTAAGATAGTATCTTGATGCAACTTCCAATATTCACCATATCTTACACAAAGGACCCAAATCAACCCAAGACCAACCAATCACTGATGTATTGCTAAATAATGATATAAGGATGCATGTTCTAGGTCTATAATGTACTTTTCAGACTTTCTCAATACTTTTCAAATAGTCTTCTATATGATTTTGAGTGTGTAGTGTGACAGTAACAACAATATTAATTCCATGATTCTTAACTTAATTTGTCAAAGACTAATCAGAGGGCCCCAAATAGAAAAAGTTAACTACCAAATAGTAATAAGCATGTTAGGGTGAACTTGGAAGGAGGAGCCCACTTTAAAATTAAAAAGGTAAATATTTTATAATAATTTTTTTTATAAGTGCTCATGGTGTCTGTAAAATTGAGGATGCCCATCCATCCCAGGGACTTCCAAGGTGTCCCCAACCATCCCCAAGACATGCATATGTCCCCAAGAAAAATTTCAAGTTTATAGGACATTTCCTGGGAATTTTTTTAGAAAAGGGGGATGGGGTGGGGACATCCCTTAGTTGTCTCCAAGTCCCCATAATGTTTCTGGTTTGGGGACAAGGGGTTTTAGGCCAAGGATGTGTCCCCAAGTAACACATAAAATAACCCTACAATGATACTACATTACATATAGAATCTCATGTAGGCATCCCTAGTTTGAAGTCCAAATCAATCACCTATGGTATGAATATGTGAGTATATTATTTTTCATACATGGATGGACATGAACCTACAAAATATCTAATTATGTTCTTGTGTTTTACTTTTCCCTAAGCTATATTCTTGGTAGGTAGGTGACAACATTTCTTGAGCCTTGACAATGTCTAAATATGTGATGACAACATTATTTGAGGCTAGTAGGAACTTAAAATTATGTGATATTTTATAAGACTAGTTGTGTTGCAAACATGTGACATATCTTCTACTGGAAATGTTATGTTTTCATCCTTGGATGTTGCTAATCCCTCCAATTCTAGTCCATCATTCTTCAGTTGTGTTACAAATATGTAACAATGTCATTTTCCATGTTTGGTTGGATTCAAGGCTTAGCTTCTATTTGAATAATGTGTTTGTGTCTCACCCATATTTTTTTTTCAATCTTGGTCCCAAGTTTAGGTGATCTTCCCTTGTCTGCCCCATCTGTACTACATACATGTGATGCTTATTTTTCATCTTTAGTTGGGTTACAATTCTTGATTGGGTGTGTACTATTTGCTTCTCAAACATGTGATAGAATGTTTATTCATCCATGGTTCTTTTACAACCTAGGGAATGATGTGGTGTGCTTTTCCTTAACACACCACTAGGTAGCTTTCACTACATGGGCTATTTTAAAAAGTAGTCACAAGTTGAGATCTTTCCAACCTAACTAATACTTAATTTACCTTCCCTCTTTCACTAGTGTTGTATTTTTTGTACAAGATTTCTCCAACTACCTAGCCTCATTGATAATCTTATTCTTGCCTAGATATATCATACACCTTCTTACTATTTTCTGCAATAAAATGCTTGATTGATTGCTAGTCAAGATTTATATCTAATGATGCAGGATCATCCAGAGGTATAAGGGCAATCCTGTGTCACCCAAAAAAATGTACTTAGACTTAGTTTTTGTTTCATGTCTTTACATTTTTGGATACCCATTTGGGTCAAATAAAGGTTCCAACTCTCATAGTTCAACTATCAGTGTGCTAGAAAATCCCAAAAAAATAGGAGCATGCAATTTGGCCATCATTTTGGTGACCTAGAAGGTGTGAATTGGCCAGATGAATGTAAATGTGATTTAGAGCATTCCAAAAAAAGAATCAGGTCAAAAGGCCCCACTGTTTGAAAGTTATTGCAATTTTTTGAGTTTTGGAAACCTCCTAAGAATGCTTTAGAGTCAGGTTAGGGGCATTAAATGACCTCAAAAAGGGCCAAAAATGGGGGACGAGCAACGCTTGTCCAGGGCTATAGAGCACTTCGAGAGCTTTTTGAAAATGTAAACGGTTCGTCAATCAGAGCTACGCTTCAAAAGTTATGCCTCTCGAAAGTTCAGGTACCATTTCTGGGTTCTTCTAGATTTGCACTGACTTCTAACGCAGCTTCTGGAACCTTCTATTTGGTCGGTGGATGCCTACTAGCACTTTCTAGAATGTACTCCTAGTCCTTAACCCTCCGGGGTCTATTTAAGGAGATTTCTAGCATTGTAAAAGGCAATTCGAAGTGGAGTTTGAGAGGAGGTACTAAAAGGAGAAATTATCTCCAGATTTATGCTATTGTAAGCCCTTAGGGCATGTTTTGAAGTTTATTTTCCTGTACTGTTGTACTAGCTTATTTTCTCAGTTAATATAATTTTTCCTTTTCTGTTGTGTCCATTTTGTCTTGGGTTGTGTTCCCATCATCTAACCCAATATCATGCTTCATTGTAGATTTTTTTTGGACTACATAATTTTTTATTGAATGTTTTCTATGCTATAGGGAACAACCAAGAAATTTCTTAGAAATGATCATGTTCTTTCACCAATCCAAGGTTATTTAGACAACATAGAATTTACACACTATGTAAGGGTGCCAAATCTCGATGGTAGGAATGCTCGTCCTTAGAATATGCTTGGTTTGACCTATATTGTAAACCTTAGAATATGGAGTGGCACAAAATCCCTTGGCAATTGCCTAGAAAACTGCTATGCAATATCACATTGCAATATATATTGGGAGCATGTATCCCTATTGATTTAAGAGTAGATGAATACATTTTCTAGTTTGATTGGTGAATGATGTTCCACATGTTTAGTTGTATGTAAAAAGTTTGACAAAGTTATGGATTCTATTGGGGGTTTAGTATTAGATATTAGTTCAAGGGTATGTCACAAGTAACATCCTTAGGCCTAAAGAGAGTCAAGGATTGAAGGGTCAAGCACTGATCCAAGAACTAGATAAATGAAAAGATGTAATGTGGGTTGGTTAGGAGAGAGGGAAATTTACATTTTATTGTGTTGATAGTGATGGTAGTTGTCAATTGGCATTAAGGATGAAAAATAGTGTGTTTGAACAGACCAAGGGTGTGGACATAGGGAAGGACAAGATGTCTAATGATGAGAGTGTGATCAAAATTTGTGATTGAGATCAGAAGTTGGACCTTGCAATATAATCAGCAATTGATGGACTAATCAAAGTTTGAGTGCTTGTTTTTTAAGGAGTTGAGTTTTGAACAGTGACATTGGTAAGGGTAGATGATGTGAGAAGTTTTATCTTGCAAATAGTTAGGAACTTATTCATATTTAAACATTGTTTTAACTCCCACTTATAACCAACCAATCTATACTTGGAGGGGTGGGTCTCTTCACATCCTTGCAAGATATAAGATGTGATTCAAACTCTTTTCAAGGGGGGATCACCTAGATATTTTTATATTACAATATTATCCTTTACAAATTGCTACAATTAGAGTAGCCTTAATAACATTCTATCCAAATAAGAAGGAGAAGATCATTGCTTGATGTCCCTCATTTAGCACCAAACATGTAATAAAACAACATTGTGCAAAAATCTTTAAAAAATATTATCGTCGATACTTTCCTTCTAGATTCAAACCATAAATAGATTCATTCCTTATCTTGAATTTCCCTCAAATGATGGAGAGATGCTTTCTTTACCCTACAACCTCAGTTTCTCATTCAGTTCTTTTGCTCGTTACCCTACAATCAAATACAATGAAATCATGATCAATTAGCATTACAAAAGATGTTGAAAAGTTTCAAGATTTGTTCCAGTTTTGTTGCATTGGTGAGTGTGTTATATGCATATTAGGATCTATACTATTATAACAACAACTTTAAGAAGACTAAGGTCAGCATGTTACCAGTATGGTTGCAATTAGTAGAGATAAATTTTAATGAATTAAGTTATGACACATTTCAACAAAAGAAACAAAACATTACTTTTAATAACATCAAAATGTAGAATGTAGCAATAGTCAACATAAGGAACTCAATGATAGAACTATAGTGTAAATAGTGAAGAATAATTATCTGGAGCCACTTAAGCATCCACATGTCTTTGGTTTCTCTCCCTCCTATTTAAAATAAGATTAACCACTCTAAATCAAGAATGCATGTGCATCAGAGTTCCATATGCATGGACAATAGGTGGAGCTTAAAAAATGCACCACATTTACATTAATGACATGTATAAAAAGATGCAAAAATGTATTTTTCAGCTCCACATGATGTCCTATGCATATAAATTGAATTACATATTAAATTAGGGCCTCCTTTTGCATTGCCTGAAACCAAGAGATTGACATAGTTAACATCAAATACTATCTCCATTAATTTGGTCCTCTTAAGCATAATATTTAATTTGTCTTTGAAACATAAATAGTAAAGGATATCCAACATATTCATTGCCAATTTCTCTTGAATATGTTCACTAATAGGATCAACTCACAGATAGAAAATAAAATGTCTGATGTAGATGTAATGAAGAGTTAAAGTGTTGCTTCAATTACTTTAGATAGCTGCGAAATAGAAATACAAGACAAACAAATTAGGATTATTAATTGCAAGATTCTCAAAAAAATTTACACACTCCTATTGGTTTGGCCTCTCTTGTATACATTTTGTCGCATAGTTATTAGCTAGAGCGTAATTTCTTCCTCGACCATTGCTTGTCTCTTGCTTATGTATTTCTGATTGTTCTCTTCTTTTTATTCTCGTCATATTGAGTCCTAGTAAAAATTTTGAGGCACGCTCTTAGTCATTTCATATTTTGTGGTTCCTCTATATTCTTATTTCTTCCCATGTCTTTTTCTCATCATTCTTCCCTTTATTCTTTTGTCGCCTTTATTTATCTTCTAATATGTCCTCGGGAGTGTTCCCTTATTGGCCCCCTTGTCCTTCTGTCCATTCCCCCCCCCCCCTTTTTAATGTTTCTTTTATTTATATTTATATTTTATTTATTGTCTTTCTTCAACCTCGAAGTTTGTGCTATCTTTCTTGGCCTATTCCCTTTATATCTTTCTTGAGTCATCCATTATCTGCAATATACTATATATTTTTTGTGCTTCTCTTGCTCTTCATCCTGATGATGGATCACGTAGTGTGATTCGAAACGTTGATGGTAAAAATCTTAATACAATCGAATCCAGAAACATACCAGTACAATATAATGGATTGTGGAAATTTGTTCTCTTTAAAAGGTATGTAAAGTCATCATAGATTATGGTTACATTTAATGTGGCAGATTTAACAATGTATAAAGGCCCCTGAAACTGACTTTAAGAAGAGAGGAATCAATCCTCAACTACTTACCCCTACTATCCCATGATAATTTCTTTCTTTGCGAAGGAGAATGGTGCAGGAGCCCTGTCAAGAGCACTGTCATATCCCCATTTTAAGATAGAATTTTAATAATAATTAGATAATAAAATGCTTTTAAATAAATAGTGAAAGTTATATTTAAAAAACTAGGAAATAATAATTATTTAATCCATATTATTAATGAAATAATATATAGTATGATATTTTAATAAATAAATAATAAATAATAAATTTTCAAAAAGTAAATAAAGAAATAAAATTAAATACAAGATACAATATTGTAGAAAGTATGTTAACTTTCTAATATAATTTCATAATAAATAGTTATAAATATAAATAAGTATATAAATAAATAATATTAAATAGAATAATATAAATTAACTAAATCTAATAAAAAGTTAAGAGAGATTTAACAAATAGACATGACTCCTTAAAATTAAGATATAAAAGGGAGGAGAGTTTATTTTAGATAGGGGAAAAAAGGAGGAGGAGGAGAGAGGAGTTCAAAAAGGAAAAATGGAAGAGGAAAGTAATATCATTAAGAAAATAAGGAAGTGACTTTTTGAAAAGGTATGAATGATACTGCAAGGATGTGAACCTTCAAAAGGGTCATAATTATGAATAGTGTGACTCTTCAAAAATATTGTGATTATAAAGTATTGGGATTTTTCCAATGGATTTTAGTTATGAAGTGTTGTGACTTTTTGAAAGGATTATAACTATGAAGTATTGTGACTTTCTAAAGGATTTTTATTATGAAAGATTGTGACTCTTGGAAAAGAAGAAGGTAAGAAAGGTATGTTTATGGATTATATTTGTTTAATTATGTTTATGTATTTATTTATATTTATGAATCATACTTGTGAATAGTATTATGTTATCTCATGGGGTTAACACCATGGATATTAATGAGATTCGAAGCATGGAGTATGGAGGTATTAAGATCTCCATTGTTTGTCATGGCTGATAACTGATGTGCCAGAATATTCTAATGTTGTCAAACATATGCATATGTCATTGGCATTGGATAGAGGATGCTTGTCCAAGAAGAATCTTAAGGGGTGTGTTCTCGGGATGATGGTGAGGTAGCTATGAGCCAAGAAGCCTGATTTGGAGATGTCCTTAAGATTGGGGTTAACTTAGAGGGTAGAATAATATAGTTAGTTTTATTATTATTATGATTTTAACATTTATTTTGCAAGTATTACTTTTCTCTAACTAAACCTATTAGTGGGGTCATTGCAAGTAGCCCGGGTTTGGCTCGCAAGACTCAATTTTGGATCATAGATATGGAATAAGGGTTTCTCAGTTAAGCATCTCACCATCACCAACCTCAAAATTAAAACAATAGTTATTTAAGAGAACATATTAGGAAAAACAAGTGCCTTCCCATTAGAAGCTTCGATAATGACCCAACTATTGAGATACCTAAAGAAAACCCAACATATGGAAGAAAGTAGATAGCTTAAGTTAGTCAAAGGGGAAAGACTAGATAGGAGAAAGAGTGCATGGATGAAGCAAACCAAAAAGAGGATTAAAAATGGGGTGTTAACATTCCAGAGTGTCTGATTAGCAATGAAGAAATAAAAAAATTTGTAAAAATAAATAAATTAGGAGTATCATATGGTCAAATCAAAATAGACAAAACAAATTAATATGTCAAAGAATTTAATCTCACAGATGATCATTAGGAAAAATAATTTATAGGATAAAATATTAAATGATAAGCAATAGTTGATACAACTAAATAAATATTTCATTCATTCATTTAAAAATTATATCACTGAATCATTATAATCACATAACATTCATTAACATGACATCTAATTAATTAATACATATAAACATTCATCAATAGTTCATGAACACATCAATCATTATATTCACATAACATTCATTAAAATGACATATAATTCATTAAAACATATAAACATTCTTCAACAATTCGTGAACACATCAATCATTATAATCACATAACAATATTCAATAACATGACATAGAATTCATTAATAAGCAACATTCATAAAAAATTCATCAACACATTCATCATCAAACAAGGTTTTTAACATTCATTTCTTCTTTTGTTTTTTTATTTTGTCAAAAATAAAGGCTAATGGGCACATTGTGACTATCTTTAGCATTCTCCTATGGCTCTTATGGTTATGATCTTATGACATGAGGCTTCCTCTTCTTTTTTTAAGGACAAGGTTGATGCACCCTTGCGATAAGAAATAAATGGGTTCAATTCTAAATATTTTTTTTAACGTTATAAGAATTTCATTAATCTAAAGAACATAACAGGGATTTTTCTTTACCTAATACTGCCACATCATCTACTATCACATTTTGTTCAGCCCTAACCTCAACATTCTCAACACTAATGTCATGCTCAACTATATCACCATAACATTCTGCATGCTCAAAAATTATCACATAAAGTTTACACCAATTGCAATTAAAGATGTTAAATTTTATTAATAACTACACAATTAATTTTCAATAGAAATTGAATATGTACCTCTATCATTGTGATGCACATCAAGGCCTTCATCATGTGTAGGATATGTCCCTTCATCATCATGTGTAGGATCTGTGTCAGGAATAGAAGGTTGTAGTAAAATGTCATGTGCATTTTTATCATTGTTCGAAATTAACATCAAATAGATTATTTCTCATGAAGTTCTCAATTTATATTATGATTCATTAGGCCTATTTACCTATGTGTGAATCAATGCACCAGAATCTTTTAAATCTCTTTGGCCACTAGAATCTATGTGGTGGCCAAAAACCACTCCTTTATAGTCTTGCTTGAAGCCGATTCGTTTGTCCTCTTCTATTGGCACTAGATTAAATTCAATGCCTTTCATTTTTTGCATAATATCATCAATATTGAATGTATTTCTTATTTGTAATTTTATATTAAAATTTTGATATAAAATCTCATTTACCGCCACTTACAAGTCATGAGTGAATTTTCATATATCCACCAGAGCCAAGATGGTGTTGACCAACCTTATCTTTCCTAGCTTGTGTAGCCTTTGATGTGTCCTACAATCTATATATGTAAACTTTGAAATATGTTAGACATATGTTAGATTATATAAATATAAAGATCACTAATTTGTGCATAATTACATTAATACTGCCACATACCTATTTATTATCGGGTGGTGGGTTAATTCCTTGATCTCTTAGTCTTATCTCTTTTGCATCTTCAATGATTTCATTCCACTCTAGTTCTTGAACCATAGGAGGATGCTCATACTTTGGGTTGAGCTTTAGAGCCCTTCTGTATTAGTCTCTCATAGTTTTTAGATGTTTGGAAGCTTTTCTAAGAATTTGGACTTTATTCAAAATATTTTGACCAAAGATATCCTCTAGAGTTTTTATGAGTTGATCTTTTAATTCAGGGCCTTGCTCATTCCACCTTTTAACAAAAAATAAAATTGTTCAATAAAAAATTTAGTTCAAGCTATGTACCTTGAATATATTACAACAAATGGATGAATGAAAAAATGTAGCAACCAATTATATGAAGCTATGTACCTTTTACGTAATGTGGGCCCAAATATCTTCAATGTTAAATCATAAAAAGTTTCATAAAAAAAGATAATTTCCTACAAAATCATCACAAGATCATTAGTTGAAAATGAGTTATGAATAAGTAAACTACAATTATACTCTGAATAATTACAATTTTAAAGTACCCAAATGCTTAGGAAAAGCCTCCAACGATCCAATAGAAGTAACACGAGCTACTCCAAGAAAGGCTGGTAAATTATCACTAGTACTAGTATCTATTATATGATCATGAAAAGGTGTACCTATTAGTGCACAAAGTTAATCAATATCATAATATGATCAAATGAAAAAGAAAGTACAAATAAAATCATATTTAACACATAACAAAATGTAGCAAAACAAGGATTTATCAATTCTAGTAAGGTGTGGATGTTTTCATGCTCCTTGTTGATGATCTTGTAGTCAGCAATCTTGGAGTGTTGGTTGAACTCATGGAAGGAGACATATGTGTACATCATCAAGACCTAAAAAAATCATATATATATATATATATATATATATATATATATATATATATATATATATATATATAGAATGTGTTAGTATAGGGGCATCATGTATTGTCCACACAAGCATTGCACAAAATTGAAATTTCCTTTCACCAATTGGTCTAGAGATATCATACATAGTGACCCCATTTCATAACTCCAACAACTCATCAATCAACGGTTCAATATATACATTCATATCTTTCATTTGGTACTTACCTAGTTGAATGAACATAAATAAAAACATAATTATTATGGTCATTTTGATACTATGTTTATAAATCAATTTTGATAATTATAAAATGGAAAAATACCTGGTACAATAATTTCCAACATTATGTACTCGCTCTTTACGAACATCTAAGAAGGAATACTATTATTGATTACAAAAATAGGCTAGATCGAGTAAATAGATTTCATCTCTCCAAATAGATTGACACCATTTGTTGTCAATGAAAGCTTCAGATTATGAGGTTCTTTTTTAAATATTGGCCACCTAGCTTCTATGTCCTTAAATATAGAACCATCTGTAGGCATTCGTATAATATCATCTTGACTACTATTGTGTGCATGGTAAGCCATAAATTGTGCCAAGCTAGTGCACCTGAATAATCATTGTAGATGTGGAATACTGGGAATGGATTGAAGAACCTTGTAAGGCACCTTTTTGGTTATTTGATCTAATTGATATCTACTAATGTGACAATCAAGGCATTGTGTTGAAAATTCATGTTGTTTATGATATATAATATGATCATTGGGACATACATGTATTGTTTGATACTCCATTCCAATATCTTTCATAATGGTCGATAATTCTCGATAAGAGCAAAGTAGAATGTTTGATGGTAGTTACAAACACTCACCTATCAACCTATGGAAAAAAAAATTAATTTAAAGAACATTAATGGTAAACTAACATAGAAAATTTTAAAAATGACACTACCTTAGCATACATGAAATTTCTACATTAGATATACCATTCATAACCTTAAAGTTTACTAGCAACAATACAACAAAGAGAAGTGTTGTTTGGGAGCCTTGGTATAGGGGCTTGTATGCATTTTCAATTATAGGTATATTAAGGTTCCCTTCATCATCGTCATCATCATTAGATGTGCTACTATCATCATCTTCATCATCTTCATTAGTTGCACCAGTAACATCTTCTTCAATCGTGTTCTTTGGCACATTATCAGTTGTGTCAATACCAACATCTTCAATTTTGTTCTCTACCTTACGATCATCTTCTTCCATGGGAGACTTACCTTCTACCAGTTGGAAATCTTCATTCACCAAAGGACGAGAATCCTTTCCCTATTTAATGTGATCATGTTGTTAGAAACTATAGTCCACCAATGTAATTGAGAGGGGGCAGAGTGAATCAGTTATCCAATAATTATCAACCTTAAATAATCTTTTCCATTCAATCAAAGTAAACAACAACCATACTAAAATGCACATACACAAATACACCAAATTTGTTAACTAGGGAAACCCAATTAGAAATAATAGTCCACCAAGATAACTGAGGGGAGGGGGGTGAATCAGTTATCCAACAATTAAAACATTTATCTTCCTTAAATAAAATTAACCATTCAACCAAAATAAATAGAAACCATAATAAGATGCACATAGATAATTACACTAGATATGTTAACTAGGGAAACCCTTGATCAAAGGGAAAACCCTGGTGGGAATGATGCCCACAAGATGATGTACCAATATGAATATTCCTTGTTAGAGGATAGACCCTATTAGGAGTCTACTACAACATTCAATACACATGAGTCCTTGTTATAAGATTTTGAATCCCTATTAGGATATTCCAACCCTATTAGGAGTTGTGCCAACCCTTTTAGGAGTCATAGTACAATGTATGCAAGAAAATCTCACTACCCAAACATACAATTTCAATTACAAGAAGATCTCACTACACAAACATGCAATTTACTATTATGTTCCTCTTTCCTTTTTTTTGTCAACTGAAACAATCACTATTAGACCTTTTAGACTAGGTCACAAACCTTGAATCCAAATATCAAACCTTAGATCTCTCGGAAAAACCTCAATAATTAAGTTTCCTTCACTTCTGCTTTGCTCTACTCAACTTCACATTCTACTCTCTCCACTTCTTAAAATTGCTTCTTCATGTCACACTTCCATTTCCATATGATAAAGAAAAATGTCCTTCCTTTATACTGAGTCCATAAAATAATTCCTTGAGTCATTTGTTAGACCTTCTCAATTAATCATTATAGGAACACATTAAGAACATGTTACACTTAACAATATCATTAATCTTCTGCCTTGCAACTTGAATATCTTATTGTACACATAATATTATGACAAGAAAACTTAGCCATATCATCACCAACATGTCTTCTTCACATCCTCAACCTTGATTCTTAGAATAACAACTCTACTAAGAGATATAATGAGTTTACCAGAACATGCCTTTGTAAATTCTATCTTAGAATAAACATCACCAAAACTTACATAACTTCTTCTAGACTTAACATTTCTTCATCCAACATTGAATACATATACTAGATACTTAGAAGTATCTCCCATACCCTCAAACAATTAGAATACTCAACTAGCCATCCATACCAACTTGATCTTTCCATTGTTCTTCTGTCAGATACTATAGAAGAGAGAAAAGTTGCCATTAATGACAAACTCAGTCATGAATGTAACATATCATTATACTAACATATCTATAATGCTCCCCCATAGGGATACCATCAGTATTCATGCTTCCAAAAATCTTCCCCTTTGGAATTGATGGCAACATAGATGGAAAAACATCTAGTTCTAAGAATACCAACAAGACTGTTAATCTTTCTTTTCAATTCCTCTTCATAAATCATTCTTCTCCATTGATATACCTCAATGTGCTTTCCATCAAACTCTCATTCCATGTTGTACTTCTTGTTTGTCTTTGCTTCTTCCTATGATGTTCTTCCTTATGATCATCTCATGACATTTTTCGTCTTGTACTTCCCTATGATCTTATCACAATGTTTTTCATGTCATACTTCTCCCCATTAACATCAATGTCAAATATTTTAGAAATCATCAAACTCAGCAACAACTGATTCTTACTAACTCAAGTGTCCAAAGACAATATTTAAAACAACATCCAGCAAGAGTCCTAGATGACTCTGTCCATCACAGATACTCCCCGATACAAGAAACATCAACATTTAGTCTAGACAACAATGGTGGTTTGTTACACTGGACTGATGCACTCTTGCATCATCTACTCTAATGTAGGAAGGGGCATAACCCCTAGCATACCTTGCAAATACTCAAAAGTCTCTTTGGGTAGATACTTAGTGAATATATTTTCAATTTGCTCTTTATTTCTCATATACTCCAATCTAATTTCCTTTTCTACAACTTTCTCTCTCAACATGTGATACTTAATAGAAATGTGCTTAGTCCTTAAATGCAACACTAGATTCTTAGACATATTTATTGTGCTTGTGTTGTCACAATGTATGACAATAGGTTCACTAATTTCTAT
Organism: Cupressus sempervirens; assembly: GCA_028749045.1. Classification (NCBI taxonomy): domain Eukaryota; kingdom Viridiplantae; phylum Streptophyta; class Pinopsida; order Cupressales; family Cupressaceae; genus Cupressus; species Cupressus sempervirens. The sequence continues at coordinate 496,329,758 of CM053791.1, read as the reverse complement.
CCTTATATCCTTCAACATCTACTTCATCCCAATAACTTGATTGCAATTGTTTGATGCTATAACATATTCTGCTTCTGCTATACTTTGTGATGTAATTTTCTACTTTCTTAGCCAAGAAACCAATCTTGCTCCAAGAAAGAAGGCTCCACCACTGGTGCTCTTTCTATCATCCATATTGTCTGCCCAATCAACATTAGTATAAACACATAAAGTGAAATAATTAGATCTATCACAGCACAATCCAAACTCAGATGTTCCTTTTAGATATCTAAATATCCTGTTGAATACTGCATAATGTGCTTCTTTGGGATCAACTTGAAATCTCACAACAATTCCAACAACATTTTCTATATCTAGCTTTGTGCGAGTTAGATATTGCAATCCTCCAACCATAGATCTATACTTCTTCTGCTTAATAGTAGGTGTATCATCCTTTTTAGATAACTTGTTCCCATTTACCATAGGTGTTCAAATGGGTTTACATGTTTCCAAACCAAAACTTTTCATTAAATCCTTCAAATACTTAGTCTGAGAAATAAATATTCCTTTTTAATTTGGTACAATTTAAAATTCTAGAAAATATTGCATTTCCCCTATCATAATCATCTCAAATTCTTTCTTCATCCCTTCAACAAATTTGGCACTTTCATCATCGTTTCCTCCAAATATGATATCATCAACAAATATTACCAAAATCATCAAACCATCATCAGTTTCTTTCTAATATAGATTACGATCTGCCATACCTTTGCTATATCCAAGCTTTGTCAAATTCTTGTCCAAACTTGCATACTAGGTTATGTGTGCTTGCTTCAATCCATACAATGCTTTCTTTGGTTTGCATACTATGTCCTTGTCATTTGTCAAAGGACAACCTTCAGGCTACTCTATGTACACTTCTTCAAGTTCTCCATTCAAAAATATTGACTTGGCATCCATTTGATACACTTTGAATTTATTTTGTGCTGTATAGGCTAAGAATAAGCTTACTAATTCTATTCTAACCACAACATTGGTCTCATTATAGTCTATTCCTTCTTTATGTGAGTAAACTTTACATACCAATCATGCCTTGTTCATTCATGTTGTTCCTAAATACCCATTTAGTTCCCATTACATTCTTGTTTGCTAGTCTGGAGATCAATTCCCATGTCTCATTCTTTACTATCTGATCCAATTCCTCTTTCATAGCTTGTTTCCAATAATCATCTTTACATGCTTCATCTACATTCTTAGGTTCAACTTGACATATCAAACAAAGTTCTTCATTGAATCTTCTTCTTATCATCACATCTTTATCTATGCTTCTGATGATCTGCTTTGATGAGTGATGCTTTATCTTGGCTCTACTAAAGGTTTTGAGCTTTTTTCCTATCTTAGCTTTCCTTCATTCTATAAATCATTGTTAGTTTCAAGAAATACTTCATCATTCCTTGGCTTAGTAACAACATCATCATCTGAATTGTAATAAACTATTCTCTCTTGTATCCTAAATTTCTCATCAATTCTCACATTTGTACTTTCCATAATAGTCTTAGTTCTTAGATTATAGCATCTATAAGCCTTGATTTTCAATGAATAACCAAGAAACATACCTTCATCACTTCTAGCATCAAACTTACCAATATCATCATCTCTTTTGATATAACACTTACTACCAAAAATTTTGAAATACTTAATTGTAGGTGAGTGACCAAACTACAGTTCATAAGGGGTCGTGTTTGTGTCTTTCTTGACTTGTACTCAATTCATAGTATAGATTGTTATATTCATAGCTTCTCTCAAAAACATCTTGGATACATCATTCTCAGCTAAAATATCTCTTGTTGCTTCTGTAACTGACCTATTCCTTCTCTCTACAATGTCATTATGTTCAAGGGTTCTCAGAGTTGATAACTATCTTTTGATTCCATTTTCTTCACCAAAAGTGTTAGACTCATTTGAAGTAAACTCTCCTCCTCTTTCCAATCTTAAACATTTAATCTTCATACTAGATTCATTCTCAACTTTATTCTTGAATATCTTCAACTTATCAAATGCCTCAGATTTCTCTTTAAGAAATGCAACCCATATCATTCTAGAAAAGTAATCAACTTGAATCATAAAATACCTTTCAACATAGAATCCTTTAGTCTTCATAGGACCACTGAGATCACTTCTTGTTGAGAAAAGAAGTTCTTTTATACTTTTCCAAAACACACTCCTTGCAAATTGTGTTAATAGGTTTTGTAATCTTAAGTAAATCTCTAACTACAAACATACTACTAGTCTTTGCAATACTGTCAAAGTTTATATGACAAAATCTCTTATGCCATAACCATTAACTATCATCTACCTTTGCAACCAAACATGTCATTTTAGTAGGATTAAACTAAAATACATTACCTCTAGGTCTGGTTCCTGTTCCAATTATCTTTCCATATTTGTTTCTAATCATGCATGTCTGTTCTATGAACTACAACTAATAACCTTTTTCCACTAGTTCTCCAATAGTCAAAAGATTATGCTTCAAACCATCAACAAAATATACATCCTCAGTGTTAGTTTTATCATCAAGAGTTATAGATCCAATACCTTTAACCTAGCATGTTGCCATTGTTTCCAACTCTGACAATGCCTCCATCCTAACTTTTGAAGTCAAAAAGTTTGTTCATATCACTAGTCATATGATGTGAACAATCACTCTCAATTATCGAATTAGATTTCATTTCAACCTATGACACCAAAGCTACTTTCTTTGGACTTACTTCTTTAATTGGCACATATCCAATTTCATCATCACTAGCACTTACTACATGTTTGTCAAAATCATTTTCTTCATTTGCATACAAACACTCTCTATCTCTTCCAGGTTTGTAATTTCCTTTATACCTTTTCTCTCTTTTAGGACACTTAGATGCATTTGAAGATTCTTTTACCTCCTTTTTCTCTCCTTACCAGAAGAGCCACTCCTTCAATTTTTTTGTCCTCCTTAGATCTACTACAACTAGAAAAATCTCCTCTAGCACTTGTCTTCCTTGATAAACTAGGTTGAATATTCAAGCCATTGAAAGTTGTCTCTATTCTGGTCAATTTTCTAAACTGTCGAAGCTCATTCTCAACTGCTTCAAGTCTTCCAAGAAATATCTCCTTTGTCAAATCTTTGGTACAAGATACCAACAATTGTATCATTTGAACTGTTAACTTAAATGGTGGTGTTAGATTCTTCAATATATTCCATATAAATCATCTTCTTTGGTTCCTACTTGAGATTTAATACCTATAGTAAATTTTGATATTCTGCCTACATATGTTCTTATAGATTCATCTTCCATCATTTTAGCATCTTGAAATACACAAATCCAACTTTGTAGCCTCAACTTCTTAGAATGTGCATCACCTTCAAAACTAGATTCCAAAGATTTCCAAATAAAATGTGAAGTAGCAAGTGATTTTACCTTATTTTATTCAATTTTTAAAAATGCAGTCAATTGTGCTTCTCTAGCTTTCATGTCACACATAAAAAGATCTCTTTCATCCTTGGTACAATTTTCCAAATCCTTTTTAGCAATGATTGTCTTCATTGATTTTGTCAAGATCCAATATCTTGGACCTGTACATAGTAGATGTGTCTTCATCCTTTCTTTCCAACTGTCATAATTTGTTCCATCAAACTTCAGAATATCTTTCCTAAACACGTTTTCCATGGATCTCCCAAAGTTGTTAAACTTTATCTTCAAGGACCTGATGCTCTAATACTAATTATTAGAAACAATAGTCCATCAAGATAATTGTGATGAGGGGGGGCTAAATCAGTTATCCAACAATTAAAACATTAATCTTCCTTAAATGAACGTAACCATTCAACCAAAGTAAATAGCAACTATAATAAGATGCACATAGATAATTACATCAGATATGTTAACTAGGGAAACCCTTGATCAAAGGGAAAACCCTGGTGGGAATGATGCCCCCAAGATGATGTACTAATATAAATATTCCTTGTTAGAGTATGGGCCCTATTAGGAGTCTATTAAAACATTTAGTACATATGATTCCATGTTAGGAGACTTTTAATCTCTATTAGGAGTTGTGCCAACCCTATTAGGAGTTGTAGTACAATGTATGCAAGAAGAGCCCAATGCCCAAACATGCAATTTTAACTACAAGAAGAGATCACTACTCAAACATGTAATTTAATATTATGTTCCTCTTTCCTTTTTTCTATCAACCAAACCAATTACTATCAGAGCTTGTAGACTAGGTCATGAATCTCAGGTCCAAATATCAAATATCGGATCTCTCAGCAAAACCTTGGCAATGAAGTTTCCTTCACTTTCACTCTGCTCTTCTCAACTTCAGATTCCACTCTCTCTACTACTTATAATTACTTATTCATGTCACACTTCCATTTCCATATGATAAAGGAAAGTGTCCTTCCTTTATACCAAGTCCATAAAATAATTCCCTGAGTTAGCTGTTAGACCTTCTTAATTAATCATTATAGGACCACATTAAGAACATGTTACACTTAGCAATATCATTAATCTTATGCCTTGCAACTTGAAAATATTTTAGTACACATAATATTATGATGAGAAAACTTAGCCACATCATCACCAACATGTCTCCTTCATATCCTCAACCTTGATTCTCAGAATAACAAGTCTACTAAGAGATTAACAAGTTTACCAGAAAATGCCTCTGTAAACTCTATCTTAGAATAGACATCACCAAAAATTACATAACTTCTTCCAAACTTAACTTTTATTCATTTGAAATTGACTACATATACTAGATACTCGAAAGTATCTCCCATAACCTCGAATAGTGAGAATACTCAACTAGCGGTCTGTACAAATTTGACCTTTCCATTGTTCTTCTGTCAGATACCATAGAAGACTGCTATGTTGACATCAATGAAAAACTTAGTCATGAATGTAAGATATCATCATAGTAACATATCTATAATACTCCCCCATAGGGATATCATTAACATTCATGCTTCCAACAAACCCTTGATCAGAGGGAAAACCCAGGTGGGAACGATGCCCATAAGGTGATGTACTAATATAAATGTTTCATTTTAGAGGATGGACCCTGTTAGGAGTCTATTACAACATTTAGTACATATGAGTCCCTATTAGGAGACTTTGAATCCTTGTTAGAATATTCCAACCCTATTAGGAGTTGTAGAAGGCAAAAGGACCCACTGTCCAAATAGCTTCTAGGGCAAGACCATTGAACTCAATGTCCAACTAATCTCTCAATTATTCCTTGCAAAATAATTGTTTGTACTATACTTTAACTCCTTTCCTCTATCCTATCAACTAGAACAATGACTATCAAACCTTGTAGACTAGGTCCCAAAACTTAGATCCAAATATCATACTTTAGATCACACAATAAAACCTTGACAATGAAGATTCCTTCACCTTCGCTCTTCTCTGCTTATCTTTGCATTCTGCTCTTCGTGCTTCTTGCAATAATTAATAGACTTTCTCTATGATAAAGTAAAATGTCCTTCCCTTATATCTAATCCATAAAACAATTCCCTAAGTTAGCTATTACACCTTCTCAATTAATTACTATAGGACCTCATTAAGAACATGCTACATGTAGCGATAGCATTAATCTTTCACCATGCAACTTGAATAACTTTTCATATGTGAAAAATTATGACAAGTGAGATTAGCTACATCAACTCTAGAATGTCTTCTTCACATCTTTAACTTTGGCTTCTTAGAATAACAAATCTACTAAGAGATATAAAAAGTTTACTAGAACATGCTTTTGTAAACTCTATCTCAGATTAGTCTTCATTGAAACTTGCATAACTTCTTCTAGAATTAATATCTTATGCTTCCAAGGTTATCTGCATATACTAGACACTTAGTATTATCTCTCTTTAACCTCTCTTAGTGAAAATTCTCAACTATCTATCTATACCAACTTGTTCTTTACCATTGATCCTTTGTTAGATACCACCAAAAAATACAATGTTGACATCAATGACAAACATAGTCATGAATGTAATATATCATCATGATAGTGATTTGATCATGTTTCTAAATACTCCCCAATATAAGTATCATCATCATTCATGCTTCCATTAATTTGGCATTGATGGAAACATAGATGAAAAAAATTTAGTTCCAAAAATACCAATTGTAAAATATTGTTAATCTTTCTTTTCAAATCCTCTTCATCAATCATTCTCCCTCAACTATTTTTCATGTTGTAATATCTCCCCCATTGACATCAATGTCAAAGGTTTCCTCAACCATCAATATCTGCAAAAATTGTCTCTGACTTGCTCAAGTGTTCAAAGAAACTATTCAAAACAACATCTATCAAGAGTCCTAAATTACAGTCCATCACAAATACTCCCCCATATAGGAAGCATCAACATTTAGTCTAGACAAACAATATTTCTTTATTACACTAGATTGATGCACTTTTGCATCATCTACTCTAATGTAGGAAGGGGCATAACCCCTAGTATACCTTGCAAATACTTAAAAGTTTCATTGGGAAGAGGCTTGGTGAAAAAATTTACAATCTCCTATTTGGTGCTTGTGTTATCACAATGTATGAAAATAGGTTCACTAAATTTTATCCTTATATCCTTCAGCATCTGCTTCATCAAAATAACTTGATTACAATTTTTTTTACTACAACATATTCTCTTCTATTGTACTTTGTGAGGTACAGTCTTTCTTCTTGCTTAGCTACGAAACCAATCTTCCTCGAAGAAAGAAGGCTTCACCACTACTGCTCTTTCTATCATCCACACTTCCTACCCAATCAGCATCAGTATAAGAAAATAAAGTGAAATCATTAGATCCATCATACCACAATTTAAACTATGGTGTTCCTTTTAGGTATATAAATATCCTTTTGACTGCTACATAATGTGCTTCTCCGGGTTCAGTGTAAAATGTTGCAACAATTCCAACTACATTTGCTATATCTAGCCTTGTATGAGTCAAATATTGCAATCCTCTAATCATAGATTTGTACTTCTTCTACTCAACAATAGGTGTCTCATCCTTTGTAAATAACTTGTGTCTAGTTACCATAGGTGTTCCAACAGGTTTACATGTTTCCAAACCAAACATTTTTAGTAGATCTTTCAAATACTTAGTCTAAGAAATAAAGATTCCTTCTTTGTCTTGCACAATCTATAATCCTAGGAAATATTTCATTTCTCCTATCATACTCATTTCAAATTCCTTTTTCATTTCTTCTACAAACTTGTCACTTTGATCATCATTTCCTCCAAATATGATATCATCAACAAATATTACCAAAATCATCAATCCGTCATCAATTTATTTCTAGTATAGATTATTATCTGTCATACTTTTTCCAAATCCAGGTTTGTTAAATGCTTATCCAACCTTGCATACCAAGTTTTGGGTGCTTGCTTCAAGCCATGCAATGCTTTCTTCAATCTACATACTATGTCCTTGTCATCTGTTACAAGAAAACCTTTAGGTTGTTCTATGTATACCTCTTCTTCAAGTTCTCCATTCAAAAATGCTGACTTGACATCCATCTAATACACTTTGAATTTCTTATGTGCTACATATGCTAAGAATAATCTTATTGCTTCTATTTTTGTCACAGGAGCATAGGTTTCATCACAGTCCATTCCTTCTTGCTATGAGTAACCTTTACATATAGATCTTGCTTTGTCCCTTACAACTTCACCTTGTTCAATCATCTTGTTCCTGAATACCCAATTTTTTCCTATCACATTCTTTTCTACTAGTCTGGGGACCAATTCCCATGTCTCATTCTTCACTATTTGATCCAATTCTTCTTTCATAGTTTTCTTCCAATAGTCATCTTTAGATGCTTCATTTGCATTCTTTGGTTCAACTTGAGATATCAAACATAGTTTTTCATTGATTATGCTTCTTTTCATCACACCTTTATCTCTACTTCTAATGATCTTCTCAGGTGGATGATTCTTTGTCATATTCTTACTAGAAGTAGGAGTTGGTATCTCAACTCTTAGCTCTATTTAAGGTTCTGATCTTTGTTCCTACCTTAGCTCTCCTTCATTCTAAAATCTTTATTAGTCTCAAATAATACTTCATCATTTCTTGGTTTAGGAACAACTTTCTCATCATCTAAATTGTAGTCAACTATTCTTTCTTGTATCCTAAATTTCTCGCCAACTCTTACATTTGCACTTTCAACAATAGTCTTAGTTCTCAAATTATAACATCTATAAGCTTTTCTTTCCAATGAATAACCAAGAAACATACCTTTATCACTTCTAGCATCAAACTTACTAATAGCATCATATCTTTTGATAAAACATTTGCTACCAAAAATTTTGAAATACTTAACTGTGGGTGAGTGACCAATCTTGTTTGTGTCTTTCCTGACTTGCACTATGTTCATAGTGTGGACTATTGTATTCATAGCTTCTCTCCAAACATCTTGGATACATCATTCTTAGCTAACATATCTCTTTTTTCTTCTATTACTGACTTATTTCTTCTCTCTGTAATGCCATTTTGCTAAGGGGTACTCAACATTGACAATTGTCTTTTGATTCCATTAGCTTCACAAAAGATGTTAAACACATTTGAAGTAAATTATCCTCCTCTATCTAATCTTAAACATTTAATCTTCATACTTGATTCATTCTTAACTCTATTCTTGAATTTATTGAACTTATCAAATGCCTTAGGTTTTTCTTTAAGAAATACAACCCATATCATTCTAGAAAATTCATCAACTAAAATCATGAAATACCTTTCACCATAGAATCCTTTAGTCTTCATATGAGCACTAAGATCTCTATCTATAACCTCCAATTTTGTCATAGTAGTAGACTTATTGCTGGGAAAAGAAGTTCTATTATGCTTTTCCAATACACACTCTTTGCAAGTTGTGTTAGTAGGCTTTACAATCTTAGGCAAATCTCTAATTGCAAACATACTACTAGTCTTCACAATGTTGTCAAAGTTTATATGACAAAATCTCTTATGCCATAACCAAATATCATCTACCTTTGCAACCAAACATGTCATTTTAGTGGGATTCAACTTAAATACATTACCTCTAGATCTAATTTGTATTCCAATTACCTTTCCATCTTTGTCTTTGATCAATCATGTCTTCTTTGTAAACTGTAACTGATAACCTTTATCCATTAGCTGTCCAACACCCAGAAGATTGTGTTTTAAACCATCAACAAAATATACATCATCAGTGTTAGTCTTACCAGCAAGAGTTATAGATCCAACACCTTTAACATGGCATGCTACATTGTTTCCAACTCTGATAATGCCTCCATCATGACCTTTGAAGTCAACAAATTTGTTCATATCACCAGTCATATGATGTGAACAACCACTGTCAATTATCCAATCAGATTTCTTTTTAACCTATGATACCGAATCCATTTTCTCTAGACTTTCTTCTTTAATAGCTACAAATCCTATTTCATCATCACTAGCACTTACTGCTTGTTCATCAGAATCATCTCCTTCATACAAACACTCTCTATCTCTTCCAGGTTTGAAATTCCCTCTATATTTTTCTTTCTTTTAGGACACTCAGATGCATAATGACCAAACTCATTACAAGTCCAAAATTTAAATATTTTCTTACCATCCTTTTCTATTCTTACCAGAAGGGATACTCCTTCTTCTATCTTTCTATTCTCATTAGATTCGTTACTGCTAGCAAAGTCTCCTCCAGCAATTGTGCTCCTTGATAAACTAGGTCAAATATTTAGGGTACTAAAAGCTTTTTTAGTTCTGGTCAGTTCTCCAAATTGTCTGAGCTCATTTTGAACTGCTTCAAGTTTCCCAAGTAATATTTCTTTTGTGAAATCTTTGGTACAAGAGATCAACAATTGTAACATTTGAACTAGTTGCTTAAATGGTGGTGTTAAGCTCTTTAATATCTTCCATATCACCTCATCATCTTGCTTGGTTCCTTCTTGAGATCTAATATCTATAGTAATTTTTGATATCTTGCCTACATATGTTCTTATAGATTCATCTTCCATTGTTTTAGCATCTTGAAATGCAAAAATCCAACTTTGTAGCCTCAAATTCTTAGAATGTTCATCACCTTCAAAACTACTTTCCAAAGCTTTCCAAGTCATATGAGAAGTATTAAGTGATTTTACCTAGTTTTACTCAATTTTAGGAAGTGCATACAATAGTGCTTCTCTCACTCTCATGTCATAGATGAAAAGTTCTCTCTCTTCCTTAGTACAAGTTTTCGAAGAACTTTTAGCAACAATGGTATTTTTTGATTTTGTGAAGATCCAATATCCTAGACCCATACACAATAGATGTGTCTTCATCATTTCCTTCCAACTATCATAATTTGTTCCATTGAACTTTGGACTATCCTTTTTTGAATATGTTTTCCATGGATCTCCCAAAGTTGTTAAATTTTATCTTCAAGGACCTGATGCTCTGATACCAATTGTTAGGAATAATTGTCCACCAATATAACTGGGGCATGGGGGGGTGAATTAGTTATCCAATAATTATCAACTTTAAATAATCTTAACCATTTAATCAAAGTAAATAACAACCATTGTAAAATGCACATACACAAATACACCAAATTTGTTAACTAGGGAAACCATTGATCAAAGGGAAAACCTCAATGGGAATGATGCCCACAAGATGATGTACTAATATAAATATTCCTTATTATAGGATGGACCCTATTAGTATTCTATTACAAAATCTAGTACATATGAGTTCCTATTAGGAGACTTTGAATCCTTGTTAGAAGATTCCAACCTTGTTAGGAGTTGTAGAAAGTAGAAGGACCCACTATCCAAATAGCTTATGGGGCAAGACCACTGAACTCATTGTCCAACTGATCTCTCAACTATTCCTTATAGAATAATTGTTTGTACTATACTTAAACTCCTTTCCCCTATCCTGTCAACTAGACCAATTACTGTCAGACCTTGTAGACTAGGTCACAAACCTTGGATCCAAATATCAATCTTCAGATCACAATATAAAACCTCGACAATGAAGTTTCCTTCATCTTCACTATGCTCTGCTCTTCATGCTTCTTACAATCATTACTCTATTTTTTCTATGATAAAGTGAAATATCCTTCCTTTATACCAAATCCATAAAATAATTCATTGAGTCGACTATTATACCTTCTCAATTAATTATTATAGGACCCCAATAAGAACACATTACACTTAGTAATAGCATTAATCTTTCACCTTGTTACTTGAATAACTTTTTGTACGTGTAACATTATGATGAACAATCTTAGCTATGTCATCTCCAAAATGTCTTCTTTACATATTTAGCTTCAACTTCTTAGAATAACAAATCTTCTAAGAGATATAACAAGTTTACTAGAACATGCTTCTATAAACTCTATCTCAGAAAAGTATTCACCAAAACTTGTATAACCTCTTTCAAAACTAATATCTTATGCTTTTGAGGTTATCTACATATACTAGACACTTAGTATTATCTCCCTTTAACCTCACTTAGTGAAAAGGCTCAACTGTCTATCCATACCAACTTGTTTTTTTACTGCTATACTTTTGTCAAATACCACAGAAAAACTGCTATGTTGACATCAAAAAAATTGTTATGTTGACATAAATGACAAACACAGTAATAAATGTAACATATCATCATGATAATGATCTAATAATGTTTCTACAATACTCCCCCATAGAAGTATCATCAGCATTCATGCTTTCAACACATGTTGCCTATAACGTCTCTATGTTGCTCTAATTAAAATTCTTCGCTTCTTTGAGCCCTTGAATTTTTTGCAAGGACAATAACATTTTCCATCACCTTTTCTTTTCAATTGAGACCACAATATAGAAATTGTCACCTTATTTTGTTTGATGTTCATATTGTTAGATGTGGACTTTCTTCATAGGAAAATATTCGGGCTATTAAATTATATCAAATATAAACATATAAGCTTTAGTAGTATCTTGAATACAATTGAAATAACTAAATAATTAAATATTACTATCTCTTCAGTAAGGGTGACATTTAACAAATCAAATGAATTATATAATATATATATAGTAATAAGAAAAAATGGTATATTTAAACTAAATAGGTGTGGAAAAATTTCTCTTAACACATGCAATATTTTCGTGAGGATAATTAATGGTTCAAAATTGATGTCTTGGGATAATTTTTGTTAGTGGGGCTTCCTAGGTTTTTATACGTGTATTTTGTGTCATCACAATGAGGATTGTGCTTCTCATTTTTTCCTTTGACAATATTTTTCTATAGAGATTTGGCATTTCTAGTGGGGAGTTAGTTATTAGGCTTGTTGTCTCCTTTTTAGTTGAGCTTGGGATCTACTAGGGTAATCCTCTTGTTTAAACTTTGTCTTTGTAGATTTTTTATGACTACTTAAGATAGTAAAAATGTGATTGATGTGAATGTGAGTGAATTAAATAATCCTACAACCTATATCATGCACAACATAATTGGTGAAGAAGGAAGCCTCATTTCTTGTATTTTATCCATTGGGTTGATAATCAAACAAAAAAATTCTCTTGATGCCCATCTATAGAAACCATCATTTTGGTTTTTCATGTGATCCTAGAGGATTGAGTCCATAAAAAAATCCAACACCTCAAACTTTCTCACCCTCTATTGGTTTTCTAGAAAAAAAATGAAGAAAGTAACATCAACGCCATAACAATTCAAGAAATGTTTTTGTTGGGTGGAAAAAAAAAGTATAACATTTTGCTAATTCTTCCAATCAAAAGTCCAAGTTAAAGAAGTATTAAACAAATCAATGCTTCCATTTTTATGGTGAATATTTATATGATTTTTTTTTCAAGTTGGTGAACCATACTTTATATTTGGTGTTTTGGAAATCATCATATATCTCCTCATAAAATTTTGACTCAATAGAACAAATCAATTAAAAGCTATGACCCTCAGAAGTCCTTCATTACCGTATGCACCCTAAAATGGTCGCCTAGACTATGGGCCCCAATTCTTCAATTTATGAATTTCCCGAATCAATGCATTGCAATATTTTATTGAATCAATTCAAATCATTTTTCTTGATCAAATTGTGATTAATTTAATTATTTCAATATTTCATAAGGTTTGATCATCTTATTCTAAATCTTGTCTAATTAAAAGAAAACTTCACTTTTAATTAAATAAAATAGCTCCTATTTAATTAAAATAACTTGCTCCCTTATAATTAAATAAAATCCTCACTTAAATATCTCTTTGTGATATAAAAAAAAGGAAATAAATTTTTTAAAAAAAAATAAATCCTTTTTCTCTACACATAAATGCACATCTTTCTAAGTGGGATTCCTTAATTCCCTCTTTCCACTTTCTTGTCAAACACTCTATTCTCATTAGTGGAATTTTGTCGCACACGGATCAAGTCTTATTATCCCATATTGGTTGTGAAAAGCCTCTCACCTCCACACTTTCCTTTATAAGGAGTCCTCTCCTTCTCATTTGGATATATGTTAGTTGCTATAGTATTGTTATGTTGTAGGTTTGGAGAGCAATTTTGGAGGAGTTTGAGCATTATGATTTCAGTTTTAGGTTTTGGACATTGAAGCTTCATTACAACTTCTCTCTTATTGTCTTCTTCTCTCATGCAACCATGACTTCCATCAGCATGATTCATCCTTTCATTTTTATATCAGCTTAGAATCATATTTGTTTTCATATATTAATTTTGCATTTTTTTTTTCCTTTCATGGATTATATTTCCTTTCTTGCATTGCTTTGCATTGTTATCATTTAGATTAGCTTGTATATTCATTTACATGCATAATTGATGATAATGGAGACTAGCATTCTTTCTTTTCCTCTTTGAATCTCTCATTTTATGGTATACTTGAATGGGCATAAACTAGGTCAAACTAAGGGCCTCTATTACAAACCTTTGCACTCCATGAATAGAGAGCTATGAGTTGCCATTTGAGATCTCATTCTTGAGAAATCTTGGTATAATGACTCATAGAAGTATGTCAACATTTTAGCACACATTTTGGTGCCCACCATGGGGTTACAGATAAATCTAGCTTTGTGGACCTATAGAACAAGTATTCATACTCCTACTTGGGCTACTTCTTTTGCCCTTACATATGGCGTTGAAGCAATGTTACCTTTGGAGATTGAGATTCCTTCACTTACATTTTCTCTCAAAGGTTTAGTTATAGATGAAGACTACCTTTCCATGAGACTTCAAGAGATAGAACTTCTAGATGAGAAATGTAAAGCATCATTTGACCGTATGAGGGTTTATCAAAAATGCATGTTCAAAGCCTTCAACAAAAAAGTTTTCCCTGGAGAATTTCAAGTTCAAGATCTTTTCCTACATGAAAATCCTAAGAATAAAAAATAGAGAGATCAAAAGGGTAAATTTGAACCTAATTTCCTTGGGACTTACATCATTACAATAGCTTTTGGGTCTGGTGCTTATTTATTGTCTACAGAAGAGGGAGAGTAGCTCCCTGATCCTATCAATGTCTTGCATTTGAAGAAATTCTATCTATGGTGTGTTCTTTCTAGGGGCATCCTTTGTATATATTTATTAATCCTAAAAAAATCCAAAAATAATAATATATTTCAAAAATAAATAAAAAATTATATATTTCAAAAAATCTAAAAAAATGATATATTATCAAAACTTCTAAAAATCAAAAAATGTCCTGAAAAAGTTATCATCTTAGTGAAAACCTAGCAATAGAAACTTTGATGTATCTCTAAAAAAATATATATTCGGAAAAAAAAGAAAAAAGAAAAAGAAAATTGTGACAAAATCCAAGTGGTGAAAACTTGGAAACAGGCGCTACTTGAGGCCTTTACATCCCTATTTCATAGCGTATGTCCTTAACACTTAGCCTTTCTCCATCATTCCTTGTCCTTGTTTCCTTGGTTTGGAATTGGTCTTTATCTTTGTCTAGGGGCCATAACTATGTTAGCTTTTCTCTCTTGGATGCTTTAGTCTTTAGGACACCTCACAAATGATGTTTTTCAACACCACCCCAACTATATTTTCAATACAACCCTTGACATTGAGTGTTTTTCAACACTTATTGGTTTGGTCTTACCCAGTTTTGTCATGTGATCTTACCTACTTGCAAGCATTCAATCCTTATCCTTGGAACTCAGTATCAGTTAACACACTTGAAATATTTAAACACAAACACTTAATGCTTGAGCTATGTCATAATCTTTTGTTTGTGTGCTGACTATTATTGATTTTCACTTAGTGTCCTTGCCTAACAAGTCTCTCTAGTATGCATAGCTAGAGGACTTGGGGTATGGAGCATATTTTTCTTTTCTTTTTTCTTGTGGGTGTGAGTGTCTCCTATTCCCCTTGAACACTTAGGAGATTTTAGACATTATCCTTGACTATTTTTTTGACAACCATCTTATGGTCCTTGCAGCATCTATGCCTTGATGCAAGCATGACTTTGCTATATTAAATTTGGTAAGCTAACATCCAATTCATCTTGACCTTTATGTCTTTGATGCTTATGTTATAATCTTTCCACATTTCAATCTGATATATATCACATTCATATCTTCATAGTTGCACTTGTGACTAGTGATGATTGTGTGATTTTTTGATGTCTGTTAATAATGGCCCAATGATAAAAATAAGTGCCTTAACATTCTCTAATGAATGATGAACATAAAATCCTATGTTACAGTTGCTCTATTACAAGTATACCTTTACATTTTCATGTAGCTTGCATTGTTAGACTTCATGTTAATTTGCATTTTTAAGTTGCATTATGAATTTGAGAGGGTTTTCCTTCATCTTTCTTGTGGACTTTTAATCAACTATGATCATGTCTTGATCTTCATTTCCTTATCTTCTTTTATGATCTCAATTGAAATTTTCTATCTTAAACAGTTGATTGATTTTGAGGCATTCCCTTTTTTTGAGAAAAAATCTCTTTCTTCTTTCCAACTCTTCCAAACTTCAATCTTCCATCTTCTTTAACCCCACTTCTTTTCTTCTAATTCAAATTTGGGGCATAATATTTCATTCTTTATTATCTACCTTGGTTCTATGATCCTTATATTTTTCATTTCACATCAAGAACCTTATCTTTAGTTCGATTCGATCAAATTTATCAATTTGTTTTTTCTCCTATATTTCATTTTGATTTTGATCATGAGGTGGTAGTACCTATCAAACTTCAATCCTTTATTTAGCTTTATAAATCTTTTTTTCGTATGAGACAACCTTGTCTTTGTCAAGAAAAAATTGTTATCAATTTTTTTATTCTTTATCCTGATGTGTTTCTAAGTTGACCACACATCTGTGTTGTTTTGTGTTGGAAATAATCAAGACTAGCTAGGTTACTGAGAGGTGAGGGGTGAATCAATAACCTCAAAAATTTAAATTAGTTTAGTACTTAATTAGAATAATCCATTCATCAGTAATTCATATAATCTATTGCATGCATGAGAAATTGAAGGATAAACATTAATGACACATGAACATAGAATTTGATGACCCAGAAAATTTCCAAATAGAAAGTAAAACTGGAGTGGGGATGATACCCACAAAACTTCACTACTGCAACATAAGGTTGGCTTGTTAAGGCTTCCATTGACCACTTTTGACAATCTACCCTATTAAGAGCAATTTGGACTGCTAGATCCACCTTGTTAGAGGTTTCGCAAACATACAATGAAGTATGCACTCTATTAAGAGATTTAAAGAAAGACTGTTAAGTCTACATTGTTAAAAGATTTAGAAACAGATTCACCTGTTAGGACGAAACAATAGATCTGACTTACAACTTGATTGCTGATTAGATCCTTGAAGTATAGATCACCTCTTGTGATTGATATAACTTTACTGCTCCTTGTAGACCTTGTTGAATACTCTACTCTCCTGCTGATTCGCATTCACTCTACTCAAAACATTATATATCCATGCATAGAAAATGATACAATACATTACATATATACCATTCCAATATTTATAATTACAAGGTTGGCTAAAACAAAAGAAAATAAAATATTACTGAGTCAGCCAAATAGTAGAAACTAGGGTTCTATAAGTTGACTTGGTGAACTTCTGACACTCGGCATCCATTGCATTACTTAGCATTGTCATGCACTCAGTAGAAGTAGAAACTTGGTCCATACTAATCACAAAATGTAGCTTCAAACTTGATGACCATTGGAGACTCGATAGATATAGTGTCACTCGATGGAAATTAATTTCTATGTTTACCTTGCTGGCACTCGGTAAACGTTGCTCATTCCATCACTTAGTAAATACTAGCTTCACATCACAGTAACTGATGACTGAATAGACACTATGAAGCTTGATGACCACTATTTTCTCAGTGATAACTATTGGACTACACACTATCTGTTTTCACTTGGTAGCTTCTAAAATGCTCGGTATGAACTATGAAACCTTGTTATCACTGGATTGCTTGGTATACACTGGAGACTGAATGATGAGCTTGGTGACCATACAAAATTGAATAAGTATTGTCACTAATGACAAACATAAATTAATGCCAACAATCTCCCCCTTTGGCATTAGTGACAAAAGCACTTATAAGCCAAGACTTATGTATACTGACATACTAATTTTTTAATTTTCAAAATTTATCTTTGTAATGTTGTTGTATATATTTTAACATATCTCCCCCATACATAAGACATAATATATACATAGTCTTTCTCCCTTTTATTCTGTACATATATCAATCTATTATCTTCCCCCTTTATCTCTCCACAAAATATCTCTTACTCTCCCTTTTTGACAATAATGCCAAAGAGTTATACAATATATTCATACAGAGACACCAAAATGAGAGAGAAACTACATTAGACTCTATGATGAGATTACTTAGACTCTACATTTCATGTATGCATGATGATTATTACATTATTTTTGGTTATTGATGATGATTAGTTAGATGGTTTATTATCACATGTGTTTTCTTATGGATACTTCCTCATACTTGCATGTGTATGGTGTGCGTGTTTGTTCTTTTTATGTATGGCATTTCTGATGTGGTTAAGGAAGGGAGTCGTAGTCACCTGCTAGTCAGGATCTACATGATGCAACACTTCCTGCCATTGCCTGTTTAGCTTAGCATATATATATATTGTATGTACATGCATGGATTTTATGTAGGTTGCAGGTACCAGGTATCGACTTCCCTGAATTGCCAGGATGAGCATACCCTATCGCACTAACTCAATGGTAAGAGAGGGGAGATAAATTCTCAAGTCCAAATTCTAAACCCTTAAACCATTTGTCCTAGAAAGGTAGGACAAGTATCCAAGATGTTTTAGCTTTTGAATGTGTCGGATGACGTAATTTGTGAATTTAACCCCTTAGACTAATTTTGTATGGATTGTTCTATGATGGGTTTTCATATTTTATTTTGAAGGTCTTTGGTGAATTTTCTATTAATTAAGTCTAAAATTAAAAGATTTAATTAATAATGTAATTATTTTGGTGAAAATTAATACAATATCATGATATTTCGTATTTTGTTTCAAATTAATTAAATAAAAGAAATTAAAGTTAATAATGATAAAAATAACAATAAAATAATAAAATAATAATTAAAAAAATAATAAAATAATTAAAATAAAAGTTATAAGTCCACCTAGGAGTAAGCGCACCCCTTGATTGCACATATGTCTACAACACAGAAGTTAGTGCACAAATTAAGCACATGGTGTCTACAACCTTGTGACTCATCTAGAAGGTTTAAAAAAGCTCGTGCTTAGTTGTCAATGCTTATGTCATCTTTTGGTTGTTTCTAAAGACATTCTAGGTGCTTCCTGAGAGTTCTTTATATCCAGGCACTCCTAAAAGCTCGAGGAGCGTGTTTGGGGTGGATCCACGAACATTGGAGGAGGAAGGAGCTTGCTCTGTAGATTCTAAGGAGAAGTGATTTAGCATCAGTGTCCAGGTAGACACTCGTGATTTTTGCATATGATATTTCGCTTCTTGCACTTCCTGTCTTCTGAATGCTTTTTGAGGATTTCATGTGTTGAATATCTTGGTTGTATGCATTCTTGTTATGGGTAGTTAAATTCCTATATGAGAAAATCCCACATGTGTAGATTTGAGGAATCTATGGGAAGAGGGTTTCAGATGCATATGGACAAACCTATTAGAAGGATTAATAGATAAATCCAGAGAATGATCATTATAGGGAAAATTCTTAACTGATAAAATTGGAAAGCCCTTTTTGTTTTAAAAAAAAATTATGTATATGTTGATAGGCATTATTGTAATTGTTTTCTCTTTAAAATATACATATATGTTTACAAATTTGCATTTAAAACACTATAGTGTTTATTAAAAAATTGCATATATATATATATATATATATATATATATATATATATGTTTATTAAAAAAAAAACGCTGCATTTTAAAGGTGTCACACTAGAAAAATGTTTAAAATGAAATCATTCTTTAAAAAAAATTTATTGCGTTTTGAAAAAAAAATGTTTTTGAAAACGTTATAGAAAAAAAAAAAAATTGAATTTGTGGGGGGGATGAAACCTGCGCCTTGTACTCACTATCATCGCAAGGTACCTGTCGTCGTAGGTACTGCAATTATAGAGGGTACAATGTACCCGTTGTCGCCGTAGGCCCTACGACAGCAAGGTTCTACGTACTACGACAGTGGTTTAAAATATGTGTATTATGTTTTGCTTTTTTAAAAATTGATATATGCGATTCAATTTTAATATTATATTGTTATTAAAATTATTAAATATTAATAACTTTTAAATATTAATTATTATATATTATTAAATATTAATTATTATATATTATTATATATTAATTATTATATAATATTAATTAATATATTTATTATAAATAAAATTTTATTAATAGATTAATTCTTTTAATAATTAATCATTTTGTAATATTTTAGTCTAATAATATAAATTTAATTTAATTGGAATTAAGATGAAGGATAGATAACTGAGGAGGAATTATATTTGTTTACATTGAATTTTCTGTGTCTTATTAATACATGATAAGGGCGATTGTCTAAGTAAATCTATTTTTGGGCACTTTAGAAAATTAATTCAAATGAGTTAAGGGGGAGAAAGAATCTTTAACCTATTGAAAATGAATACATGGGTTAGATAAATATTATTCTTTCACTTGATATTTAACTCCTAAATGAAAACTGGAACCCATACTTAACTCAACTAAGTTATTTTAACGAACCCAAAACATGTGCTTGCATTTTGTGTTTTCTCTATGCTATTTGTTTTGGGTTTTTGGGTTGACTAGATTGTTGACCAGTTATAAGATGTCTACCAGAGGCTTGGGGGTTATGATTGTGATGTCATGATGATGTCTCTTGATTTCGGTCTTTATAAACCCAACCATGGTTATGAGATGGTATGCTGTTTGATATTGCTTCCAGTCTTCTTGTGTAAACTGTGACATATGTAACCATTTATGAGTTATTGATCAGTCGTATTTGGATTACTTTCCAGTCACTTTGATAGGACTGAAGTGTTTATCTGATCTTGATGATGTCATGTTGTGATATGTTTTGACTTGACCATTTTGGAGTCTTCGATCAGTATTACTTTGAGATACTTTTTGGTTGCTTGTTGAGAACCAATGGATATTGTGATTATCATTGATACCTTTAGTTGCCAATAGAGAACAGTTGTGGTCATGATTATCAATGGATGCTTTTCAATTGCTCATGGATATTTGATGCTCTTATTGTGGATTATCTTTTGGTATTTTTCCAGTCGCTTGTATAGGACTATGGTGATTTTGTGATTTATGATTCCATAAGCTTAGGGTAGGTTATCTACTTGTAGTGTCGAGAAGTGGCTTGTAATGGGGGTCGGGGCCCTAAGTGGCTGCCAGGGTAACTCATTGTAAGTTGTTTAATAAGTGAAAACATTACACCTAATACTGACTTAAATGAACCTAATAAGATAATTGTTTGTTCTCACCCATCCATGCCTCGAGTGCTAGTACAGACTAGGATGGGAGTAGAGAGAATGCTTGGTTACAACCTTACATTTCGTAGTATGCCTCATCAGTATCAGAGGATACTAGTGGCCGCATAGGGATCACTAGGGGGTAGGGGTCTATAGAGAGAGTACTAGGGTAACTCTAGCATGATCTATGCGATGACACTTTCCCGCTTACATATTAGGTTCCTACGTGTCTTGTGTGCCTCTGGGTTTAGATGTCAGTTTATATTGGAACCTTTGAGTTAGTATACTTTTAGGATTCCTAGACTTAGAAAGTACTTGTGCTATGTGATTGGATATCATGTTTGGGACTTGAGACTATCTTCTCGGCACGGTGGGAGTGGGCCATTTAGGTTCCACACAGTCGGGTGGTAGTGCTTTTTCACTCTTACCATTTGAGATCCGTCTGAGACACTGTGGCTGATGCATTCTTTGTTGGCATCTAATCTTCATTCTGTTCATGGATTATGATGGTGGACACGTATCCTTATATTGATGATTAACATATGATAGATGATGTTATTTACTTATCTTATGCTTTATCTTGCATGTTAGATTTATTTCTACATATGATGTAGTATGTTTTAGGAGTGACATTCCTACTATGATAATATCGATGATCTCTTTGGTGACTTGGGATGTTACGCACGAAGGCATGGCTAGGGCCCATGATGGTCTAATGATGCTATTTATGATTGGGAGGAACCGTGCACTTAGATAATTATGTGTAGTGGTTTATGTTTACTTGTTACGATGGATGTTTGTATCTTCTATGATGATGTATCATGTATGACATGTGGTTTCATTTACTTTATTGCATCATGGATTAGATAGGATGATGATGTACTTTATTTTCACACATGTATATTCTTTTATGTCTTTCATGCCCTATGGCATGTACAGGGAATGATTGAGCATTCTAAAATGTAATTTACTAAGGGACATTTGGAACCAAAGTATATTGTTTAAGAATATTGGACTTTTTATTATTATTTCACGTGGATGTGGTATTAGATGGAATTAATATTAGTTAATTTAATGGTGATTCAATGTTAAGGGATCCTTAAGGAATGTAACCTGTTATGTATGTTCATGTACACTTTTAGTTAAATGCTGTTATTTTTTCCGCTACTATGTTATGAATGGATTCACTTTCATGTTTCAAAAAAAAAAAAAAATGCTACCAAACTTAGTGAAACTGTAGGTTAATTCTTTGGATCCCTTGGCAGGGTATTACAGTTGGGGTCAAGCTACAACTTTTGAGCACTTGCCTTCATATCTTCATGAATCTTGTCCAATTTCTCTTTTATCTTCTTAGTGAACCCGGTAGCATCACATAGCTTAGAAAAAAGTGATGTTACATTTGTAAGAGAATTTTCAATGTTAGCCAAAATGGAGGATAGTTCTACTTGATTTATGGCAATGTGTTGAGCAATGTGCTCAAGAACTTTATTATCAAACTTTTTCTTTGCATTTTTTGTCAACTTCTCTTGACCAGATGCGTCCTCATTGAACTTATTAACTGCTTCTTCCAACTATAGCAAAATATGTTGATTAGAATCAACATCTATGCCTATAGCTTCTGTCAAAATGTTCTTTGCACTCTCAATTATTCTCAATTCTCTGTCTCTTTCCTCTCTTAGTTGTTTCTGCCTGGCTTTCTGTTCCAAAAGCTGGTTAACCAATCTCATTTCTTCAATTGTAGCAGTATCAAGATCCAACTTAGGAATTACAATTTCTTTGTCCAAATCAATATCATCATCAATTTCCTTTCTAGTAAGTAGAAGTTTTAGGGGTGTCCTTGGTTCAACTTTTGACATTACTACCTTGGACTTAGGAATAGAGACAGTTGTAGAGATAGTTGGACTAGCTATAAAAACTTGAATAGGGCCTATTGGAGGAAAATTGAGAGGAGTGCTAACTGAATCCAAAAATTTTGTGCTATCCAAAATTGAAGTGATAATAGGTGGAACATTGACTAGAGCATAAACATAGGAGCACTGATAGAAATATTTACAAATGATGTATTTACAGGAGCATGCAAAATTGAAGTTGACAAAATTGAAAAACTGGATGTTGTACACATTGCTGATGTTGTTGACTTAGAAGTTGATGAAGATGAGGGTTGTAGCTCGGTAGATGAAGTGGTAGACACTTCCATTATTGATACCTAGAGCTGAGAGGGAGCAAATAGTGATTGAACATATGATGTGTTTGTTGAGGTTGCAATTTTATTTTCTGAAGCTGTCTCTAAGCTTGATGATGTAGTAATCTTTGGTGGAGAGTAAGGAAGGGAGGCTATGACTTGTGTAGCTATTCTCATTAGATCCTTCTCTTTATCTCCTTCCTTATCTTCCTCATCAACATCTTCCTTTTTCTCTTCTTCATCATGCTTCAATGCCTGATAATCCTCAGCATCAAAAATGACACAAGGTATGTTATCTTCTTCATCATTATCATTGTCATCATGATCATCCTTGATCTCACTGGATCTTCACTTGGTTTGTGCAAATGATAAAAAAATTTTGAAATATTTGTAGCATCTCTAACTACATGCTCAATGTCTTTGATCAAAATAAAATAGGTATGAAATCTGATCATCATTTTACCTTCATTATCTTTCATTATTGCCTTAACCTCTGCATTTGTAAGACTCGATAGCAATTCTTTCAGTGATTGCTCATATATATCCTTTGTTGTCTATATAGTTGATTCCCATCTTGGTTTCAACCTTGCCAATAATTCATTTGAAATCTAAGGGGCAATTTAATTAGGGGAATATTTCCATTTTCCCATCTTATTTAGCACTAGCTCTTTAATCTACATTTTCTCTGCATCTGTCCTGGTTTCAAACTTTAAAGCTTTGAAGTTTTTGATATTAGCACCTTCTTCCATTTTCTTTAATCTTTCTTGGAAGGTGAGTGGGGGCTTACTTAATACCACTTCACTACCACCTTTCTTCTTTGATCTTCTGGTGAATACAACTGTGGAGGCCTTGGGTGGCTTGGTAATAATTACCCTTCCCTTCTTTTTCACAGGCTCTGCCTCCTTTTTAGATTCCTACTCTTCTTCTTTAGATTCTTCAATGTCTTCTCCTTTACCCTTGGTAAGCATGAGAGGGGCACTTGTAGTTTTCAACTTTGCTACCTTCCTCTTACTTTTGTTTACTGCCTGAGGTAGCTTGATTTCAAGCTCTATTCTAGCCTTAACATTATCATAGGTTCCAAAGATAGGTAGCCTTGGATCTACTAGCTCATTGACTAGGGTTTCAATAATTTCTTTTGTCTCATCAATGTTAACCTCATATGGAAGAAGTTTTACCCATGCAATCTAGGCCTGACTGCCTGGATATAAACTTTATCACAATCAACCATGAAGCATACATCATCTTTATAATCTTCAACTAGTTTAGGAGGAATCCAAAACCTATTGTTCATCTTCTCCTTGAAAGCTTCAAAATAATTATCCATAATACTTTCAAAATTTTCACCCATTTCTACAATTAATTCATTAATCTGATACAAAATGGGAGTATCTTTCCTCTATACAACCAAACCTTTTGATGGGAAAAACTTTTGAACATAAAAGAAGAGACAAGTTAGCAAAGAACCAAATTTACAGGGGTTGTTCTTTGATTTCCTGATGCTATCCATGTTCTTGTTTAGTTGTTTCAACAATAAATCTAACATATCAAATTCTAGATTCTTCTTCACAACCTTGTATGCCAAATCAATGGCCTCACAAGGCACACTATTCAATCGACTAGAGCTATATATCTTATGTGCAATGATGTGAATACCAAACCTTAGTTCCATGCTAGATATGTTACTAATTTTTAGACCTTTGTCATTCCACTCGGCTAGGGTTTTCTTTTGAAGCTCATCCTAACCTAGGGTTTTGATTGTTTTAGCCTTTTTGAGCATAGGGAAACCCATGATCTTATGAATCATTTTCTTCATGATCAACACAGGCTACACTAACCACAACTGACCATTATGCACATGACTCAAAATATATCTAATCCATTTCACTTGGAAATTCCTCTGCAAATGCAAGATATGGGTTAATCCTTTGACCTCTAGATGCTTCTGCTTAGGTTTCAAATATCCATCAACACACATTTCTCCTAGGGCACTGTCCATCTCTAGGGTTCCAATTTCTTTCATAGTACACTTAAAATGAGTGTGAATATCATTAATGAGGAGTACCTTTGGAGGAATTTGTGATTAAGATCCATTTAGGTTGAGTGACTTTGCAATTGTTGGTACCAACTTGAAATTTGGTGCTTTCCACTCCATGTCTTTCACCAATATTTTAGAACCTCTTTTTACCTTACTATTACTATTGCTTCTAGATACCATGGTTGCTCAGTAAATGAGAATTTTTTTGAATAAATCTTTGTTGCAAATTCACTCAAGATTGCTTGGATGCACTGGAAATCACTCTACTCTAGGTATACTAAAGTGGCAATGAAAAATGAAGTCAAATTTTTTCCTTTTTGATGAAAATTTTCCATTAATGCTTGGTGCCATAATGACATAGTGTGTGATAGACTGCCATCCACTCATTGTGCTTGGTAGAAGCTTGTGACTCGATGATCAAAAAAAAATTATTACTCCTGACCTAGTTTGGTAGAGTCTATGACCAACCTTGCTCAGTATGACCTTATTTCTTATGATCCCTTTGTATCTAAAATATCAATTTGGATCTTCTACTTCCTTTCATTGGAACTACTCGAGATATGACTTGAAGATATTGTTCCAGTTCTTCCTTTAAGAATCTAATTAGAAATGGTGGAGTCACCCACTTCTTGAGTCACATGGCCATCATTTGAATTGACTTGCTCGGTAGATTTGGGAATCCACTGCTATCTCATCTACTTGCTAATGTTATTAGCTTTAGCTTTCTTTTCATCTTCAACTTTACCTATATTCATGTAGTTCTTAGCTATATGACCAAGTTTAGTGCATGTATAACATCCTATTGTAGTATCCTTCTTTCTCAAGTGATGCCTTGCATAGTTTATGCCAATATGTCCATATTCTCCACAATATTGACATCTACACCAAGTATTGTAGTCCCAACCAAATACTGCCTTTATAAGTTGTTCATCTGGATTGAATAGTTTAGATATGCATTCAGATGCCTTGTGACCTTGTTTCTTGCATTTGTGACATTTACCTTCAAACTTTGGTTTCTCCTTGCATTCATTAGCTTTATGACCATGTTGACTAAAATTGTAGCATTTTCCATTGAATTTTTCCTTTCCATTGCTCCAACATTTTTTTGAAGTATGACCTATCTTACCATAGTGATTGCAAGTAGGTGATTCCTTTGAGCATCTTGTTTGGAAGATTCACCTTCTTTGTATCCAAGTCTTGCTTTACCTTTTTGCCTATAAAGATTTTGCTTACTTTGTTGATTTATTTGATCCATGTCTGCTTGGGATTTCATTATCCTTTCATTGAGTTGCATCTCAGAGTTTAGAATGGCTTTCAATCTTTCACTGATTTATCTTTTAGTGATTAAATCATTTCTTAAGCTTTCATTTTCAGATCTCAAAATCATGATTTCCTCATTTGTATTGGAGAGTTGATTGATAAGACTTTCTTGTTGAAAGCATTGATTTTGAGTTTCATTGTTCCTTGCCTCCAATTCTTCACTTCCTTTATTCCTTTGTTCCAAGGTTTCACACATTCTTATTGACTGAATTTCTTGTTCTTTTCAATTTTCTTACCTCATCTTGTAGAGAGTCATTCTTTTCTAGGATTTCTTTGATTGCCTCATTTGCTTCATCTGAACTGCTTGAAGGGAAGAAGTCTTCAATATTTTCTTCAACATATTGGTGGTCATTCATTTTTTTTGCAAGTTCCTTCCTTCTTTTTAGGGATCGGGAAAGATGCTCTTTTGCTTCCTTGAGTTGAGCTATGGCCATCTTTAGATCTAGCTTCTCATTTTCAATAGCTTTGTCAAGTCTGAATATCTCCATTATCCCCTATCTTTTCTCAAGCTATTAAACTTTATCCTAAGAACCACAAAGCTCTAATACCAATTGTTGGAAATAATCAAGACTAGCTAGGTTACTGAGAGGGGAGGGGTGAATCAGTAACCTTAAAACTTTAAACTAATTCAATACTTAATCAGAATAATCCATTCATCATTAATTCATCTAATCTACTACATGCATGAGAAACTGAAAGATAAACATTCATGAAACATAAACATAGAATTTGATGACCCAGAAACCTTCCAAATAGAAAGTAAAACTGGGGTGGGGATGATACCCACAAAACTTCACTACTGTAGCATAAAGTTGGCCTATTAAGGCTTACATTGACCACTTCTGATGATCTACCCTATTAAGAGCAATTTGGACTACTAAATCCACCTTGTTAGAAGTTTTACAAACATATAATGAAGTATGCACTCTGTTAAGAGATTTAAAGAAAAATTGTTAAGTCTACCTTGTTAAAGGATTTAAAAATTGATTCACCTATTAGGATGAAATAGTAGATTTGACTTACAACTTGATTGCTAATTAGATCCTTGAAGTAAAAAACACCTCTTGTGATAGGTATAACTCTTCTGCTCCTTATAGACCTTGTTGAATACTCTGCTTTGCTGCTGATTCACATTCACTCTACCCAAAACATTAAATATCCATGCATAAAAAATGATACAATACATTACATATATACCATTCCAATATTTACAATTACAAGTTTGACTAAAATACAATCAAACAAAATATTACTGAGTCGGCCAAATAGTAGAAACTCAGGTTCTATAAGCCGACTTGGTAAACTTCTGACACTCGGTATCCACTGCATCACTCGGCATCGTCATGCACTCGGTAGAAGTAGAAGCTTAGTCCATACTAATCACACAACATAGCTTCAAACTTGATGACCATTGGAGACTCAGTAGATATAGTTTCACTTGGTGGAAACTGATTTCTATGTTTACTTTGCTGGCACTCGGTAAACACTACTCATCCCATCACTCGGTAGAGACTAGCTTCACATCATAGTAACTAATGACTCGGTAGACACTATGAAGTTGGGTGACCACTATCTACTTGATGATAACTGGTAGACTGCACACTATCTATTTTCACTTGGTAGCTTCTAGAATGCTTAGAATGAATTGTGAAACCTAGTTACCACTGGATTGCTCGATATACACTAGAGACTGAATGATGAGCTCGGTGACCATACAGAATTAAATAAGTGTTGTCACTAATGACAAACATAACTTAATGCCAATAGTTTTGTGACCCCAAATTGACCTCACACTTCAACTACAATTTTTGACTACATGTGTTCCCGAAATGATAACACATTAGTCAAAAAGGGGCAAATGTATGCACCCTAAAATGGTTTCCTAGACTATGGGCCCCAATTCTTCAATTATCAATTTCCTGAATCAATTTATCAATTTCTCGAATCAATGCATTGTAATATTTTATTAGATCAATTTAAATCATTTTTCTTGATAAAATATTAATTAATTTAATTATTTCAATATTTCCTAAGGTTTGATCATCTTATTCTAAATCTTATTTAATTAAAAGAAAACTTCTCTTTTAATTAAATAAAATCCTCACTTAAATATCTCTTTGTGATGAAAAAAAGAAATAAATTAATCATTTTTCTCTACACTTAAATGTACATATTTCTAAGTGGGATTCCTTAATTTCCTCTTTCCACTTTATTGTCAAACATTCTTTTCTCATTGGTGGAATTTTGTCTCACACGGATCAAGCCTTATTATCCCATATTGATTGTGAGAAGCCTCCCACCTCCACACTTTCCTTTATAAGGAGCCCTCTCCTTCTCATTTGGATAGATGTTAATTGCTATATTATTGTTATCATGTAGGTTAGGAGATAAATTTTGGAGAAGTTTGAGCATTAGGGTTTGGACATTGGAGCTTCATTGAAACTTTTCTCTTCTTGTTTTCTTCTCTTATACATCCATGGCTTCCATCATCATGCTTCATCCTTGCATTTTCATATCATCTTAGAATCATATTTGTTTTCATAGATTAATTTTTCATTGTTATTTCTTTTTATATATTATATTTACTTTCTTGCATTTCTTTTCATTGTTATCATTTAGATTAACTTGCATATTCATTTTCATTCATATTTGATTATCATGGAGACTAGCATTCTTGCTCTTCCTCTTTGAATCTCTCATTTTATGTTGTACTTGCATGGGCACAAACAAGGTCAAACTAAGGGCCTCCATTACAAACCTTTGCACTAAATGAATAGAGAGCTATGAGTTGTCATTCGAGATCTCATTCTTGAGCAATCTTGGATATAATGACTCATAGAAGTGTGTCAACATTTTAGCACACAATTACAACTATATTGAATGTTTTCGACACCAAACAAGAACTTTTCTCTATTACTTGAGTTTTTTTTATTTCAATGTTTAGGGCTCTTTGCTCAAAATGTTGGAAATTTTCATCTCATATTATTCCAAACACAAATATTTCATCCAAAAAGACCAAAATAAGGGGCAGTGAAAGGCCTAAATATGTCATGGGTCATTCTGATAGCTTAAACATCACACACACTAAGCCATGTACATTCATACACAAGTAGACTTGTACATGGATAAAATTATTTGTTAGATATCATTCAATCTATTTTGGTTTTAGGGGTGTGCACAATATTTTTGGTACCCTAAAGAAAGGTTGAGGTACTTGAAGAAGCAGGAATCCATTCTTTCATTTATGGGTCAAAATGTATCTTATAGAGAAGAGTACTCAATAGTGGGTATGGAATGGTGTTTCCATTGATAAAAACAATATATCTTCTAATCCTAGTAGGAGGATAAGAAATTCTTAACTCCCTAATTTTAATTCTTAAAATAGTTGATTCATGACAGTAGATATTTTATTGAATTATGTCTTTTCTAGTCTATAATTATACATTTTGTGGTAATAGAAGGTCAGTTTTTTTTGGTTGATAGGTATATTGCACACATCATAGTAGGCATCAATTTGTTGTTCCAACCATTTGTAGGGTGAAAAAACTTGTTGGATATCATCTAAACATTTTTGAGCTTTTGTTTTACTCTATTCCTTTAACATTAACAATATCAAACCAATACTGGACAACTCTCTAACAATAGATCAAACAACTCTCTGACAATTCCTATTTTGGTGAATATAAATTATCAAAAAAATAATGTGAATTGAGAATAATAAAACTAGAATTCTTGAATAGTGTGAGAAGGTGTCTAAATGAAGTATTTATTTTCAATCTATTTGCGCATCCATTTCCATAGTGACTCAAACATAAAAAATTCCACTCTTTATTGATCAGAGTGCATAGCTGAATCTATAGTAAGCAAGACTTCAATATATGACTCTACTATTGTTTTTCTTCAATGCATCAATATTTAATTTTTTTGAAACATTGGACTAAATAAACATTAGTTCGCAAAACATGTGCTAATGTTAATTACATAACTATTTTTTGAAGTAAATTTTAAATAACATCTTTATATATTTATATATTGTGAATGATATTTCACATTCAATTCGTTAACTCCAAACCATCAAAAATTTTGGCAACTTTTTCTAGATGAGACCTAACACATTAACTATAGAGGAAATTGAAAGGATTTAATAGATAAATTTGAGTCATTCTTCTATGTTTATGCTGCTAGAGCTAGAGAAGAGTGAGCTAAATGTGATTTGAGCATTTGTGCAAGAGATTTTAGAGTATCTTGAGAAAACCCTACTTCTATAATCTAAGAGGTATTTTTACTCATGCAAGCTTTATTCATCATTATTCATACAACTTATAAGATTGTTCATTAAAAAAAATTATATAACTTATAAGATAGTTGTTGAGCATGAAAATTTTACAATTTGTGAGATCCTAAGGCAATAACTACTTTAAAACATGAGGATAAAGCATGAAAAGTCAAAAGTCTTTAGATTTGGTTCTTTGATACTTCACTTGTGTTTCCATATAATTTACAAATTTCCCAATATGTATCATCATGCATTGAGAGTAGACATTCCTACAGCTCAATTAATCACAGAACATTACAAAATGCAAGATAGAAAGATGATTGATAGTGATTTATTTAAAATATTCAAAGATTTTTAGAAAAAGATGAAAGAATGAGTAAGGATACCAAAGAACATTATTTAGAAGTATGTAGGAACCATGTATTATATGGTTAAGAGAGATAGAACTTGTTTAGAGGTAGTTGAACCAAGGGTTCAATGGATGCCTTACATGGGTTATGAAGTTGACCCATTCATTATTGTACAATATGTTGATGCAATTCTCGCATTAAACAAAAAAATATGTAGAAAGATGTGAAACCTGTGAGGAAAAAGAAATTCATGTTGGCTCAAAAATCAACTAAAGGGATTTGAGCCATAATAATAGACACTATATCATCTAAATGGAAATCATTCAAAGAACACTGACATTTTGTCATATAGTTTGTGGTTGTCTTTCATGTTAGACCAAATTTGATATCTTGGCTTTAATGAATTTGGCATCATTGGCATAGAGTTGATTAAATACCATTCAGATGTGTATGCCTATGACCTCAATGGTATATGGAACTCTACTACATGTTTTACTCCTTTTATTATATGGTTTTTCCTTACAAAAGGATCAACCATTGAGACTGAAGTAAATCAATATCCTAGAGACAACCTTCCAAATTTGATGGCTAGTGGTAATACATAGGGCATTGATAGACTAGTCAATTGGTCTTAGATTAATGACACATAGTGGATCTCATATGAGTAGTGGATGTAGAGGGTTGAATCAAATGCATTAGCTGATAAAGTTAGGGGTGTACCAACACCAAAATGATAAACTAGTGGGGGGAAGAAGTTGTGTCAACATAATCAATCAAAATTAATGGACTTAAACTATTATAAAGTAATGTTTAAACTTCTACATAATCCTAAATGAATGAATGGATGGAAAATGTTAGTGGGAGAAGAAGTCATAATAACACAATCAATCAAAATTTAATGACTTTTATTTTCCATTCTATTCTACAAAAATGACGTGGGTTGTTGAATCTCTTACCTGCACTTTCACTTTCTTGAAGACAACACATAAAAACCCTTGGCCTCTTGCTTGTGCACTTGCAATCTGCAAGATACAAAATGAAAAGTTTACTTTTCTTCTTTTTGTTTATATCCCAACTATCATCTAAATTTTGACAATAAACTTTAAGTGTTGTCAAAATTTTGATAGAAACCTTAAGTGTCATCAAAGTTTCAATGAAAAAACTTAAGTTTAGTAAAAATTTTGACCTTATCGGGATCATATTTTTTAAAAAGGTGAATTTGACAAGCCAAATTGGCCCATTGTCAAAAAGTTTGGTCAAAATGGAGGCCTAATGTAATAATGTGAACAAGTTTTGGGTTTTGTTTGTAGTGCATTTTTCAGTCCAGATAGTGAGAATCAACCCTTTCAGAGGTCATTTGATAACCCATTTTCAAGTTTGTGTTTCACAAGGCATATCATCTTTCTTACTTTCATATCTATATACTTTATGATTTCATCATATCTTTATATCTTAGCTCAATATTGCATACCTTCTTTCTTGAACTCTCTTAAGGTGGAAGTAAGAGGGAATTAAACCCAATCTATTCATTCCTTTTGCATTAGGGTTTGCATTGATACTTCCTTTTGTATTAATAAACCCTAATCCAAGGGGTGGATCTTGGTTTTCCCCCTTTTATTAATGTATGGGTTGGATTGCTTCTATTTTTCTATGCTATAGTAATTAACTATAAATGATAAATTTAAATGTAAATGACTAAAAGTAAGATAAATGTTAGGATTCACCTTGCTTAAAACCCTTTTCAATAAGGATTCAATTTTGTAAAGTGTTATAGATCTTGAATTAGGTATAGGAATGGAGGATATCATCATAATTTGTAACTGATCAACCATAATCCCATCATGATGTCATGGATTCAAGTGTGCATAAATGTAGAAGATAATGAATTCTTTAATGTAGATCTCATCCCTTGATGGCCAACAAAAAGCTAGAGCTTGAAGAGGAAATGCCCACAAAAGATCCTTCAATGCTTGATATAAATCTCCTTGCTTGAATTCTTGAACTCCTTGAATAGTCTTCTTTTCTTCAAAAGGATACGAATGCTTGAGCTTGGGAGATGAAATTGGATTGCATGAGAAAGAGATAAAAATGAAGCCTCCAAGCCTCCTTATAAATGATTTTTTGGGTGGGAAAAAACTACAAGCCAATTGGAGAGAAGAATTAAGCTAATTAAACCCCTAAGGCATTTTAGGCCGTGAGACCCAAATATTTAGGGACTAGGTTGACTTTGGTCAAGTCAAGGGAGCTACATAGAGATTAGGTAGTTGTAGAATTTGATGATGAACAAATTCATAGATCCCTGGGTATCCTACATGCAAATAACCCATTAAAAGGAAGTAAGAAAAGTAGAGAGAAAAGGATTTCCTAAATAAACAATAATATTAAATTTACTTGTGCAAAATGGAATGAATCAATTTACAACCCATCAATCCTTATGAAGGAGATCAAAAACCTAAAAGGAAAACCCTAAGAGGTAAATGACATTTAAGAACTGCTAATCAATTATTATATGGAAATGCAAGGTACTTAAAGTGAAAGCTTAAGAAGGGAGTAAAGCTAATTTAATAATTGAAATGAAATTCATGGTTTACTCTAACACCACCCCCCATCTCCCTTAAGATGGGAAATAATGCAACTAAAAACAATAAAGAAAGAGCAAGGAAACTGCAATGCAATGCTGAAATCAAACTTGGGTCCTAACAACAAGGCTTGATGATAATAGATGAAACCCATTGGAAAAAAATCTGTTCCAAAAAGAGATAGAAAAGGATGCACAAATGAAAAAATCTTAAGAGACTCTCTCAAGACCATAAGTACAATGAAATCCCCCATGATAGAAGCTTGAGACTCCATAGTCCCCTAGAGTGGTAGAACTCCTATATCAATGAATATACCAATGTGGCTCTAATCTAAAAGAAACAAAGATAGTGGACAAGGAGGGTCAAACCCCTAAATGTAAGGTGAAGTTGGATGTCCTAGCTAATTCTCAAAGGAGGATGCATGAGAATCCTAAAATATAATCTCTAATGGAGGTGGGATAATAGGTGTGTTGAATATGTCATATGAGAGTAGATGTGTGTCCTCTGATATATCCTCAACAATTACATTAGGTAGCTTGATGACTAGAGCTACAATGGTAGGCAATATTGAAGAGTAATCTTGTGCAATAGATGGAATTTGAGTAGGAGGTGGAGGTGTAGAAGTGATGTAGGGCCACCACCCTTACCAACTCACAACCAATATCACAACAAGATGGAGACAAAGAGATGACAAAATTCTTCAAAGCATGTTTTATTAATACTTGAAAATCCTTACAATATTCTCCAAATGAAAGGACTCCATATTCTTACAATATAAGAGAGATTCCTCACTAAGAGCTTCCAACTCGAAGATCTTAC
The DNA here is from genome assembly GCA_028749045.1 of Cupressus sempervirens. NCBI lineage: Eukaryota > Viridiplantae > Streptophyta > Pinopsida > Cupressales > Cupressaceae > Cupressus > Cupressus sempervirens. The sequence continues at coordinate 496,295,234 of CM053791.1, read as the reverse complement.
AACAAAAGAACTTGTTCTTGAAGACTTCTACTTCCTGGGCTTCTACTTCTCTAGCTTCCTTACAAGTGATTACATTCGAAGAGCTTCTACTTGAAGAGCTACATCTTGACAACTTTCTTACAAATGTTCATATGGCTTGCTTAAATAGGCACTTGAAACCCAATGCATGACTCATCCACAACCTTCTAGAATTCCACCTACATAATATCCACAACCTTCTAAAATATCCACAACTTTCTAGAATTCTACCTAAATACAACTAAGCACCACCATGTGGCCCAATTAGAAAATTACATTTTCTTTATGGATCACAACAAATATTAAATGCATGATTTAAGGAACTTTCCACAAACTTCTAAGATGCCACCTATACACTTCAATAAATGGAATGACACTATTTTTTTTAATTTTCTATTTATGCCACCTATGCACCTTGAAAATAGAAATTCCTCTTTTCTTATTTTTTCCTATTTTTTAATTTTTTATTATTTTCTTTCTATTTTCATCACTTTCTCTCTCCTCCACATTTTTTTTAAAATAATTTTTTTGTAAGATGCTCCTACATCAGACTCCCCTGGTAGATAGAAAAGTGTGTCCCACACTTTGATGCCAAAAGAAAGATATACAACCATCTTCATCTTCACCACAAGCTTCCACCTCAATGAGGACAAGAAAACCAACATGCAAATCTTCCACTTTTTTTTGCTGATGCATGATGCTCCTCCATCTGACTCCCATGGTAGGAAAATTTTGTGAATATGGATTCACAAAATGAAGTAGCCACTATATATATATTTTTCTCTTCCTCCAACACATAGCTAGAACAAGTATCCGATACCGATATATTTCCTTCTTTCTTCTTTTCCAACACCTAGTTGGAACAAGTGTCTATTGCTGGAATTTCTCCTTTGCAATGAACTCTGTCCAAGTATAAATCTCATCCTCATCCAATCTTGTTGAATTAATCACACATGTAATCAACCCAACAGCACCATACCAATCTTCCTTGGCATACCACACATCACTAACAAGATTCTCATGCAAACCATCATCAATATATTTTAAACTCATCTCAAAGACAATATCCCATGATTCATAGAAATTTACCTATTTGACATCTTCATCTTCGCTTGCCTCTTTCATGTTGTCAACAATGCATGTAACGACTCTACTTGCTTGATCTCCAATTAAGGCACTATACTTTTGCTCCATTGCTGCAATCTTCAAATCAACTTGATCTATTTCAAGTTCATAGATCTTGTCATCTTCATGCTCTTCCTCTTTTCTTTCATCTTCTTCAACTTCTGGTTCACAAATATTTTCCTCTTTCTCTTCTTTTGTACCACATGTCTGATACTCTACTAGATCTTCTTTCTTTTTCACATCCAAGGAATTATCAACATCTCTTTTCAGGTAATGCACTCTTCGTTACCACAACTCAGCTTCTAATTCATTCACTTGCTTCTACAAATCAACTAGCAATACCCCTTGATTTCTTGCTCTAATTTTTGCAAGTTGAAGAATCCTTAGAATCCATCCAATCAAAAAAGTCATCTTCTTCTTTCTCTTCTCCATAATCAAGTCTTTAGAAGAAAAATCTAGTGTAACACAAGAACCTTGTGCAAACTGCCTCACAGTCGGTGATCTGTCTACACAATCAAGAACTTCTTGACAAACTTCTCCCAACTCAAGGTCCTGGTGCAAACTGCCTCACATTCAGTGATCTGTCTACATGCTCAGGAACTCCCGCTCTAATACCACTGATGAAAGTACACACCACCCTTACCAACTCACAACCAATATCACAACAAGATGGAGACAAAGAGATGGAAAAATTCTTCAAAGCATGTTTTATTAATACTTGAAAATCCTTACAATATTCTCCAAATGAAGGACTCCAAATTCTTACAATATAAGAGAGATTCCTCACTAAGAGCTTCCAACTAGAAGAGCTTACAACAAAAGAGCTTGTTCTTGAAGACTTCTACTTCCCGAGCTTCTACTTCTCCAGCTTCCTTACAAGTGATTACATTTGAAGAGCTTCTACTTGAAAAGCTACACCTTGATAGCTTTCTTACAAATGTTCATATGGCTTGCTTAAATAGGCACTTGAAACCCAATGCATGACTCATCCACAACCTTCTAGAATTCCACCTACACAATATCCACAACCTTCTACAATATCCACAACTTTCTAGAATTCCACCTAAATACAACTAACCACCACCATGTGGCCCAATTAGAAAATTACATTTGCTTTATGGATCACAAAAAATATTAAATGAATGATTTAAGGAACTTTTCACAAACTTCTAAGATGCCACCTACACACTTCAATAAATGGAATGACACTATTTTTTTTTATTTTCTATTTATGCCACCTATGCACCTTGAAAATAGAAATTTCTCTTTTCTCCCTTTTTCAAACTTTTATTATTTTCTTTCTATTTTTGTCACTTTCTCTCTCCTCCACAAATTTTTTTTTTTAAATACTTTTTTTGCAAGATGCTCCTGCATCAAAGAAGTCACAACACTGGTCTTAGGAAAAACACATAAGTTCAAGCCACCTAATTTCACCTCAGTAGTCTCTCATGAAGAAGGAGATTCGGTCTTCAATAGTGAAGATGGTGGACTAAAATGAGAGGAATATAGTCTAGAAGAATGATCAACAGTCCCTACAGCAATAATATTATTTGTCTCACTATCTCTGATGTGCACTATATCTTGTGCAAACTCAATTATCTTCCCTATCCCACTGTGTGTAATATAATAAATAGAGAGAAGTTTAGAGGACAAATATGGAACACATAGTACATCATGAAATGTACCATTATCAATGCCAATAGAACCTTTCCCACATAAAATCATAACAATGTTGTTCCCCATCAAACTGTGTGGAGTAGGAGAAGCCTCAAAAGAAGAGAAAAAATCCTGAGAAGATTACATATGGTATTAAGCACCTAAATCTAGTAACCATCTAGAAGAGATTGGAGTAGTAGTTGCACATAGTGCATGACCCTTTCCTATATCTTTACAATCTAAATAAAATGATGATGATGAAGAAGATCTGTGATAAGAAGAAGGAATATCAATATTTCTCTTCTAAAGGAGAGCTATCAAATCTAAAACTTGTTTGGCATAGCCATCTAACTTCTTTTCATATCAATGTGACTCATCATGATGAGGCTTATTACAATAAGCACACTTTGGTCTTTCTGGCTTTGGTTTACCACCCTTAGGAGGAGGTGGCCCTAATGAACTATGAGGGCTAGAATCAATCTATGACTCTATAGAATATGATTCATGTGTCTTCTCCTTGATCCCAGAAGATGGTCAAGATACCAATGCATAAGTTTGTGAGCCTATGAGAGAAGCCAACTAAGAGAGGTTAGCTTCCTCTCAAGTCAAATGATCAAAAATAACCTTAAAGGATGGTATGGTAAATATATTACCCAAAGTATCATTGGTGGAATAGAAGGTAGAAGCAAAATTTTGAAATTTTCCACGAAGCTTATAAAGAATTAGGTAAATGCACTCAGTATCAATCTTGGTTTTCCCGCAACCTTGCAATAAATATATCTATTTTTTAAACTTCATCAAGAATTTCTCAATGTATGGAAAATAATTTAGTACAAGAAAGGTAAGCTCTGCCTTGATCAAAAGTGCCCTAAACTCATTTACGGTATCAAAGAAGCCATCAAGCTTGGTCCTCATAGCTAGAGGGGTATTGCACCCATCAAGTTGAAACTATAGACTGTCAAATAACTATAACACAATCAACCCTATTTCCTCATCCATCTTGTTCCTATGTTGCATGACCTTAAAAGGTCTCTATAAAATTGACTGTACTGCATCTAAACAAGACCACAACCCTTTTGACTGGAGAAGTCATGTCATCAAGGTCTTCCATGTGTGATAGTTATGAGGGGTCAAAATTTCTAAGCAAGAAGAGGTCTCGGCCATTGTTTTAGAAGATGTTGGATTATTTTTTGAAAAATCATTGGTTTACTAATATAAATAACAAAAATAATAATACAAAATACCCCCACAATACAAAAAATTGAATCCCAGTTGCTAGAAGGAATATGTAAATAAGAAAAGAGAGAAAAGGATTTAGTTTGAGAATAACATGTACCTTTGAGAAATACTAATGAAAATAACATAGAATCTATATAGGGCTTGATAAGAGAAATCTGGTGCTTCTTTCGGATTGGAAAATGGAGCTAACAAGAGCAAGTTAAGCCCTCTAGAAGATTGAAGACATAATCAAACTTAGAGAAAACAAACAGGTACCAAATTGGAAAAAAATCCAAAAAATAACTACACCATTGTCTCCATCTCTAAATCATCTTTTTGACGCTTCTTTCAAATCGAAAAAAGATCCCTGTATGCTCAAGTTAGAGCCAAAAAACCTCTAGGGCCTCCATAAGGCAAGAAAAAGATATATATAAACAGCACCAAAGAGAGCTCAGATGGTGTAGCCTAGTGAAGGTGGCTCCTGGACAACACTTTGGCAAAGTGCAGGCTAAGCAGTGGTGGGGAGGAGAGCTTTGGTGGCAGTGTGGCAGAGTAGCAATGACAGTTTTTATATGAAAATGGGGGTTTTTATTCCTTTTGAATCCAACCATGAGGTTTGTTTGGCCTCAAACTACTTCAAAAATTAGATAACCCCCTATTTTCATAGAAAATACATGAAAAAATTCCATATTTGTTCTATCAAACCCCCATTCTTCTTTTTCTTCAAACAAGAATAGGTAGCCATAGGCATGGCTCTAATACCATGTAGAATCTAATGATGAACAAATTCAGAGATCCCTTGATATCCTGCATGCAATAACCTGTTACAAGGAAGTAAGAAAGGTAGAGAGAGAAGGGATTTCTCAATAAGCAAGAAGATTAAATTTACTTGTACAAAACATAATGAATCAATTTACAACTGATCAATCCCTATGAAGGAGATCAAAAACCTAAAAGGGAAACTCTTAGAGGAAATGACATTTAATAATTACTAATTAATTATTAAATGGAAATGCAACATGCATAAAGTGAAATCTTAAGAATGCAGTAAAGGTAATTTAATAAATTAAATTAAACTAACCTTTTACTCTAACAATAGTTACCAAAAGGAATAGAGAAGAAGTTAGGGAAAAGAGGACATTGAGAACAAGTTCATCCATGGTCCAAGAAAAGCATTATTCAAAAGGTGCTAAAAGGTCTTAAAAGTCAACATTGTCCATTTTAAGATGGTATATTTATTCCCCACTTTAGTAGGAGTATGAGTTTCCTCAAACTCATGATAAAGTAGATCAAGAGCAAAGAGATGGTCCTATCGCGATTTAAGAGACAAAGAAATCATCAAATGCCTAATAGACTTGAGTCTTTGTTACATCCAAAATCATAATAAGAGAGATAAGCCCTACAAAGGGGTGTAGTTACTTGCCCAATAAGGTTTGTGTGTATTGTTGTGAACTATAGAAGAAAGGGGAAAGAAAAGAAAGGGGGGAAGGTCTCTACAAAAGGGTATGGTATTGAACAGTCTAGCAAATGTGTGTTACATGCTTGTCAAACCACCAAAGATGAACCCAATGGTCTAGCAAGTGTGTGTTTCATGCTAGTCAGTCTATGAAAGGATCCAACTTCACAGGAGCTCCATGTTCAAAAAAGAAGAATGAAAAAGTGACACAAGAATAAGGATGTGTGTGTCCTTAAGGGGTAAAAAAGATCAGGCTTCCCAGATTTCTAGTAGTCAAAAGAAGGGTAAAAAAAAGGAGGATTGGGCCTCCCAAATTGTCAATATTTTAGAGAAAGATCCAAAAAAGATCAAGCCCCTTGGAATCGTCAATATTTCTAGGAAACTAAAAGGAAAGAAAGAGAGAGAGAGAGAGAGAGAGAGAGAGAGAGAGAGAGAGAGAGAGAGAGAGAGAGAGAGAGAGAGAGAGAGAGAGAGAGAGAGAGAGAGAGAGAGAGATTGGAAAACACAAAGAGACAATGCATATATTTAGGAATATCTTTGAAGTCATACTAAGCACTTAAGGTTAAAGCACTCCAAGCTATATAGAAAATCTATATTTACAACTTCATGTTCAAATGATAAGAAAAGTATATGTCCCCATGCTAATGAAATTGCAAATACCTTAATGGGAAAATTTAGATGCATCCACTAAATAATGTGTTCACTATAAGATGCCCCCAAGAAGAGAAACATATAAAGGGAAATGAGCACAAAAAAAGAGAAAACATGAAGGGATTTACTAAATTTAGGGTCAACATAATCATATGATAATATGTAATATTATATCAAGTATGAAATATCATCATTTCCCCAAGAAAATAGAACTACAATATGATGGAGGAAAAGACATGTAAGAGTTACGAAGAAGATTCTTTTTGGGCCAATAACATGGAGACCAAAAAGAATTAGTGCTACCATATCATAAGCAACAAAGAAGACTATATAAGATTACTAGTATGAACAATAGCACAAGCGCAACATAAGATGTAACAACATATAGAAGAAGAGAGATACAAATAGAATAATGTATATGAAATGACAATCAATTTATCCTCTTATGATCAACAAAGAATAAATCATTGTCTAAAGAAATCAAATTAGAACATATAACAATAACACAATATAAAAGAAAATACAACACAAGAACTAAAAGACTACCATGGTAAATGAAGTCCACATCAAGTGTTTTGTGTCCCCCCCAACATTGTGGTCATAAATGCTAAGGGAAGGATGGAAAATTGCGAGAGAAATGACATCCATCACAATAGAAATCACAACTAGTTCTAAGAAAGGATATCTTTGAGAGTCACTATATGCATTATAAAGATTGATTATAAGCTGCATAGAAAGCATGTTAGGAAAATCATTATCCCTGTCAATTAATTCTTCATCACTACTAACATGTTTGTCATTTAAAGTATATTTCATATCAAGATTAATAGAATCTAAAATATGAACACAATCATCATGTTTATCCATATGCATAATGTTACCTTGTTTATCTTCCTCCAAAGACTTAGGCATGGTTTGATCAAAGATAAAGGTTTATATGAAGATGTAGGTTGAGAAGTAAGAGAACAAACTTTAGCCTTAGCTTTATCTTGATGGTTCTTGTGACATTGATGAAAATGTTGGTTATGAATAATCTTACGAGATATACTAGAAGGATCAGGATCAACTACCATAGGTTACAAAGGAGGAACAATAGTAGGTTGACATATAATAGCTAAAGGCACATATGTAAAAGGTAAAGTGAGTTTGAAAGTAGAAGGAACAAATGGAGTAGGAAAGATAGACATAGGATAATAACCCTTAGAAAGACTAAGTTCCACAATCTTGGCTACATTTTATTTTTGATAGTTTTTATAAAGATGATCAGGATGATTAGGTGGGTTTTTAGGACAAGATGACCAATATGAGTCAATCTTAGCACAATCTGTAGGAAATGATGACTTATAAAAGGAATGATTAATGGTGACAATTTATCCATCATAGGGAAATTTAATGTACTTATAGATAGGAGAAACTACAACTTGCATGGAAGAAAGCCATGGAGTACTAAGCTTAACTTGAAATTGATTGGATGTAGGAATAAAAAAAAGTTAGTATAAACAATCATTTGCGAAAGAGAAAAAGGTAAGGTGATAGAACCTTGAGGGCAATAAAGAAAACCATTACAATTTTGAATCCATACGAGAGTGATGTAAAGAGGAACATCAGGTGCCTTAAACATATCAAACCAACTAAATCTAATAAGGGGTGTTTGTTTAGGTTCAGGTGGAAAATAAATCAGAGGTTAAGGTTGCAAGTCAACATGATTCACTTCTTCTATCTTATCATCATAGTTAATATGGTGGTCAGAGAAATAATGTTGATTAATAACATTTCCTAAGTGTGAAGAAAAAGGATCAGTATAAATCTATAAATTCTGATTAGGTGGTGCAACAATTTTTTTTGCATTATTAAGTTAAGCATCAATTGATATAGCATTATATTTAATAAGGTCTTGAATATAATTCTTCAAATCATAACACCTTTGAGTAACATGACCAGGTTGATGATGGTATTGATAGAAAGCATTTGAATCAAAAGATGTAGGCATCAGTTTACTAGTATCAATAGGATGAATAGGAGGAAGCTTAAGCATTCCAACATGAATCAATTTAGTCATCACCTTAGAAAATTGAGATTCAAATAACTAATTATACTTACAATTAGGATGATATATAGAGGAAAAAGTAATTTTACATTTAGATAAACTAGCCACATGATCAGAAATTGTATTTGTTGTCTTGATTTTAATGAAATTGTTAGTTTTAGATAACTTGTTTGAATTAAAAAAGATATCACTCTTATCACTAAAATAGGAGCCATCAGAGTAGAACTCTCAAGTTGACTTACTTATAACTGGAAATGGTGAAGAACTGGACAAAGATGTGAAAAGGAGGTATACTCATTAAGGAGAATCTTATTTCTAATGTCTTTCTATAAATTAGAAATAAAGATGCATTTAATATCATAATCAAGCACATGATAAGAAATATGAGCATACAAATGTTTAAATATACCAATAAAATTTCTAAATTTATCTTTAACATTTTTCTTACAATGCATCAAATCAGTTAAAGAAATCTATGGACCGACATTATTTTCAAATTAGTGAATGAAAGCTTTAGCAAGAGTTTGAAAGGAATCAATAGAATAAGGAGGTAGAGAGAAATACCATTGCAAGGATATATCCCTAAAAGTACATGGAAACAACTTAGTCATAAGCATATAGTCATGAGAAAAATCACTACATATAGTCTAGAAAGTTTTAACATGAATTATGGGATCCCCCCTTACCATTAGAAGTCTCAATACAAGGTACCTCAACATTTTGTGTTATAAAAACATGAAGGATAACTAAGGAAAGGGGATTAGCGATGTCACATGTAGAAATGTTGTACTTAGATTGAGTGAAGTGAGCCATT